>RCHQ01000013.1:0-404268 GCA_003676415.1 Plasmopara muralis
ATGTAGACGGCCTTATAGCTGAAGCTATTCTCGCTTACGCTGTGAGTGTTGGTGAAGAATTAGACTTGCCTACCACGTATGCGCAGGCAATGTCTAGTGACGAGGTAGAACAGTGGCGACAAGCGATGGACGCCGAATTACAGTCGCATCACCAAAACAAAACCTGGACATTCGTTTTACGAGAATCAATTGAACGTACGATTGGATGCCGCTGGGTATTTGCTAAGAAGCGTGATCAGAATGGATGTATTGTGTGCTACAAAGCACGATTGGTGGCTAAAGGTTTTAAGCAGAAATACGGCGTGGATTTCTTCGAGACTTACTGTCCAGTGGCCAACATGAACTCAGTTCAAGTTGTACTCGTAGTGTGTGCGGAATTAGGCTACAAAATGGAGCAGCTGGACGTCGACACCGCCTTCCTCAACAGTGTGCTGTCGGATCGTGTTCACATGGAAGTTCCGATTGGTGTTAAGGGAACTCAAGGATTTGTTTGTCAGCTGAACAAAGCTATATATGGACTCAAGCAAGCTGCAAGCGCTTGGAACAAGACGATCGACCACGTCTTCAAGAAGAACGATTTTAAAAGTTGTGGAGCGGATCAATGCGTCTACGTGAAGAAAGTGAAAGGAGGTTTGTGTACGTATGTCTTTATGTCGATGATATGATCATTGCAGCCAAGACGAGCGACGAGATACACATACAGACAATGGTTGCGATTCCTTTTTACGGTAATCTTGTATCACTTATGGTCAATCGTCGACCATTAAGCCTATTCGAGCATGGTGCTGAAATTTGACATGGAGATCTATTCCCCCAAATACTTTTTGTGCTCGATGTCAAATTTATCTGTTGAACATGAGAAAAGAGCCATTTAGCAGACCTACAATGCACTCGGTGATTAGCTTTGTTCATGGCAGCACTAAACTTTGCAAATATCCCAAGCACACCAAATTATTTCTCAACCAAGCTACAGACTTTTGTATGGCTTCGGTTATGCGTCTCAGCAAAATAAGCTTGGGATACACTCTTCCTTCCATAGTCTGACAGCTGAGATTGAGACTCTGTGCCGGTCTTTGGTCAATCTAGGAGTGATTGTGGTTAAAAACATAGGGCGTGCTTGACTACTGGGTATAGTCACGTCCCAACTTTGAGCGATGCTTATCGTCTTCAGCACTTGCTCAGAGCAATGGAAACCGAGATTTCCATCTTTCCTCACTAACAACGAGGGTAAGTAGTAATACTATAACAAATAATCTTTAAAACACTAAAATATTCGGCCAGCGTCTGCCATGTTCCTCAAGCGACATTCCGAGACTAGCTTTTAAGCTGATTTCACGCATTTTCTTTATTATGTCCTAAAGCTCCGCACAAACCTGGTGATTGCTATCTCCTTGGAAAAGCGGATTGGGTCTTTCTTCCATCTCCAACACGATCAAGAGCTTGCAGCTGCATAAGCTCTGCAAAGTGATCACAGCTGGACGGACACATTCAGAGAAGACCATTCCCTTTTTGGCTGCCCAAGTTTTTTGCCCGCTTGATCAAGCGATTGTCCCTTGAGGAATGCACTTTAATATCCTACTGCACCGGTAGCTACCAGTGATCTCCCGCCGGTCTACTTGCTGGGCAGCCCTTGGTATTAACTAGCACTTCGTGCTCTTTACTTGCCGTATTCGCTTCCAAATAAAATCAGTTGGTTGCAACAAGTTTGACAAGCTCAATAGGCCTATTTTAGGCAAAATCGTCATTCACTACGACCACCATCGCAGTGAGGTGGCCGAGACTCCGCAGCCGCTTAGTCTAAATCCCTTTCTGGTCGACAGCGGTATCTTTCGCCCGATCGACCTGTTCCAAGTCCGCGACAAAACCTGTTACCTCAGAGAAACAATCTAACTTTTTAGTGAATATGGTTCGAGACGAGTTAATCCAACCAAGTCGCTCAATTCTTTGCGCTACTTAGCGCTTGTGTTTTGAAACCTTTGAAGTAGCCAAACTTAGCGTAGCTCGGATCCAAACCGCGCTATCCCGCCTTTGAGTGGATAGACGCAATCCTCGAGCGCCATAAAGCAGATATAACGAAATGTCTAGACAGGTGCTGCCTGTCTACTCAGACTTGCTCTACAGAACTTAACAGATCGCTCTCTGCCTCAGATACCTCTTTCAACATTCTCTTGAGCCCACTGCTTGTGGCAGCATGGCTGCAGTTTATTTGAGTTCGCTTCGCATTTCTTCTGCGACTAGGGTGCTAATATGAGCTATGGCTCAATTTCAAGTCCACGCCTTCGTCCAAGTCTTGATACGGCTATAGACTATTCGTGACCTTTCACATTGTACCAAAACGTTTTTATGCTGCTCGTGGATGCATTGAAGGGCTATACACTTCCATGAATCCCTCGGCCAATTTAGTAGAAGCTCAAGCTTATTAAGGCAATACCTTAGGCTGTAAAGATCTTTTTTTAGACACCAAGTCACTCTGTACTTCAGCGTCGGCACCTAATGGACCTAATAAGGAATAGTCGAGTCTCCCCTATTTGACCAGCAGTAAAACAAAATTTAAACACACCTTAATGAGACCTCAAAAATAAAAATAAAACTGTCTGAATTTTGTTTTACAGTCTACAGGGATTAACGAAAACAGTGGTGTGATTAGCGGCTCGTCTCTTTGATAATACCGGATAGGTCTGACTTCGTGGTGTGGAAGCTTTAGATCAGCGCCGAAATTCCTTTTCAACTTTTTTTTAAATATGAGATTAAAATAAACCACAAATTTTATGTCGCGGCGTGTACTATATGATGGCTAAAAACAGAGATCTGGTAAATCATAGTAGAGTTTTCTCTATCAATCACTTCTTCATAGCTCGCATAAAGATTGCGTAGCATGCTACTCATTTGAACGGGAATACTGCCATGTCGTTGATTGATGTTGTCATGATTAGTAATGAGACGCTATCAATGCCGGAATGGCTCTCAAATGCTGGATAAGGATGGCCCGACAACTCGAGCGTTTGCAAGACGCAGTGCTAGTTGTGTGTGCAGCAGATCTGCATGCGCATGACAGCTTTTCACCATACATGTGACTGCGCTGATTTAAAAAGCTCGATTTTAATGTATACAACTTCCAATAATTACGTTTACTTTCGAGCAAACGAGTCACAATTGACTGATCAGCTCAGAAGCAAGTGTCCGTCCATGCAGCTCTTTGTTTTACGACGAGGGAAAGACTAGCAAAAAAATCAGAAAAGGCTTTCGACCCTGTACAGTACTGTTACAAAATTTATTGGGAAGTAAGTGTGTTATCAAGTAGTCGTACACAGTGGTATCTATCGTGAAGGTGTTCAAGTTAATCATTGACAAACTAGACTGCGCTCTTAAAAAAACTTTAGCCTTCGAGTATTCGTCACGCGATTTGAAATCATCATTTGCTCTTGCGTCAGGATTCTCGCGCAATGATTTGCATCTTGCTACGTCTCATTTTAAACAAAATATTCTTAGTGGCGCCGTCATTCGAGATCGTGGTCTTGTTTCCCGTGTGTATAAGCTTGTCCATGCCCCGTGGCCCAAGCGTCGTGCGCACAGCCTCCATCACGGCCTGGCACGCGTTAATGTTGCTAATGAGCTGGGCCTCGCCCTGACTCGTGTCCGTGCCTTCTTTTAGCAAGATAATTTGTGGCTGCTGCTCAAAGACGTAAGACAAGGTGAGAGAGTTAGGAGTGGAGGAAGTGGAGGAAATGGAGAGACGATAGCGTACCATCATGCCGTTCATGGTGATCGGATAAACTTCGGCGCACTTGGACCAAGGAAGATTTGATCCTTGACAGGAATCTGGAATCTACTCGCAATCTAAATAACTACACATTTGATAGTACTGCGTAATATTGTGATATGCGCTACCACAAAAATTTGGCCGTAGGGTTCACCTGTGCGTGCGGTCAAACAACGCATCGTGACCATTCTATTATTCATATGACCTAGGACTGTCACGAATTAATATTTTGCGTTACAATTATCGATTTCCGTTTTTGCCCTTAATCTTTCCCGATCAACGATCATCGATCTAACGCGGTTAGAAGATTATTTTTAGTTGGTTCAGTAACGTCACCTTATAATTTGCTAAGAAAAACTCAGACGCCAAAGCTATAATAGAAAGAGTTGACCATCTAGCATTCTTGGAACAACCATGGATATCTCCGCATCGATGATCAGCCGCACCAGTGAATACTTCTCGACGATTTTGATGATGTCCGCAGTTGCTGACAACGAGGTTGATCCCGTGAAAATTATACGCCAGCATCAATTTAATGGTCCACGTCACAATTGAACAATTCGATTCTAAATAACGAGGAGGACAACAATGCATGACCATTTAAGCCCGGTACGTTTCTCATATGTCCCGAGCACACCAAGACCCAGTGAACTATGGCAGTCAGCTCGTGAATATTTGGTGAATTGATCGGTTCGCTTTTAATATTAACATGTTTTGACAAAAACCGACTATGATGGCCAAATGCCTTGTCATGATTGCCGGTGGTGCTATCCACCACAATGTTGTGGTGATTTTGCCGGCATCGCAGCAAGTATTTTAACGGCAGTGATTTCCGGCTTATCGTCAAGATTTGTTCACTAAATTTTCGCATGTGTGCATTTAGATTTTAATTGTCTCGGTCAATTTCTGACAGCAATCACGTTTTTCTTTTCTGGCACCAATCGGGAATGAAGTAAGTCCCCATATGGATCGACAAGTATAAGGAAGCGAAAGCAGCAATAAAGCAGTAAGTCTAGACGGAAAGTATTCATTCAATGATAGGACCTCGGTGTGTCAAGAATCGCACAGTCCCTACAATTAACTCAAGCCAGTTAATAATCGAGATTCTTATTGTCGTCTCCTCCACATATGCTAACGGCCGTCGATGTGGATGGTGCTCAACAACTTAACGGTCTTCAGCCACTCATCCGGCATAGCGGATTTACCGAGCAGTCGAGTTGGTTTCATGGTTGTCAACTCATCAATGTCGTATCAACCTTGCCTTCTAGCCTAGCTTCTTGGCTTATGTTGTTCGGCTTTGCAGGCATTGCTATTAAGTGCGATTGGTACAACAGCGTCGCTTGTGTTTGCTATTGTGTTTGTTACTCTATGTGATTCCAAAGTATTGGACCACTGGTGTGGAGAGTCGCGGCAGTTGTGTTTTTAAACGACGTGCGAGTGGTAGGTCGCATTTGCGTTGGCTGCAGTCAGTCGTGTATTTTAGTGATTGGATAAACGTATCGGTACATTGCTGTTGCCTTGATACGTATGGCAAGACCATTTGCTGCAAAAGAAGAAAATGATGAACACAAATCTCTGTGTTGGAATAAGTGAGTTAGTTGAACTGAGTTGGTATTCATAATGTCTAAACTATAGTTGTTCGAAAAAGCCTTCGAAGAGAAATTGGAAGGCAGCAAAGACTAAATAAAGATTTGCTCTACACAAATAGGGTATATAGGGTTATGCAGAATCATATTGTTTGCTAACGACATATATTTGATCACAAAGCCTTTGTACTCTTTCTAGGGTTGTGGACCTCCTATAATGTATATTGACCGCCTCCTCATATTACGCAAATTTTGCTTAATTTGCATGACTTATTGTAGATTTTTGAACTCTTAAAGCAAGAGCATTGACTCTTTAAACCGGTGCTAACTTTCTGGCAAATACTACAACCGGCTTGACCAAGAGGACGTTACTTATAATACTCGACGCTCTGCGATCTATGTGCTTTCCAAATGGTAATTCAGGGTTTAAGGCCAACATAAATGTCCAGTTAGGAATCTATAACAGCACGTATAGGTGCAGATATCATGATCACTCTGACGGCGCAACTAATGCATGACTTATTGACTTAAAATTACACAACAATGGCTTGTACTGAAACCTTTTTGAGTATACACATACATATGGCATTTGCTTACAAGCATATATAAGACTTAAATGTACTGAATTTAGTCTAGCTCGAGGACTTTTTCTAGTGTTCAGCAGTCATAACGCTTTTTTTCTTTTCTGATTACCCACATAGATGAAAGAAAGCGCAGAGGTCCATCAATCCCTCAATCTTTGAAGAAACATGATGTTGATTAGATCCATCATACCTAAATTCATTCTTTAATTTGCGACCAAATGGAGTTTACATCGACTGTGGACAGTGGCAGCCATGTCTGCGTTACTCCTACACTCGATGTATCGGGTCGAAACTCAAAGTTTCTAGCGACTTGGAGACTCTACGCGAATATTTTCGTAGCTGCACTGCAGCCTTTCCAATTTGGTTGGTCCACATCGCAATTGAACAATTCTATCTTTAATAACGAAGAGGAATGCAACGCAAGACCTATTGTAACCGGTACGTGCCTCATGTTTCCTGGACACACGAAGACTCAGTGGACACTTGCAGTAAGCTCTTGGATTCTTGGTGGTATGATTGGTGCCCTCGTGTTTGGACGCGTCTCAAATAAGTTTGGTCGGAAACCGACTATGATGATTAATTGCCTTGTGATGATGGTTGGCGCGATCATCCAGGCTGGAGCAATCAACATTTCAATTTTTACTCTTGGACGTATCTTTGCGGGTATTGCAGCAGGTGGGTCCACAGCAGTCGTTCCTGGATTCATTGGTGAGATTAGTCCGCCATACCTTCGCGGCAGATTGGGTGTGATTTTCCAAATTTCTATCACTTTGGGTCATTTAAGTGTGTCCATTGCCTTTTTCTTTGCCAGTACCAGTACCGGTTGGCGGTATATTGCTGCATTGCCAGTTTTCGTAGCCTTTCTTTTTGTAGTCTTGGCTCCATTCATATTGGTGGAAAGTCCTGTGTGGTTATTGATGGCAGGTCGACCACTTGTTGCCGAGCGGGAACTTGCACGTTTGTTTGGACACGACAATGTGTTTCTAGCAAAGACGTGGATGAATCAAGAAGAAGTGGCACCTCGCGTGGGAGTTGGGAGTGAATGCGGCATACTAATGCAAGATTTTTGCACGTCAATGGGTGCGAATGCTCCCAAAGCGCGTAGTTTCAAAGATTTATTCTCTACGTCTCTCCGGCGACAATTACTAGTGTCGATTGGGATTGCCGGTGCCCAGCAGCTCACTGGCATCAATGCTGTATTCTTCTACTCGTCAAGTCTATATAAACAAGCTGGGCTTTCCGACAGTCGAATTGGAGTTGTGGCTGTAAATTTTGTTAATGTTCTCCCGACACTTTTTTGTGGACTGCTTTCCGTGCGATTAGGGAACCGCAAACTGCTTTTAGTCGGTCTTAGCGGTATGTTTTGCAGTGCCGCTGGTATATCAGCGGCCCTTGCCGGAAATTTACCGGCACTTGCCATTGTATTTACTGCACTGTACGTAACGACTTTTGGGTTGAGTATTGGACCGTTGGCGTGGGGAATCATGGCTGATTTGTTCCCAGATGATGCTCGAGCTATTGGTTGCTCCGTTTGTGTTGCTTGTAGTTGGCTTTGCTCACTAATGGTCGGTTTAGTCTACCCCTACATAGCCGACACATTCAGAAATTTCAGTTTTGTACCCATCATGGGCACTGTGACATTGGCGTTTTTATTTGTACACACATTTGTACCCGAGACGTATAATAAGACTATTCAAGAAATCCAAAACGAATTTGATACGCAGCGATTGCAGAAACTTCCCATTCGTGAGCAGAAACGATTGTCGGGTGATAGTCAAATGGCAGTGCTTTGTTAAATGTAAAGATAGAGCAATGTTTATATAATTTACTAGGGTTAGGAATCAACATGATTTAAATACATTTTTTTCATACCACAAAGTGGCATTTTAAAACTGAATGTATAATCCCAAACATTTTGTGGTTCCCCCATCTCAATGGGACTTAACATAATGGGTCGTTTGTCCATTTGTTATCACAGAAGTCGATGATTGCCCATTCGTTATCACAGACTATGAGCGACTCAGCTGACAACTCCTTGCAATACGCTAGCTCCTCGTAAAACTGTCCCCAGATTCGCGCCAACCACTCTAATACAAAATAACTTCGCACCAGGATCAGTGTAGTGCCCACACGGAGAAGATTGAGTACTTTAAGACTCCTTTTCGGTGGCAGCATTAGAAAACGTAGCAGCACTGGAATGCATTCGGAAAATACTCTTGTCATCCTATTAGGCATTGATTTTGCAAAATGCGGCGAGGAATAAGAGCATTGCTGACGTTTTTAATTGGCGAAATGCTCTTCGATCTAGACGACGTTGATTTAGCTCGACTAGGTCAAGGGCGCTCGAGATCTTTATCATGTTGGAGGGCGCAGATCGAGTTGATGTTGTTAAAGGAAGAGATGGTAGTCGAGAGGCGTCCGAAGTTTGAATTCGGTCCTCGCGACTTCTTGGTCTCAGGAGGGTTTTTTAAAAATTTGGCGTGCCTTACACCAGCATATATCAGTTGCTCCACAAAGTCCGCTTGGTTACTACGCTCGCATCCGTTGTTTCCTATCTTTGACGCCGGTTCAATCCGATCTCCCATATGAAAACTACTTGTCCGAACTTCATGGACTCATGCTAATTGTCCAAGAAGTCGACAATGCTCTTGGAGAAGATTCGTGCTCGTATTGGATGAAAAAGACTCAGCATGCAGACCTACAAGGAGCTAATAATTAATTATTCATGCTTGCTCTGTTTTGTATCAGGACGGAGATTGATGACGTGGTATCCCGCCTTCAAGATTTGACTTCATAACCTGGTCAACAAACGACTGAACTCAAAGCGCCTTTTTTGACGCTGCAAGCTCCCTCTGTTGTCGTAGGACCTCATGGCGAGACTGCTGCTGCAGCAAGCTACCATTGTGTCACAGTATCACCGTGATCATATTCTGCAAAGACGGTCGACACATGGGTGTATCTTAAAGGTTGTGCAGGAGTCGTTGGAGACTTTGACAGTCGAGAGCGTTGCTGCATTGGGGCGTTCGATTACTGAATTACTTGCCGCGTGACTGTCTGAAATTGTAGACCTTGATTCTAATACGTCACTCCGCCAATTCTCCATCATATGCTGGTCAAAGGTGCCTTGTTCCAAGGGCAAAATTCTGTCGACAAGGCCTTATTGATTATCCGTTAAAAAGAATCCGTCAAGCGAAGCATCTTGAGTGCATTCAGGCATTGTCAATGTAAGCCATATAAACAATTCTCGACCTTGTTGTTAGTGTTCCCTTGTATATATACCTATATTTCCGAAGCAGTAATTTTCTCAAATAGTTTAAAGTAGGTTTCAGGGTTTCCGTATCCAATGTGGCCTGCTGATGAGGCAGAGCTCATTCCCAATAATCTTATATTGCTGAGAAATCGCTTTTCTTTTTTACCTCTTGATGAAAGTACCACTTATAGTGCATTCTCGTGCGTTAAAACTACACCGCTGAATGAATGGTAAACAGGCGGATGGCGTCACAGTATTTATAATCACGTGAAAGTTAGTAATTACATATGGTAGCCGTTCATTGGTCTAGATAAATATATTCACTTCGGTTTTTACTTTCTACTCAACAAGGACCCCATTGTTTATGCCATTATGGCTGCGGTGTACTTGAGACCGCTCAGCTGCGTATTAATGATCCCGCCCTCATTTAATTCGGGTCATAGTCCGGCTTATGTGAGCCCACATTGTGTTTACATCCTTCAGTATCATTGAGAGCCTCTCTTGGCTACGACTTTATATGTGCCAATGACGCACGAGTACAACAAAGTCTTCAAGACATTCGAGCCATTAAGTATCACCCGTGTCTAATGAAACAAAGTTCTCAGGTTGCTTTTGCAATGTAAAAGAGCTTGTATTATAAACAAAACGTGAAAACGTTTGTTTTACTATATTACGCATTTCCAAGGATTTATGTTTGAAAAAGAATTCTTATGCAAGCAGAATGCGACGATTCGATAATTGTTGACGTAAATTGGTGCGTGGCTCGTTGAAGTATAAACGGCCTTGACCAATGCACGTTCACTAAATGGGGGCATGCTACTCCAGCGTCTGGAAAATTTACGCACACACGGTACAGCACGTCCACTATGACGCAGTAATCTCAGCGAGTCCGTTCACCAGCCTGCAAATAGTGCGCTGTGGTCATGTTGAGCCTGGTATCGAACATTTCAGAAATGTCTCTTAGAAAAGGGCCTGTTCGAAGAAAGTTTGGAAATCGGACATTGGGGTCCGGGGCTATATGCTAAATAAAATCAAAAATGAGAAGCAGCGCTGTTCATTCGACGCCGTCGTTCGTGTCCAACTCAACCAGTAATGAGCGATTTTGAACAATCAGTCACTAAAAAAGGAAACTCTTCGACAGGGCGAGCACATATAGAAATGAATGGACTGCCAACAGTGGGATGGTCAACATGGTATGTCCGTATTTGGCGGAATTTTGCCCGATGGCAACCTTGCACGTGTGCAAATATGTTCGGATCAATCTCTATTAGGCATCCACTAATGTGTGCTTCCAGAACCATACGTCTCTACCTAACCGAAATGACCGCCAAGCAGTGTATCGTGAGCCTCATATAAAACACGATGTTATAAATACTAAGTATGGGTCAATTTAATCAGTGCTGCAATACAAAGCTCAGTCTTTATCGCAAATTGATACAGCCTAGAGCTCAACCGCGCCTTTAATCTTGCTCAAACGTTAGCTCATCGCCTCCCATGACATATAACAACGCTACGCACATGATCTCGCACATAGGCGCCACGAACTATATACGATACATAATAGGTCACCGGTTTATAGGTCACAGGTTTGGCATACGCTAGATTATAGTCTAAACAGTTGAGGTAATGTAACAGCCAGCATTATACTGTTGCGGTTAATACTTGTCTTAATGCTATACCTCGCAAAGAAGAGAGCCACTCTGCCACAAATGAGGCGACCGTGTCGCTAAGCCTAGTGATGAATGATTTACAATAAAGTCGAAAACCTTTGAGCCTGGTAAGAAAATGCTGAACAAGGAGCTATTTTTTTTGCAAGTGGCTCTTTGTCGAGAACAGAGTAGCTCCTTTGATAATTTTTTTCTCGTGCCTCGGCGTCTGTTTGTAGTAATGCTCTGTCAATGACATCCTCTGACGCACCCCAAACGTCCTACGTTTTCTGGTGTTGGGTTTCTTAAACCGATTCCATGTCTATTTTTAGAAGATCATCCAATGGCCTTGCATCTTCTTTATAATTTGCACTAAACTGAAGTGAGCAACTGTCCTAAGTCAAGCATGATTCATGACCAACTACTTCCTAAGCATACTGCTCGGAGTGCTGACCGCGGCCAATGGTATGTGCCGGTCAACTCAGTCAACTAAGCTTTTATGCATCCAGGCATGCCATTTTGCAACAGATCTTTTCCATAGTTCAGCATTTGTACCGACGGCTGCAAATGGTTATTTCAAAGTGATCACGATGGACCACGTAGCATTTGACGTTTTGACACCGAATGTTGGCGATATCCTTGGGGTTTCCTCTACTATATATACAACTCTGACTTGTGTATTGCACTAAGAAAATGTCAATGACTTCTAACACTTTTTTGGTATAAAGTACTATCATTTGACGCAGTATTTGGTCCATGTAATAGTCATTTTAATGGCGTATACCTCAATCTGATGGTTACACCAGATGCAGGTCTCGCAAGGCCACATCATGGTATTTGCTTTTCGAGTACGATCCGGATCCGATGATTCCATCATAGTTGAAGATCCGCTCTGTGCACTTAATCCCAATTAAATGTATCCAAAGACAGCGTTGTACAACTTTGACCATAAAATTGTGTCTTTTTCGCGTCAAATAACTGTTGCCACAAACATGCTATCAACTCCAATAGCCAAACTCTGCCACAGACATCTCGTCCAGCTGAGGCAAAAAAAATCCACCAACAGAGTTGGTCTAGGCGGATCTCGCTTTTGGACATATTAATATCTCAGTAGATACCTTTGAAAAGGGTATTCGTCATATTTGACTCAGACTCGCCTAAACGAGACTTTTTGTGCTGCCTAATGAGCGACATGCGTTGACGTCTTCTCATTTGCAGAAAAATGGTCTGGTAACGAGGCTCCATGGCAAATGCATCGACCTTAAAATTGGCTTCCCGTGAAGAGCTGCAATCAATTCAGTGGAACATATATCGCTCTACGTGCGTCTAAAGGGCAACTCATTGAATACCCCGATCGCTGGTCGACTATGTCATGGAAGACGTACTATTAGCATTATTCACGAAAAGTGCTAATCTGAAAATGTGCGACTTTTTGTGCACCGTCAGGACTACACGCTTCATTTCTTGGTCAAGTGCTACTCAGTAGCCAACGTAACACTCAGCGTGCATTGAAAGGGCCGCGCCATCAATGTATTGGTCTACGTTCAGCCATATCTTGCTTGGTATGCACTAAACAAAAGTGTTGCTCAGGTCACTCTACGGGCATCAGAAAGGTTCGATCCTTGACGCTTTGATTAAAGACAACCACATCGCGTCTGGCATTTTGTTTTCTTAAGCACCACTTAGTGACTGATATGTCACCTGGAGTGCAGTGATAAGTCCTCATTCATACTGTTTTCTATCTATCGGCCAGCCGTGCAACATATGACACGCAGTGGGTGTTATTGTATTAATAGAGTAATAATAACAGCATATAATATCAATTAGCAAGGGGGTGATATTGCTTGGCAAAAAAGCGGGCTGCACTGACAAATCGATCTATAAATGTCGTGAGGTAACCACATGGCTGGCAACTCAATCTTATTCGCATGTATAAGAAACAATTTTACTCATACCAGTTGCTTTTTTACGAAAGGCACTATCAGGAAGGTAAATTTTGAAAAGGCTCATAGCTCATGAGCTAATTAGAGGCGCTATTGGCGATTAAAGCCAACTCTGTCCCCATTTAGGCTAAGCGAATACTGTATCTTACGAATTTTTCTAATTTGTCCTACGATGGTTTGTTGTTCGCTTGCAAACCTTTGCTACTCACTTTTTATTTACATGTCAAAACGTTTTTCTTAGCGATTTCTTGCCGCTGCTGCCAGCGGAGCTTGACCCATCACTAATTAAGGCTTCGACAGCGTCATCATCTTCACCTCGGGCAAACAGTAGCAAGGATGCTACCTTTCGTAATTGTTTCGGGCGTGTAGATGCCCGAACGTCCATATGAAATAGACCTAAGCACACTGGAATTTTAAGCATGATTCGACAAATTTTTGCAACGTGAAGCTAAGTAGAAAGCTTTTACGACCTGGTCTTGCCATTAGATCAAGGGCTGGTGCTTCTTAATTACGATATACCGAGGATCAAGTGTTTTTGGCTAAGTCAAAAACACTTGATCCTCGGTATATCGTCAATGGCGCCGATCTTTTAAATTTTGCGGTAAATTCAAATTCAACCCTAAGGAGGTCTCCCGAGCCTAATTGTCTCTCATCAAGCAATAAATAATCTTGCTGACTGCAATCGTTTGCCGACACGTCAGCCTTCCCACTTGTACAAGTGGGTATTTAACTAGCTACCAACTGCTGATAATTTCTTCATCGATATCCGTGAATCCGTGGTTGGTCTCGCATCAAAAAGTTTGATCTTGAAAACAGCGAAGAAATATCAGCCACGCGTTTCTTAAGGAGAGTCAACAAGGGCCCTTAGCACTCCCGACAAGCGTTTCCTTGCCCCCAAGCGTGAAGCTTTTGTCAATAATCCTTCAAAGTTTTTATTCGAAACATTTCACCTTTAGACCACGCACAAGCCAAATAAACTTACTTACCTCGCAGCGAAAAGCAGCAAATGTTGCTTTGCTCGGCAGCGCTTGGGGTCATTCGTCCAATACTCGAGGTTCTGTAAGCCGTGAAAAGACTCATTTAGAACAAGTCTCCTCCTAGAATGTAATTAAGAATTGTCGGCCTGCGCTCACATAAGTTGCATGATAGGCGGATCGTATTACAATGTGTCAGTGGGGCGTCGTAACAGTAATGAAGATTGTAAATTTTTTCGGCTTGTATGTACAACGTTAGGTTTGCTATTTTTTTGCCTGCAAGCAGTAAGTCATCCAGCACCGGAAGGAGCGTTGAATTCAGCTGTTTTATTGCATGCTTTCAGAAAACAAATCATTTAAATGAAATTGCTTCACAGAACGTGTCATGCTATAACCTCACTCATTTTGTCAGGAAAGCTCTAACTTAACGCACACCTGATTATTGAAGATTATAGCCGCTTTTGTGACCATTTATAAAAATTTATTAGTCCTTAAGGCTACACCAATGCAGTATTATACTTGGCGCTATCGCCGAAGCCTTGGCTGCCTGGGCTCTTAAGAAAAAACATAAACATTGCATGTAGAGCTTAGATGATGTGACGCGTTCTAGCTACATTGCAGCAGGACGAGTTGCAAATGGAGGCAATATTTCAGGCCTGCATTTGTCTCGAGCAACACATACTGCGCATCTGACAGGTGAGAAAAGATTGTGCAATCCATTTCCAAACCAGAGCGAGTGATCGGGTAGACAATGGACCTGAGTAGATGTGTAATTGCTACCGAATTTGATGGGATCGCTCATCACCTTCAGGAGGCGAACTTGAAGTAAAGCGCTCGTCCGGTGAAGAATTATTAAAAAAGGATATGCAACACAGTGCCGTTTAGGACCAGTAAACACGCGTTTAAAGTCATAGTGGGTACGATGTTCTCGGTGCTATCCGGCCATCATTGTTTTCATGGCTTTGATTTAGGGAATATTTTAAGCATAGCACACATCGAGTTATGTGCATTGTACTAACGTTAAGTTTTTCTAACTCTCACGGGCCCAAAATAACTATTTTGCCCTCGCATTGACAACGAAAATGGAGTTGGTGGACTCAGCAGGTCAGACTTACGTCTATCTTGAGGGTCAAGAATGTGTGCAATGGGAGTCTCCTCCGCTGCAGAGTGAAATGGCCAAAATGCTTGAAAGCGATTCCAAGCAGTCAATAGATGAGCAGATTGCGCGAGTGTTTCGTCGGTACGATGGAGATAAGAGTGGCGAGTTGACAATCGATGAATTCCAACTTTTTTATCGAGCGCTCGTAGGTCGTGGTAGTTCTCATATAAGTGATGCAGAGATCCAACAAGTTTTTAGTTTACTCGACGACAGTGATGATGGAGTTGTGACGCTAGACGAGTTTCAATTTTGGTGGAAAACAAAGCTCCGGATTGACGAGAACGAGAAAATTGAAATGAAAACGAGGAAACGAATCGAACGCCATCGTGGCTTTTGTCGCGAGTTCCTCGACAATACAGACGCAATTGTATATAATGCAAAAGATGGTACGATTGAAGAATGCTTTGAGTCGAATCTTCTTCCACGACTTGTAGCTCTACTAGGTGACTTTTCACTACGAGGTTTAGCATACCGCCACGCGTTGAATGAGCTTGTAGTAGACCCGATGCAACACGTCGTCTCTCTCGACCGCTTTCTTGTTTGGTACGACCATTTTAAAAGGGCAGAGCAAAACAAGGTTGAAATTGTTCGAGCAAAACTGCACGCACGAGCAGAGCTTGGAGCTCAAAGTGCTACTGAAGAGCAACAAACTCATCGGGATCATGGAGTACTGAACGAGCACGTTGTGGTCACTTCAGAGTATAAGATCGAACAGCAACGAGACAAGGAGATTGCTGTCCTTTTCAATACTTTTGACTCGGATCAATCGGGTCTTTTGGATGTTGATGAGCTCTCATTACTGCTCAAGGAACTTGGGCATGAATCGAATATGAGTCAAGTAAATCGTGTGATGAGAGGTATGGACGCTAGTGGAGACGGTCGTATCAATTTACAAGAGTTTCTAGCTTTTTGGAAAGCTTTCAAGCATCACCGATCAAATGTTGCCACGCGGGAACTCACTCGCCGTCATGCTATCCCCGAGCCAGAGTCTCAAGTTGCAACGATGCCTTACTCGTCTTTTCGGGATGCCATGTCCTTAAATTTTGAGATTGTCAAAGATAGAGCGTTCGAGTTGACGCGTGACGACCTACGCGGATGTTTGACTAGTTACAGGAACTTTTGTTTTGATAAACAGTTTCAAGAACATGAAGCCGACCAGCTGCATTCAATTATCCCAAAAAAGAGGCGCGTGTATGGAGTTGAACGTTTAGACGTGACTTGGATCGACCCTGAGATTCTGGACTGCGTCATAGCCATGATTGTCGACGTGAAGTTACGCATCCATCCACTTTTAAAACCCGATGCGACCCAGAGGATCCAAGCATTGGTACGCGGTCATTTGGCTCGAAAAAGGGTATTTGCTCTAGTGTGTAATCGGTTTTCGATGCATTTTGATGTGCCGACTCGTCTTTTTTACTTTTTCGACACATCAACAGGTCAAGTTTTACTCACTCGACCGCTCTACCGTACTAGTCCGTCGGCAACTGTTTCTCTAGAATGTCATGACTGTTCTACCAAAGCAAAGAAGTACCTATTTGACAAGCATTTGATTGAGCTTCGAGCAAAGAAGAACTTGTACGATCAACTTTGTTTGCCATCGCTTTCATGTACGCACAAGAGTTCAGCACGCACATCAGTACATAAGCACCGTGCAACGCTGGTTTACAGTGCGTTCTACATGTACGATGTGATTTCAAGCGCACAGAAGCGTCTGCATAGCAACATTTGGACGCAGCTTTGCTCGTCCACGCCTGACGTCGTGCTTTTGGAATTGATTGCACGACGTCGTCCACGACAGCTCCTGCATCGAAGCCACAACGTTGCTAGTCTCCCACTTCACTATGTCATTCGTCATTTGCGTGCATACACAACACTTGTACGCACGATCGTGAACGGGTACCCTCAGGCGCTTACTGAGTGCGATGGCTTTGGTATGACCCCTTTGCATATTGCATTAAGTCGATACCATCCAAGTATCGAGGTGCTGACTCTTTTAGCTGGAAAACACGCGTCAACGCTCACTAATTCTTCGATATGGGCGCGTCAAACAATTTGTGGGAACACCCCTCTTCATGTAGCAATGCGCCATCGTACATCGATTCGGGTCTTGGAATGGGCTCTTTCTACTTGTGTGAACGAGAGTAAAATGATGATGTTAGAGTTGCTAAACGAGCGGGGGGAATCTGCTTTTCACTCGTGCATCACGCACCAACAGCGATACCAAGCGGGCGACTTTACGACATTTTATGCGAAACGTACTGTGCTGCTTTTTTTCAAGCACTTTGACAACATTGCACTATGCACGACCGCAACAAAACGAGGAGACTTGCCCTTGCACCTCGCGTTGGCTGCGTTTTATCATTGCAAGCAGCGAGGTATCAAAAGCTACAGATCCCGTCAAAGTTCAAACGAAGAAAAGGGCGTTGGTACAGGCTGGTTGTGGCTCATTGACCTTTTGCTAATGCACTACCCTGCGGCCCTTGTGATTCGAAAACGCAACACCGGCCTTCTCCCAGTGCATCTTGCTCTAAAATTTGGACTACCCGAAGAACTCGCGATTCGCATGTTTATCCTGACGGCTGATGTGCTGGTCAAGTCGAACCCAACAACACCGTTGAACGAGAAGGAGGAGGCTTTACTTCTAGCCACTACGATTGCCACGACACGAACGACGCTAGTGCACTATGCTCTCATGTACCGACCAGAGGCTACTAAACTGCTCTCTCTTTTACTTTCTCAATTACCAACATCTTGTCGCATGAGTCGTTTATCCACTGGTGACCTTCCGATCCACACGGCTGCGGCCGCCCATGGTCTGAGCCTTGACATTTTACAAACATTATGTCGAAAGTACGACCAAGGGTGTCGGACGTACAATCACAAACGGCATTTACCACTGCACAGAGTGATCGTTCACGATGTCAAACGTGTAGACAAGGCTCAAGCCTTGTGGCCATTTTGTAACAAGATGATTTTAGCACACGAAGAAGAATGCTGTGGCTTGCGTGTTTTGCTCATGGCTGCAAACACCAAAGTTCCAGACTATCAAATGTTACTGACACTATTACATGGGACGCCAAACGATCACTCGGCTGGAAGTAGGA
Organism: Plasmopara muralis; assembly: GCA_003676415.1. NCBI lineage: Eukaryota > Oomycota > Peronosporomycetes > Peronosporales > Peronosporaceae > Plasmopara > Plasmopara muralis. The sequence goes on from RCHQ01000013.1 coordinate 18,007, forward strand.
AAGAGTGGCGACGTCAACCACCACTGCCGTTCTACGCCCTCTCGATGCGACGTTGTACTCGAGAAATTACTACCTACGACGTGGCAAAGCAATGTTACGACCAATCGAAACAGTTTGAGAATGAAGAAGCTAAGGATCTTGTCCTTGCCAAAGGTATTCTTCGAAGGCAACGCTACCATCCGACAAGTAAATGGACGTTTAACAAGATTGTCGATCTTATGAAGCGCAGTCCTTTGGACGAGGCGCTGATCCAGCGGGCGCTCTATGCGTTGAACGAGAAGCTTCGAACCTTGCAGCAAGCAGACGAGCGACATTGTAGCATCGATAACAAACGCAAAGGATATGGCACGGTTGTTGAGACCGTGACGCTTAACAGAGAGATTATGCTCGTGCGTACAGTGCATCGTATCTTGTACGACTTGCCGGCTATATCACGAATACAAATCCTCGGTCAGGCCATTTTAAAGAAGCTCCTTCCGTCGCCATACATACGGGCTACGTACAGAGCCAAGATCGATCCGTACTATAATCTATGACCTGATCAATTTCACATTAGTCTGCACGGTCAATTCACCCTTATAAACGAAGCTACTTGGCCTGCCGAGGACAATATTTTATCGATACATAATTGAATTCTGTGCTTTAATTTTACGTAAGTATGATATTTATGCTTTTCTCGTTAATCATTAACTAAAATACGAAGCATTTGTGCCAGCAGCATTGTACGACGCTTACCAACAACAAGACGAATAGCTATAACACTCATATATACGAAGGCCATAGGTAGCCCCACTATGGTTGCGGCGCAGTCGCCCTAATACACCCAGCCAGCACCTGAGCCATAATTAAGCAAGGGGATTATTGTAGAAGTGTTACAGTGCTTTTGTGTCAGTGTCATCCGTTGGTCGCACAAGTGGGGGCCCAGGATGAGGAGTGATTATGTCGGAAGTCAGCAATTGACGCTTGGGCGGGAGCAGGCCGTGATAGAAATGGCCACGCACTGCGGTATCAAATTGAAAGGCACTTGCTTCCTTGGTGCTGAGCATGCGTTTCGTCGGACCACGGTGCGGTTGTTTCTCCAATCGGTGCAAAAAGGCGACGACGCGGTCGACGGTGGTCTGGGAGGTGGAGGTCCCGAGCGTTATCTCCACGGGCGATACAAGCACGCAAGGGTAAAAGAAGCGCATGCCCAAGAAGCGGTCTGGGTGCTTCAAATGCCTCCTACAAGTAAACATTAATCGTGAAAATAGACATTTGCACATTCGTCAGGATACTAACATACTGAATCGAGTCAATCGACAGTTCGATTGTATTGGTGGCCAATATAGTCGAAGGTGGGCAGTGCGATTCGAGTGTCTTGAACAGATTGACTTTGGTCGTTAGATTTTCTGGAATCTGCGCCACATTAGACCTGAAATTGTCCCATCGAGAAAACAGCAATAAGTGACGGTCCTACCGCTTCAATGACTACAGCTGCGGAACAACAATTCGCAATGTCATTGACCACTGTGATGTTGCCGCACGCCTGGGTCACCATGCTCGTGGTTACGTAGCCGAGATGCAGAAGTGGGTGCAAGAGTTCGTACACGAATGACGACAGCTGGTATTAACAGCCATCGTAAGGGTCACGAGAAGGCTACGACTGTGGCTGCTACTATTTAACGTACCGCGCCGGCAGTCTGCGGATTTGTGTCGCACACGACGACTTGAACGCCTAGCAAAGAGAGATCAATGGCAATACATTTTCCAAGAAAGCCCGCGCCGATTACTGCTACTTTAGTACGCCCCGCAGCTCGCAGCGCATTCGCATTTTGGTATGCGCAAGTGCTGCTGTCTTGGCCGCTAGGCTGCGTCACGTCACTCGTTTCGCCGTGCATTCGCGCTGTCAGCTTTTTGAAGTTATGATGTCCTGGATTTTTCGAGGGAAGCATCGCAATTGGTTTTATTTATTCTTTCTAGAGGAAATTTACGATTCGAAGGCAGCAACTATGTTTGATTTTTGCATAATTTGACCTCTATTTTAGAATATATCGGTATGAAAACCGGTGTAATCACTATTAGGAGGTACCTGTAAAAGATACCATTTTTTCAAGCTCCTTTTAATTCGTAGTCACGTTGTAAAAAAACAAATCTCGTGAGGGTGTACCCGAATAGCTATAGACTTATTGTCCGACTAATAGGCCATGCGAAATGCTCGATTCAAACGCCCGTGCTTTTAAAAGCAAATATACGACCAGGGATACCATTGTCAATGAGGTAAGCAAATCAAAGTTAGAAGGAAGAGGGCAAGGTAAAAGACGTCAATCCTCAGTTTATTCTTCGCATGAGTCAGGTGCTCGAAGTCACAAACGCAATGGGCGAGGGTCGATGTGACTAGATTACTGACGCAAGACGCTGTCGTGTGAGAGGCCTCTTCACTCTCTGGCCAACGGGTCCGAAAACAAGAAGAGATTCCGATCGGTCCGAGCAGTATGATCGTCTGCTTCGAGCACCGCGAAATCTCTTCGGGGTAACTCCTCGCGTAGTGTCTCTGAGCTAAATTAGGTTTAAAATGAGTCATTATTCTAGGGTGACATTACGGCGATTATGCGCGTGTTTTGATCACCCACTAGTCGGCTCCATAAGAAGCCTAATAACAAGGGAATGGTGGGATACGCTTAGTTCTGTCACCACTAAATCTCGGTGAAAGAGCCGATTCTGGAAAATTTGGGTGAAACCTAACGCCATTAAACAAAGCGCTTCACGCCTGGTAACTAAGAGCACAATATCTTTGGTAAGCTCCGAGCGCGTGTCATATTTTACGTCAACCCGCAGCTAAAGACCGCAGCTTACACATTTGAGTACCCTTTGCTTTTCATAAATCTGACATTTCACGGAATAACATGAGACACGATGATCGTTATTGTGGTAATATAAGCTGTCAAGAGTAGTTTCTGCGGAAGCAATCACTCAAAGGCACTAGCAGTATTTGGTTCCTAATAAAGCGTGCGGCTTCGTCACCCACATAGTCAAGCGAGATCTTTAATGGCTCTACATCGTACAAATTTTACAAGAACAGTAATTTGTGATCGACAGCTGTATTTCTATGATCGTTTTGCAAATCAATGCCCAGCTACTTAGTGTTATTGCAATCAGGAGTAGCAAATCAGTTTATGCCCCGCGCACCGTTAAAAAAGGTTTGTTTTACGTGTGGATTTAGTCGAAGCATTCGCAAAAGAACCTCGCCAGGTTCCAGGTGAGGTCATCGTCAGACTTGCTGACGGTAATCCACTCCAGGTACCCCTTTAAAGCTAGCGCATCCCTTCAAACTTGACGGTATTCGCGCCAACAACGACTATTTGTTCACTTAGCTTAATCATGCATTCAGTTGCTCTTTAATATTTTGGAGCTAGCACAGTATCAATTAGTCATTGTCTGGCCGTCGAGATCAATCAAACGTCGAAACTTGGTCTCACGTCACAGTCAATGACGAGGCCCTCAAATCACGCAGTGCACAGAGAGAGCCATGGACTATTCTACACATGTTGCTGGACGTCTCAACGTCCAGGCTAAAGCAAAGTTAAACAACGGAGTCGAGTGAGCGATCCGACCCTCTTGCATCAAGAGACGACGATTGAGCAAGACTCCTTCGCTACAAAAATTGGTTGAGTAAGGGCTTCCGACATGGACGATAGCCGAGCGGAAGCTTTCAAACATTTTACTTTTCAAAATGCTAGAAATGGTCGTCAAAGAAGGGGTCACTCAGCTCGACCTTCTCACCGCACGAGACGGTTGAATTTAGACTTTTGCACACGAGCAATGGATCTCTTCTTACGTCTGCTTATGGCATTCGTGCACTCAAAAGAGACCACTTTTATGTGTTTTTGCTCAGTGATAGGAATGCACCTTTTCAAGCTCATGCATTAGTCAATAGAAGAAGAATTAGCACAATTGGTGCCGCACAACGAAGTACGATTGTCGTACAGGCATAACCAAGTGAGTGACTTGGTACGATCTGCGTAATGCAACACGTATAAGAAGGTGTAAACCACGCTCACACGCATAAAAACGCGAGGCCACCTTATAACGCTGTGTTTTTATCGCGATTTTCGGGTTTCTTCTGATATTATAAAGAAATTCGGATGCCGTACCTGAAGTTGACAACGGACACTCTTTGGTGCGGCCAGACACATCATTCACATATCAAGTAAGAAGCTTTACACCGTCTCGCAGCGGTATCCGAAGAAGCTATCTGCTGAGTTCAGCATTGCTGGAACAACAGCATTTTGGTGGGTACGGTCTAAATGTTTTTGTCACCGTATCGTACACAATTTTGAAGACTGAGACCAAGTCATTTTTTTTAACAAATGACGAAACCGAAACGACTAATGTAAGCAACTTGGATGTAATCTGACCCATGGTAAATACTTTCCAGCCACCACAAATTTGATTACAAGGTTATTCTTTAATTTTTTTTTATAGTTTTACTCATGACGGAAGTCCAGTCAGTCGTACTAGCATTCGACTCCGATCGCGATTTAATTGCTCCGTAGAGGCATATGTAAAAGGTGTACTAGTCTTAATCGAAGTCGGCTTCCAAGCGACAACGAATTCATGCGTTACGCACGTATTCGGGCTTATGATGTTGTAATTAAATGTCAGGCAATCGGTAAAAAATCTTTTTTCGAATTTAAACACGCAGAGCGCCGAACCAAAGATTTTGCGCAAATAGTGTTCGGCAACTCAATCAACATAACCGCTTGCGGTATCGAAGACAACATCTTCTGCAAATTAGCGGGTGTCTTTCTTGACAAGATCCCGGCCAAAACTTTGGCTGTCAAAATATTCGACACGATAACGATCTTGCGCATGGCAAAAAATTATGCGTGATACCATCCTTGAGACCAAGTCATAAATTTGGCAAGCTTATTAAAAAGTATTGTTGGGCGGGTCAAGAGCGCGAGAACATCCTGGTGGGATAGTACTCATCCTTTTAGCAAGCTGTACGAAGTTCCCGCTTGAGTACAAATTTGATTGATTAAATGATAGTTCTTGACTTCATGGCCAATTGTACCGACTTAAGTACCATGCAGCTTGTATCAGGCTCAGCAACATTCCTTTAATGGCAATCAGTACTTCCAACGGGATGCTCAGCTAGTGGCTTGGAATGACACAGTACTTGAAGATTGCTCCTGCCACGTTTAGTTGCATGGAGTGCCAAGTGTTTTACTCGCGCCGTCGTTTCGTGCTGAGTTTCCTTGACGAAATTTTTGTGCATAGCTATTCATATGCACAAAGATTCTCGGAAATTGATCTTAGTGCAGTAGAACTACACATCAAATGCATCACCCAGGCTTCGAGCTCTGATCAAGAGCCTTCTGTATGCCTACCTTGAGAAGTATTTTCTGCGCATTAAAGGCACCAATGCGAGCAAAGCCAGCGTTGGGCAGACGACTTCCATTTAAGCATTGTCAACGCATTGAATCCGAATACATTGCGTTTCGTGCTTGGATTTGTGATTAATATTCGCAAGCACGCGAACTACTACGCTTAATCGATCTAATCGCTCTTTTTTTAGGAAGGATTTTAAGTGGTCGTGATACGTTGAACGCATTCTGGCACGCGGTCGATGGCAAAATCACTTGCACCACAGACAACCTGATGATGCTTCGCTTCCAGATGATGCGGCATCGTTTTGCGCTGCCAATGATGTAAGCAGCCTACCGTTGGCTGGGCTTTAATACAATTCAATGATTAAGATTTATAGCGTACCATCAGGAAATACTACCTGCTGCGCGACTTGGAACGCTTTGTTATGGTGCTACGCTCTAAACATACCTAGGATGCTTTTTCTCGACAAGCCGACGTTGCCGTTTACACCGATTACGCATCGCCGCGCACAGCGACGGAAAGTCCTAATTTCATTTTAGCGTGGCTTCTATTTTTTCATTATAAATTGAGACATGTTAATCTTTAGCTGATGCTCTTTCACGGTGCTCGTCAGTCACCTGACAACGAGAACGATAAGGATCTTGATTGCATACTTTGTACATCAACACACTTTAATCTGACGAGCGTGTTTCCAGTTCCACCACTGTTTGACAAATTAAAAACTTTGTTTCGGTTTTAAACAACTTGCCTCTACTTCAATCGACACATGCTTACACCAAGTAAAGCCACATTAAATGCGCAAGACCAGGATGGTCATCTCTTCCAGCTCGATGGTGAGCTGCTTCGTACTGCACCAATAACTTCGACGCCTCGTATATCGCCACTTCAAATTACACAAATAAACTGCTCTCAAATAGCATGATGCATCCGTTAGCGGTCAATTGCATCACTCAACGATTTTTGCGGCAGTTTTATACGATTGCCACTAGCCTCACTTCTACAAATGTTTCGTAAATGAGTCTGTTTTGTTAGTGTACAATGTCGTCGCACTTGTCACAGGCACCATTGTGACTTTTTCCTTTAACGACAAACACTTAATGATTATTATTGTATACTAAAGGGCAGCATATTCGATTTCGTGTCAAACTTGCAGTAGGGCCTCTTATTTGAGCACTTTCCGGTAGGATCGCTGCCGCTGGTAGCTATCTAAATATTTAAAATGGTCTTTTCGTCGAACAAAAATCTGTTCTTAGATCGATTGTGTCCTATCTCGCACTCGATGATACCCCGTTGCTGTCTTCTGACACCACAATTTGATGCGGTCCCTACCCTCGTCGGTGTTCTGGACATATCTTCTCAAAGAAATGTGTACTAAGCTTCTGGCGTCAAAGGCTGCACATTTTAAAGCAGACGAGCAATTAAAGCACGCTTGCAAAGTGTTTTCTGGAGCCAGTCGACGTCGTTCATGTTAAAAAGTGCTCTTGCCTTTGGTGGAGCTTGCTCTCAATAATGCCAAGTACGCGTCGTCGAATCTGACATCGTTCATCATCAACAACTATTGGTATCCCCGTGGTCTTAATTAATGATCTGAGGGCCATCCTTTAGCCACAGAAAACTCTAATCTGAAAAGTTAATAATCGAAAGAATGCACCATCGGTGTCAGCACCGACTTTTTTGACTATCTTCATGACTGCTCCGTGTACAAGATTTGCATGATGGTCAATGGACTGCCGCTCTTAGCAGATTTCAACTCGGCAAACTATGGCACTCGTTGATTAGATGTCCCCTAGGCGCCACGCACCAAACGCGCTGAAATCTAGTCGAAACCGAATCTGTGTCCGAGTCTTGCTGCTGTGAAGTAATTGTCAAAGTCGTACACGGCGCACAGTGGGCGAAAAAGGATAAACAGGTTGCAAAAAATCATAGTCGGGTATTAGCCCCGTAATATAAGCTCATTGAAAGTATGAACATTTATAATATGTGCCTATACATTACGTTGGTGTGTCGCACCCGACAATTACGTCGGGCAACCTGCGCGGCCGGGACTGTAAGGAAGCATAAGGTCGAGTATACCTGTGAGCCTCAATGTTTTTGTCTGAGATTTCCCACATGTTGTTTCCAATTGCGATCAGTTTCTTGAGAAGACCGTGAGCGTTTGCGTGCTTGAGCGACGCTATAGTAATAGATAACGGTGACGATTAGCGGCAATTCACTCATGAAGTGATCAAGCGTTTCGTCCTATCTATCCCTGTTCAACCTCGTCAAGCGGCTTCTCGATGATCTGCTTGTCCCAATTATTTTGCGTTTGACTGGCCGTCATCGTCGCTTATGATGCCGTGGTTGCTTCGCTTGTGGTCAACACGCTGCTAGACACTTCAGCGGTCATAGTTTAGGCGTCTAAGTCTGTCAATGGCACTCCTGCCCCGCCTGCTTTGTCTATTCCCCGCACCCCTTCTGAATTAAGAAATCATCTGTACTTATTATACGTGAGTGCATCCTTCCATGTGATCTCTGAGTAAAGAATCGCTTTCACATTTTTAAGAATTAGGTAGCTATATTCTGGGGGGCTATTCGTAAAAGCTGATTTAGAAAGGCCAAATTTTAAGCCCTGGTCTAAAACTAATACACACTCAGGTGTATAACTTTGGACAAGATCAAGCAACGGACACCTTCTAGCTTGTAACAGCAATGCCTCGACATCACGTCAGCGAAGGGGTGCATCATTGCACTATTTCGAATGTTTTACTACGCTCGTTCTCCCCCTGTACTTTGGCTAGTTACTATTAGTCTTTTTCCTACGCTCCAACTTGTCTACCAGGTGGAATTGGGGAGTTTTCCCCGCATAGCCGAAACCGACTGGGAAAGACTTAGTTCTCGTTGAAAACCGATCTGGTACGGCTTACCGGCATGGTGTTTTTTTCACAATCAAATTATGCCGCTCTTTGGCCGCCAAAAAAAAAGATCGCAATCTTCATCCTTTCCGTGCTTGTTGCCTTTCTCTGAGCTTAAGCTGAAAGAGGTTGTTGGTACGGGCCGCTCAGGAAACACTTTTAGCGCATATTGGACCGGACGACATGTGGCGGCCAAACTGATGGACTTGTCCGTCGCATATCGAAAAAAATTAGCCAAGGAACTTTTTAAGGAATTCTGCCGTGAAGAAGAAGTGGCCGGTGCACTACACCATCGCAATATTGTACAATTCTTGGGTTCGGTTTGTGGACCACCGCGCTACTGCCTCGTATTTGAGTTCATGGATGGTGGTACCCTATCGAGTGTCTTGTGGGCCAAATCAACGGTCAAGATTGACTTTTTTCGATTGGCTAGTGACGTGGCTCGTGGGATGACTTATTTACACGAACACTCAGTTATGCATCGAGATCTAAAGAGTAGCAACGTGTTGCTAGATGCGAAGGGTACAGCCAAAATTTCCGACTTTGGCCTTAGTTGTGTCATGGAGTTGGGGCACTCGGCTGATCTGACGGCTGAGACAGGCACATACAAATGGATGGCTCCCGAGGTCATACGGCATGAACCTTATTCGAGCAAGGCCGACGTGTATAGCTTCGCAATCGTTATGTGGGAGCTGCTAGCCAAAGACATTCCATATAAGAAGCAGACGCCGATGCAGAGTACGAGTTTGTGATCTATTACAAGCAATATGACAGTTTATTGATGGTTATTGTCTTGTAGCTGCAATAGCAGTGGCCGAGCAGCAACTGCGACCAGCGTTGCCTCGTCACACGCCGTCCAAGATTGCTGAGCTGATAGAACACTGCTGGAATCCTGACCCTTCGCGGCGACCTGAATTCAGTGCCATTATGAAAGTGTTGCCGTTCGTCAAGCAGTCGCTGTGCAAAACGGACTACAAGAAAGCAGGCATTTTGTACTCAAATGACACCTTAAATTGGCTTTAAAGCAATGCTTCTGATGCTGGAAAATAAACTCGTCTTTGTATTGTAGCAGAGTCACGAACGAGTTTTTTGTACCAAGGAGGATTTGTTAATTTAATTTATATTTACACGATGTTCGTGTATATTGCTTTAAACTAAACGCAAAAAGTATCAAAAAAATGAAAACTTGTCGTACTTTTAGAATTCTTGAGTTAAGGTGACTAATTTACGGTATATACTTTAATAACGTCTCAGGATGACAAGTGTAATAGTTGTGGACACCATCACGTCGAATGAATCAATCATGCTTGCATGCACAGTGGATCAAACGCTGTATGTAGTCCAAGACGCGTAGTTGTGAATCAGGCTAGAGTACCTTATATCATTAAGGCTGCAAAAAGAGCAACGATTGCTTTGTAGTCTATCTCTACAATTGTTTTTGAAGCTGCTGGGCAGCGCACAGAACCTCGTACAGCATTGATTTCGCAGACTGCACCGCTGCACTTGCACTTCCACATGCACAGTCCAATCTACCAGGGAAGCAATCATTATTTCTACTCCATACCACACCTTCACATCAACACGACACTTACATTAAAAGAGATTGTTGAAGGTGTTTTTCAGCTATCTGAAGCTGCTCAACTTGCTTTATGGGCGACAACGTGCTTGGACATTGACTAACCCCTTCATATAAAAGTTTTCCAATCTGCAGGTGCAGTAGACCACGTGCCGGAAGTTTGGTCTGCGGCAGTAGCCAGTCGACAGCGCGCAACTCTGCCGTGTAGAATCGAAGAGCGTGGAGATGCATCTCTATTGACGTTGAACTCATCAAGAAATTTCCCATCTCACGAGCTATCATAGCGACCTTTGCGTTTCGAGTGTGAAGTTTTAATCTCTTCATTCCAATTTCCCATTGGTATTGATACGTCATCCACTTGTCTTGCTCAGAAAGATTGCAAACTTTTATCGCCTCGATTTCCTTTCTGAGCTTACTGATTTCCTTATGATTTCTTAACATTCCACACATTTTGCACATCGCAGAAAGAACTTCACCATTCAAAGCGGTAGTCTCGACTACGACCCCGTCAACGCAAAGCTTGTTCTCGCACCTCAAACCATCCAAAAACCAGTCTTCGAACGTCTCTTGCCTGATAGCAGCAAGACACCGTGTACATTTACATTCGAAAAAGTACGACTCTTTCAGCTCTTTTTGTCTCTTGTTTGTCGACTGCAGCAACTCGACGTATGAGATCGTAAGTTCTTGACCCACATCGACGTCTTTTACCACGTGTACGAGCATCTCGCGGTCCTTAAAAGTGACTACACAATTGGGATCACAGTCATGATTGAAAAGAGAACCGTCTGGGAACAATCCGATACCAGTTGCCTCGTTCGTCAAATTATTAACAATTGAAAAGGCGTTACAGTTGACTCGTCCAAACAATTCCATAATCTCTAACTCTAACTCGTTCTGAAGCGTCTGAACCTCTGACATGTTTTCCTTTTCACTCACTTTGCATCTGGCTAACAGGGAAAGTACTAATTGCGTCATTTCACGAAACTGTTGCTGTTGTGCCTTCGTATGGTCGGCTAAGTGGTGGCACAATTTAAGCACGCGATTCTTCTCTTCCTTGGCTTCAGAGCTCAGATAAAGCTTGATGGCGAGTCGAGTGACAAGTAAAATAGTATATGAGAAAGTGGAAGCTGGAATCGTGCGCCATGCGAAGCATTCTCGTCGATGTTGCGACCAGTCTTGCTGTTGACACGTGCGAGAGCAGTAGCGAACTTTGCGGCAGCCTGTACAGCGCTGGAGAGTGACTTGGGATTGAAAACACCAGCTACAAGAAGAATACGCTACGGCGCAATCGACGGTCGTACGAAGGACACAAGAACCAGCACGCAGCGCTACAGAGGCTACGGCGCCTCGGCCTTTTTGCGCAACCACCACTTCGCGATATGAAGTCATTATTTTTTAACAATATGTCACTAAGAAAGGGATTGAGGAATTTTCTGATACAGTCAAATTGCAGGACATTTGTAAGATATAAAGAAGATATGTTGCCGCCTTTATTGGCGTACCACTCGTTTTAAGTATCGGCTCCTGCATACGTTGATCAAATATGCTATTGTGCTTCACAAATCGGAAGCGACTATGACTAGACTTGCTGTCGTCCAGTATGACTTGGACTGAAAACCGCGAAAGAGTTGACAAGAAGAGGCCAAGGGTGCAGACGTCAAGCAAACTATTTGCTTGCGAACAATAATACTTTGGCTGCTAAGTTTGCTACGGAGGGTAATTTATGTGTTATGACTAATGACGAAGGTGGTACGACACAAAGGTAAAGTATGTGCTTACAATGCACTTAGCCATCTTGAAAAGACTGTAAGAAAAAACATCTTAAGTACCTGTAATTGGATTTTCTGAGACGCAATTTTTTTTCGAATGGGGGATGTTTGTAATTAAAGCAAAACAGACCAAACGAGTGAGAGGTTGAAACAAAGAGAACTCGCCTTCCAAACGTGATCGGTTGCACAAGGTTATACACAGCTATTCAAATTGATTCTGACACTTACATTGACCATGACACCATTTGCGGTTACGAGCACTCGCTTCAAAGAACGGCCACATAGTCACAGAGCGGACATCGAGACTGCTGATTGTATGAGGTGATTTATGTAGAGCTCTGTATGAGAATCTTTGTAAAGATACATGCCAAGTGCAGGACCCTCTATGTTGCTACACGTGCTCGTTCATCTAACAAAACGGCACCGGGATGATCGCAATTAAACTCAATTGGAATGACGCGAGATGGTGCGCGTCGCGACAACAAAGACTGCGCTTGATGCTTACAAGATTTTAGTGAGCTGTCGCATGGAATGTCTAGCTGGTCAGACTCTGACTTTGATTGTTTCAGAAAAAAAGCTACACTGCAAAGCTACTAAAGAACTGTAGATCAGAAGGTCTTGCGAGTTGTTAAGTATCAATTCCTAGAGGTAGAATATGTGTCCATCGAAGGCATTCCGGTTAGAGCGAGCCTGTCATGAAAGGTACGTTATCTGAAGAGCGATTCAAATTGGTACTTATATCGCTGTGGCGTTATGTGTGAGTCGACTGGACTTTTATGAAGAGCTACGCACCTGTAATAAAAGCCCTTACTTCTAGATATTAAAACCATGTAGATATGAGCGGTTATTATTGATTACTGCTTAATTTATAACATTTTCTAGCCCGGGAGTTTGGCACTTAACTTCCGGCGAACACTGGTCTCCATCATTACATATTAACGTTTTGTAATAACATTTAATAATGCCCGGCTGAAGTCTAAAACAGCACGTATAAATGCAGATACAAAGAGCGCTATATTTGAGCCTAGGTGCGGCAGTAAAGTAGTCTTTGGCAAAATTTATCTGTAGTAAGAGTCCATCGGTGCTCTGCTGCTTTCAATCAGTATCGCTTGCCTTTAGCGTGCTAAGATGTTACTCACCGCAATTTACTAAGGACATCAATTTAGCTCTGAATCAACTATAATTTATCTAATGCGGTAAATAACAATGGTTTAGTGCGTCGCAGGAAACATTCGTTCCTAATACTTTACTTCTGTATTGCCCATAAGATTTGGGGCCACACAGATGATACTTATTTTTTCCAATCGCACATGAAGCCTACTTATAAATGTCATTGGCGCAATATCATGATGATCAACAGGACAAACAATTGCGACTATGTCAAACCAGTCTGAGACTATCATATTTTTAGGCTTGCCACGAGTGCATTAGGCAACAATGTTACCCAAATAAATTGCAAAAAGTTGATTGTGAAGAGCAGCATCTCTCAATAATCGTATTTGAAAACAACACCGGGCGTATCACGCAAGCACAACATTAAGACCTTGTTCATGGCATCAAAATTTTGATTTTGGAACTGCTGTTTTGCCTTAAGTACATGAAACAAGATAAGTCGATATGCTGAGCGGGAGGGAGACACATACCTTCCACAAAGTTAAATGATCATTCAAGTTTAATAACTTCTGCTGTAGCATGAAATGTAAAGCGGTAAGTAAAGCTAAGCAAATTGGACGGGTTAAGCCAGGAGGGTAAAATTTATAACCAGTAAAACCTACTGGTGTAAAGTATACAAAAGTAAAGAATTGGAATGGAAAAGATGCTACACGAATTAAATAACCAGCTTTGTATTTATTTAGATTTGCAATGACGTAGACTAGTCATACAAACCACAAGTGGTTGTCATACATTAGTAAAGCACCCCGTTATAGTACCTACAAAGGCATTTAATCGAGTTAAAGTTTAAATATGTATTTTTTTTGCAAGGAGCCGCGTTATCCATCCCCCCATTTCGTTATCCATCCCGCATTCTTATTATTGGCTAATTAAATAGAATACTGATTGGCCAAAACTCGGGCCTAATATTTAAATGCTCGTAACGCCACATTCCACTTAACCTCTTTTTGCTGTTTACTTCATCATCCCCAGAACGCTGCATTCCTCACATTCACATTCACACTCACACTCTCTCATACAGTGGCCGACCCTGTTTAGGTTTAAGGACGAGGGAGGCCAGCATCAACACGGCGTCTTTCCCTCAGCATTCGAGCGCATTGAGACTGCCATAGCGCCTTATCGTCGAAGATGCCGTATCTGCAAAGATACTGGCCATAATTCGCGAGCATGCCGATTGCGCGAGCAGATAATGTAACGCCGTCACTGCCTCAGCTATCAACATTGTTCACAACATTTCGGTAAGCTGGCTTTGCTCAGTATCGTACAACATTTCATAACACTCTTCTGAGATGATCAAAACTGTGCCACGATTGAAGTGTATAAACACAGTGCTTACCGTTGTTATCACTAGACCATACCCAGTAAACAACGCCTTATTTCAAGCTAACCGCATTAAATATTGGTGAAACGGTCGATGCTCTTACCGTGATTCAGATTTTTGTCAGCACTAGGCTCTACACTTCCCCCTCGCGTAACTCTATACCTCTAAGATAAAAAAAAAACGTTTGAGCAGTCTTCAAGAATTATCAAAATTTGTAGCGCGCAGTATAGATGAAAATCAATTGAGTGTTGTAGATGGGAAAGTGGTTGTGGCGTCACGAAAATTTAAAAACCAAGCCCGACTTTAGCCATTCAGTATTCCATCTAATTAGCCAATCACTAAAAAGGGAAGGTGAATAACGAAATGGGGGGATGACTAACGCGGCTCTTTTACAAAAGTATCATAGCACTTGGTCTGTTATTGACTCCTGCACGCACGTCATCTTTAATTAAAAACTATTCTCACTGTAACGTATACATACCTCACTGTCTATACCCTCTTATCCTGTTATGAATCTGTGCCTTGTGTAATTCTCCTACTTCGATGTCGAGCAACAATTCAGCTATGCAGAAAGTACTTCACCTAACGATACTATTGGTATGTTGACATTTTGATGGCAGACTGGAATGCCTTAGTATGTTCGATTCATAACACCAGTGAAAGACTGCACAGCTGTTTTGAGTGCAAACTTATACCGCAGCGAAAACACGGTAGTGAAAATCAGGTCAGGGTTTAATGAAGCGATAGCCAGAGATCATGGGCCATTTCAACGAAAAATGAGTCAACACACTTCAAAATTACTCGCTCTCAAGGAGAGTAAAAAAGGAAGCCATATCACCTGCAGTGTAGAATAAACGGCCATTAATGCAATGACGGAAATGTCAAACAACATAGAAGCTAAGGTGACACACCATTCTTACAGACTATTTAGCTTTCCATATACGAGAACTACGCATTATAGTGGTGTATTGAAGACTTAGGCATTCTTCGAAATTGAGCACAAAGTTCTACTTTCAGAAATTGAGCCAGCCTAATTTTGAATACTTACGAAGTGAAGCGAATGCGATCTTCTATTACACTAAGTTTGAGTTGCTGTGGTAATATACCGTATCTGTATGTTAAATGCTGAGTTGTAATTAGTGTTTGTACTTTTGATGCATAGCAACCAATGCAGCAATTTTACACAACCTCAACAATTTTTACAGCAATTTTGAGCCAAGCACTTTTACGATTTGGAATCTAATGCAACGGGTGATTTGCATGTCAGCCGGGATGTTTTGGGCGCGCGTTGAGAGTGACTCTATACACGCTCTCCAAAACTTATATTTTAAGCGCTCTGCTTGACATTATGCCGAAACCATATCATCTCGAAGGTGAGTTATCTCTGACCGACCACGTGAGCGAATTGTGTTTTCGGATTATGGACTTGATGCACTTCGTCCAAGCGGGTAGGACTCGAGTTGACTATCTTAAAGGCACACTTAATCTCAGAATAAGTTCCCCTGACTATTGTAGCGGAGACAGTATACAAGATATATTCCATACCGGGTGCAAGCTATACTTGTCGTTAGGCTTCTCATGACGCCATTTAAATTTCTTTGGAGAAAGTTCATGCGATTATAAAAACACGCGTATAGCCGCTGTAAGGTCTCGCTACAACAAGGTCGTCTTTTTTAGAAAGTGCCACTTTTAGACGCCACGCGACTAGAATTCTTTCACAGTACGCTACGTGAGCGTACTACTCGGCGCCACGGGCCTACATCGGTCGGGTAGTACCCATCCGGAAGGCCTTTCTCTTTCTCGTCGGACTCGTTGTCCAGAGAATAAATAGATCACTCACGGGATGACGACTGTATCGAAGCCCGGTGGTAGTATGTAGCCCCTCGCCCACTGTGTTAGTGACCATGGTCACTAAACCCACTCGAGAAATGTGCCGACTAATTGTCGTCTCTGACATTCCTGCCTTTCTCCTAAAACTCAATTTTGGTCAACACATCAACGAAGGCGCCCAAGTCGGGTCTCTGCCCCAGAAAATCGTTAATTTTCTGTCTTTTCTAGTGAGGACTTTCGCATGGCCGGTGAGTCTGTCATCATTCCGACACCTTCAAAGGCGTAATCCCGGGCGATGAGCTTATTTTGACAACATTGTCATCGAACATCGTCCTAGTGACAATGGGACAAGCGAATATTTGCCAAATCTATCGCCCAAAGCTGTGAATTACCTAGCGAGGAAAGTGATAGGTGCGCGTTCCCCTCCGCGCAGAGTGTAAGGCTATTCCAGGGTCTCGTTAGCCTTAGCGGCTCTCTAGCGGTCGATCTTTTTACGTATAGTCGCCCATTGTACAAACGCTCTGGTACAGCCTTAGGCGCATAGACCGGTTTGAAGTTGTGAAACCTGCAAAAGCCGAAGCAATTTTTCTTGGCTTGGCTTGTTCATCATTAAGTGACCTCTGGCTGATCGGCAGCTCATTCAGTCGTTGGTGTCACCAATTGACTTTTCGAAGAAAAGCCACGAGTGATTGATAACACTTTTTTCTCTCTTGTTCGGGTGGGATGTAAGGGGTCGTTACGGCTTTTGTAGTGAAATATGTCTTTCCTGAAAAGAGAGCCCTGAAAGAACAGGACACTGGAAGGGTAATTTATTTGCCTAAATTATATAGTGTAATCTGTGAATTTTGGAAATAGGATAGACCGTGTGTTATAAATCAGCCTTCAACCTGCATTTTGTTGCATACTTAGGTTAAAAATCGTTCATCGGAAGCCTTAAGATTGTTGGTATTTCTCCTCTCTGCAAGGCTTCGTCACAGGAAGTAACACATACATCTGATTTTTGTGAACTGACCTCTTCGTTATACTTGAGTGCTGAAGACGCTTGTCCATTAATACCATTTGGCTTGGCTTACGGACATTTCCCCTGTCTACGGGAGCCTAAAAATTAAGCAGGGTATTCCATGAGGGAATTCAGGGTTCTGGGAGAAAGGTCCTTTCAAGCAAATTAACAAGCTCGAATAAAGCATTAAATCTCCATTCGTTGCATATCGGAATTCCCCTTTTACTCCTTGACTTTCTTTTTTTTACAACGAAGAATGAACAAATAACATCGTTGTGAATACGCGAGTGGTTAATGTTGCCGAACGTCTGTACAACTTCCGCCCTTACAATTTTTTATGCTCGCTTGTAGTAAGACAATTATCAACCTCAATCGCTGTCTTTTTTTTTACAGTAGAAGAATCTATTTCGATCCATGGCGTTCGCAGCTGCAAGTGCGGAGGCAATTGGTATATGCACCATCATAGTTTTTCCTTATAACGCCTCGACGAATCGAGGCGTCATCATTCTTTCATAAAAATAGGAAAAGTGACGCAGCGAAGGAGTATTGTAATTGAAAGAAGGCTCATTCCTCAAGAGAAGGCGACGGCTTGATCCAGTCTTTGTTCAAGGTGGTAGCCATCCGTCAGGGATCAGCTGGTTTGCTGGCCCAATAGACTGGACATCGTGGCTAGAAAGCCCAGGCGATAGAAAAGGCGCCAGCGTTGCGACGACAGAGAGAGTAAGGAGCCGCCTCACCCAATCCCCGTCTCGTCCCCAAGCCCGTGTTCTCCACGGTGCGACCGCATAGTCGAATCCATCCACGGCGATTACAAGATGACCAACAAGACGTTGCCGCTGCCGCCGCAGTTCTTTCAATGCCCCGAGCTCACGGACCGCGAGGCGCAATATCTTGTAAGCAAAGCCAAAGAGTCGGCCAAGTCGCTCGTTGACGCCACGCGCAATAACGAAGGACCGGTGCGATGGGAGGAAGGCGGAATGCACCGGGGGGTCCAACTGTACAAGGGCGAAGCGCGGTATCCCGAAAGCGTCGTGGGCGAATCGATCGCGTACGGCTGTGGGGCCACAATCATCCAATCGACGTTGGAGGAAGTGGCGGATTTTTTTGACGTGTCGACGGACGCAAAACTTGCTACATTGATGGAGAGTTTCCCCGACGTCTTGGACGCCCAGCTCTTGTACGTGTTGGAGGACCCCGCACTGTTGAACGACCCGCGCCACAGTGCTCAGTACCACCGAAGTGGGTGCAGCAAGATGCTCAATGCGAATCAAGTGACTGTTTCGTGGTTTGCCATGGACTTGCCGTCGAAACTCTTAAAGAATCGGGATTTCCTTACCGTCGAGTGTCAAAGTACCTTTATCGACGTAAGTGGACGTCGGGGCTGGGTCCGCTCGTTTCACTCGATTAAACTCCCGTGCTGTCCCGAATTAAGTGAGTACCACCTCGTCCGGGGGAGTTTTTACCACTCGGGCTATGTGTTTGTCGAGAGTGAACGCCCTGGGTTCCTCGACGTTATTTACAGCGCCCAAGTCAACTTGAAAGGCAGTTCAAAAGTTCCCACGCCATTGTACGCGACGATTCAAAAGAAACGCCTGACTAGCATTGCGCAGTTGCAGAAACTCATTACCCGTCGACGGCTGGGCGCCCAGCGGTTCCTTGGGGATCTCGAATTGGTTCCCAAGAGTCAACGCACCCGTTGCAACGTGTGTTCGCATAAATTTGGCTTTATTACGCGCAAAGCACGGTGTCGAAAGTGTGGCGAAGTGGTGTGTACCTCGGCGTGTAGTACCGAGTGGGAGATTGCGATTGCAGGCCAGGGCGTCCGAAAAGTGCGCGTGTGCGCCAAGTGTGCCCAAAATTCGGATCCTTCGGTCTTTGACACGTTGACGCCGAGTGAACAATACTCGGAAACAAACAGTGGGCAAGACGAAGACGTCTCGTATATGAACGCACGCGCACCCGTTTCCCAGAATAAATGGTACGATTGGAGCGACTCGGGGTCGTCTCGAACGTCGCCAAATGGCCGTCGGGGGCAATCGAGTCGGGACAGTGACGAGTACGATGGCGGGCGACGAGATTACGACGAAAGTTATGGTCCGTGTGAGGACTCTGACTCAGAATATTATCCACGGACCATGGAATTGCCGGGGCACGAAGCGACGGATCGGGCACGGTATCCACTTGACGGTCCCGATGGAATGCTTCGAAGACGACGCGAGGATCGGCGTTACGACCCACGCAATCTGGAGACGAACGACCGCGATTTGTACGGACGATCGCCTTCCCCATATCGGGACAATGACCCGCGTCGCACGCTCCAGCGACCACAGCGCGCTTTGCAGCATCAGCAGAACAAACAACGATTGTTGCAGCGTCAGCAACAGCACCAAGATGAATTGAAACGACGGCGTCAGCACCAAAGTACCGAGGTCGACGGCATCGAGTCGTGTACCCAGAGTCAGTCGAGTGGTACTAGTTCGTGTGCCCCGTCGTTCCTCACGTCGAGTTTATTGGCCCAACACACGAAACCAGTGGGAATCCCCGGCTCCGCGACGAGGACAGGTGCGTCTCAGGAGCGTACGAAGCGGAGTACACCAGAGCCCCGGGAACCAGAGCGGCGTGGGCTGGCTTCCGATATGCTGTCGGATCTACCACTGACGAAATTGGAACAGCTTCAGGTGAAACTGTGGGAGGAACAGGAGGCGAGGTTTCGCGACCAAGTCGACTTGGGTCCGTCGTACGACCTGGAGCTCGATCTGGAGCCGGTCATGGCATCGACCGCGACCCGTCGCCGACGGAAAGGCAGTTCGGACGGGTCGAGTCGGCGCCATGGACCGCAATTACCGGCTTTTTTCCGGAGCGCTGGCGTGCAAGGACACGGGGCGCCGACGGGAGAGTCGCCGTCGATCAAGCCACCGCCGTTTCCAACGGTACAGGGTACCAATTCGGGGCAAACTGTGAGTGTGGCAGATGATGAAGATTTTTTCGACGGTGCAGGGCCTCGCGACGATTCCGTGAATGAATTAGCGTCGACATTGAACTCGTTGTTGCGGCCAGAAGACTTGCGTGCGACCGAAGAAAGTCTGTGCTTTAATTACGAGGACGAAGGTGGGACAAGGGACTATGAGGTTTCGTATTGTGACAAAAGCGGGACTTTGGCAACGGAACACGCGGACGTGTCTGAATCGACGGTTGTGAAGCTCTACGAACGCATTCTCGAGCTCACGAGCATGCAGCGCGAGGTCAAGTGTCAGCCCGAATCCGATTCGAAAGAGAAGGAGGAAATTGCTCGCGAGCTCGAAAGGTTGTACGATGAACTCCGTGCAGCAAGGGAAATGAAGTGAATGGGTACAGGTTTTGTCATTGTTGGTCATTCAAGGGTATTTTATGCGGTAGATTCCAAAGCGACTTATATCTAAAAGCCAAGACTCGTTGACATTCGGTCAGTGGGCCGTGGTCTTCCTCACATCGTCGCACCTTTATGCGTTCATGTTCTTTATCGACTCTTTAAAAAGTGGAATAATCCGTCAAGTTGAAAATTCTTCTCAGTTTGATTTCTACAACCTGGCGACAAAATCCGCGAGGGAAAAAGTCCGTGCTTGCATGCGCTTGAGCAGACCGTTGGCACCTCCTCGTTCATCACTTTAGCATCGCTACAGATTAGAGACCAAAACTTTTTTTGTACAGTCGTGGCAGATTCGCGTTTACAATAGCTCAATATCCTTTGTATATAGCCAGATTTTTCGGTTAGATACATTTTGAAATGGTATCAGCTTGATCTTCAAGTATTACTTCACCCAAAGTCATGTATTAGGTAGTCTGTAGCTTCATTACTTGATAAAAAAAAAGGCACTTGGAGTAGTAACGGTATCATTCATTACATTAATGTCACCCAGTAGTAGTACCCTTGGTATTTCTTAATTACGAGTGACTTGACAAGAAAAAAAGTAGCTTACTGTGCCGCCTTTGTCTTAAGCCCTTGGCTCGTCAAAAATTGATCCAGACTCTCGTGTATCTCATCGTGGTACGCTACGGCCTTCATGCGTTTGAGCCACGCCACAAGCTTTGAGTGCTTGGAAAAGTCATAAATGCCCATAAGTTCCACCTGCACGAGCTCGCAGTAGGCGGCAATGTCGGCAATCGTGACATGATTCGTCTCGGCCACATAATCCTTGACCAAAAACTTCTCCATGAGCTCCGACTGCTTGGTCAAAAGGGCTGGCGAGTCCTTGATCAAAATCGCTTCTTCAGAAGTCGCAATGTTTTGCTTCGTGTGCATGAGCGGCACCAAGACCTTAAGGGTCACGAGGCGGACGTTGGTGTGGTGCCAATGGAGATATTGGTTTATCTTGGCACGGGCCTTCGCGTCCGTCGGGTAGAGATCCGTCCAGCCATATTTCTCCGCCAGATACTGCATGATTGCGTTGCCTTCAAAGAGGGAAAACGACTCGTCTTGCAGGACGGGGATGAGGCCATTAGGATTTAGAGCCAAGAACTCGGGCGACTTGAAGATGGGCGAGCCAAACTCAACGGGCACGAACTCATGGTCTTGTTTCTTGAGACGCAACACCCACTCGACGGCACGACTGGGTTGACTAATGAGATTGGCGTAGAGCTTCATTATGGAGAGAAGAAGGAGACTAGGGGGAAAGATACCAACTTGAAGAATGACAGGATTAGGATCCTTGCGCCGAATCTACGAAAGCAGAAATTAAGTAATAATATGACCTTCTTGAACATTATTACTAACCGTCTTACGCCAAGGGGTAACGGGGGTACATATACGCCCAATAGTTAGTGTTTCGAACATAATCTTAGGACCACCTATTACTATGCTAAATAGTACTTGTAGGACATGTACCCAAAGTTTTCGTCAATATCACCCAATCAAGTGCACTTTTGAAAACCTAGGAGTTGACTAGAGTCAAACAGATTCCGATCTACGACTTATCTCAAATTTAAGTTTGAAACGATGATCAGAGAATTGAACTCACGCTTTTTCTAAACAAAGGCTATGGCAGCCCCGCTGCAACTGAAAACATGTGTAGTCAATCTATACCTGAGTCTGTAAGACTGGTCCTCTATAATGATGATCCGTGTCGCTTGAAAGTCCAACCCGGCGTACAATACCACTTTCGTGGCTCACCCTTGGTTATCTCGTAAGCAGCAAGGTGGGCGTCATGACCTCTTCAATTTCTTTGACTCAAAGCAATAGAGCAAGTCTTTTCTCCACTCACCGCGAATAAGCTCGTTGTGATTGAGGCATCCACCTCAAGTGCCAAAGTCATTGCCGCTATCATCTTTTGTTCAAAATGCTCCATTTAAGCTGTGAAATGCCTACAGGCGCGCATTGATTGCGTTGATTGCTTGTGTACCCAAATGCTGCACCCCCTCAGGGTTAAGCTGAACATGAGCCTACTTAACATGTGTTGTACGCCTTGAGGCAAATAAGCGTACTGTACCAGAAGCTGAGGAATATGGAAGTGATATTGCTACTCGCTACGTTGAAAGAGCGAGGATCAGTGTAATTGGGAATGCCTTGGACCTATAGCATCAAATGTGAAAAGATGCGACTGTATCGGTGTCAAATGAGTCAAATTGACAGTGACAGGGACAGGGCATAGCCTAAATATTACTAAAATTCATTTTGTGACGCGTGTAGAAGACTGCTACATAAGACTGGCATTTTATGATGATTCGTACTCATAAAAACACCCTATCGGCTCTATACTCGTTATGCATAATGGCACACTTCAAAAGTTATTCCCTATTTCCTTGCCATAATTGTGGTTGCAAATTTTGTAGCTAATTAAGAATTTAAGGGAGCAGCAGTTTAAATTATTTATTCTGCATTATAAAGTCATTGCAAACACAAATACGGAGGATGCGAACAGATATTTGCCGTGGATCGTATTTTTGCTTGCACGTCTCTTCTGTGTAAGGTGTCGGGTGACTCGTAGTTCTGCGCCTATGGACTGCCTGTATGTGGAAAAGGGTCAAAGATGGATCGTACTACCTTCCGCATCAGTCGGATGCGCAATTCGCGCAGCTTAAATCAATCTCTGGCTTCCTTTAGTGTGTGGAGCCGCTGCATTTGAAATTCTCCCAGCTGCTAGGAAAATGAAACTTGTCGCAGCTTTTGAGCACTTTACGCTTTAAGGTCCAGAGAGGTATGAGGTTTTAACTTTGAGATCAACACACTTTTCCGACAGGTGAGCTTCTGGCATAGTCGGTTAAATCCGAGGGCAGTCTAAAACACTTCGAGGCTTACCCTGAAGTGACAAAGTAGTTTCGACAGTGTACTTGTTTGATCAAGGTCTATTCACCTCTTAAGTGAGCAAAGCGCCAGACGAGTATTTGTCGGAGTGCTTGTGGCACTCCTTATATTTCTCATCGACCGTCGGCGAAGCTTTCTGAAAATTACCAGACAAAAACATAAACAAGTACGCGCTTTCCCCATCGGTAAAGCCGTAGGCTTTCCAAAGACTCTTTGCATGAGCGGATCTTTGGCGGGCGAGCACCTTTAACTTGCCGCTTTAGACTCGCGTGCAGCATTTGAAATTCGACACATTTTAAGGTGCTGCAATTGTCATGGGGGTGGATCTACACTTGGGCGCCGACGCAACCGACAAGAAATCATCGCCATGGCCAAAGATACTATTATGTATAAGCGTCGAAAAGCTGCTTTCTCTCTATCTTCGGGCCATCAAGTCTCTTTGCTAGACTTCAGTTGCAATCACGAACGCGAGTCACACCAAACTTTATGCACGAATGCTCTTACATGTGGCAAGCAAAAAGTCAAGCAAGCAGCCGGCGAGTTGTTGAGCATGCATCATATGCAATATCATGTTCGGCAAATGGTCAAACGAGCGGCGTAGCACGATATTAAGAAAGCGGCACGACAAAGCAAAATATACAAGGCGGCCGGTCGGTCGATCTCATTGCTGATAACGTAGTCAATGTGAAATGAAAAGGCAAAAGACTGAATAAATATGTTTTGTGATGAAACGCTGTTTTAATTGAGGCCGAGCACTGTTCTAAGATCTTGAGACACTCAAGCGCGTTGTACAACAAGCGCGTAAGCTCCATTTTAAAGCCTAACTTGATTTTTTTAAATTAAATCAAGCTATTTAACATTGCATTTGAATGAAGAGGATGTATAAGCGTATATACTTCCAGCCGATGTCTAGCTTTGCTGCATGTTTAATAGCATGTATCGAAGCATACTACAATAATATTGTGCCTGTGGTGACATCAAATATTGGAAGCAGAGAAGCTTAGGCTTTGCAGTTAGTAGTAAGCAGCAAATTTTGCCAGTCTTGAGGTTCTCGCGCGTCAAGTCCATGTACTGAATGCAAACTCTGCATTGATTTCTCCAAACAGCAGACTAAACAACCATACTTTTTACACAGTCTTGAGAGGACAAAAAGCTAAGTAGTGTTGGTTTCAACTGTTTCAATTAATGATTTGAAAGAGAATCATTGTCAGGCGAAGTTATGAGTAATGTATTTTGAATGCTTAAACGAAGCTATCACGAAATTTGGCTAGATAAAAAAGAATCTTGAATAAGCTCAGTGCTTTTTACAAATTCAGAAACAATAGTGTTGTCTGATTTCAAGTATGATTGTCACGCTGGAATGATCGGGTTGTGGCCACTGGTCGAAATCTCTATCGCCTAGCGCTAGAGTCAAAACGGACTGTTTCCGTACGCCTAAGATTTTCGCGCTGTAAGGAGCTCATAGACGAAATTCGACCATAAATCTGTTCCAGCTGAAGAAGTTTAGGAATTGAATTATTTCAAAGTCCTTTTATTCTTTTTTTGCGAGTGATGTTGTAATGTTAGACGTCACCATCACGTTATGGCCTTGGCTCCATCAACAAGACACTATGAACATGCACGCAGCACTAGCGGCTTCCAATTGACGAGTTTTAATGTCAATACGCCAGATTGTACAACGGAATCCACAATGAGCTATTGCAATTAGGCCATTAGTTTATCGAATTTTTAAGCTGTGTTAAGTCTGAGTCGACGAAGCATTAGCAGTACAAACGACCAATAATTGTCTAACTTTTATCATTTGCTCTCATTAAGCTTACAAGAAACTTACGCCTTCATCGGGTATCTACAACCCTGCCGTCAGATAGATCAGCAATTTGAATCGGCTTTCGATACTTTACTGGCTCCGATTACCACACTAATATTTAGTAATTTATCTCAATGGATAGCCATTTTAAATTCTGGAAAGTATAACAAACCGGTTGGTACATCCTGCCCTACTACATAAAAGATATTCGAGCCCATTGCTTTTTCTGTTTTTGCATCTAATCTTTGATGCAAGATCTTCTTCACGCAAATAGCTTCTACTAAAGCTTATACCCGAGCCAAGGGATCATTGTATTGGTAATAGCCACATTTCTCCACAAGTATCACACTGCTTTCAAACTGGGAAATTTGTCTTCACTTCACTTTTATTGATGGCTTCACAGTGGTGTGCTGAGTCTCGGGTAAACCTTTGGGCCTTGTGTCACTTTCATACAAAAGTGGCTTTTTTGTATAGCAGGGAGGGCGCCTCCAGTGGAGCGGCTTCAGGCCGAAGTTTAAAGATACGAGACGCGTTAGAGCCATAATTTTGCGAATAATGACTCTTGAAGATCTGAGACGTCGTACAGCCACATCAAGAAGACGCAGTGATTTATATCTTATTTATCCTCTGCAACATACTTGATTGTACTGTGTGTGCCTCGTATTCGTTTTGCGACTTTTTATCCAAGCATACGGCGCACACGTAAAAGACACGCAATTATGCTACAGCAAGTTAGCTTTACGCACATCGATTGTCTTATATTGATGAGGTACGCTGAGATGATGACCTAACTGACTCTATCTGCCAAGCCTTTGACATATGTCCCTCAATCAATAGGCACAGGACCTGTTATTCCATCACGCAATGCTCTGTAGGCTTGCGTGGAGCGAAGTCGTGTGTCGCGATGCATGCATTTCAGTCCAATATTGTACTCTAGTAGATGTACTTAATATTTTCCGTATAACTCATATATTAGTTTCTATGGACCCTTTGTAAGACGAACATCGATAACCTGTAAAGGTTGATGTTAGTAACCATGCGAAGCAAAACGCAAAATCTACGAATAATTATTTGATTCGGCTTACTTTTCCCGTGCCAAAGTTAATCCTATACAATTGTATCGTTGCACATAGACCAGTATGCTTACTATGCTTACTATGCCTGCAAAGTCTCTTCGGTATCAGCACTCGCAGAGCATACTCATTCCGATTCAGTAGCAACTGCTAACACCCTATCCGTCTGTTCGTCAGTATTTTTCACCTCGCTCATCTTAAATGTAGTGTCTGAGCTTGACCCTGCCACTCATACACAATAAATGTATCACACGATCATGCCATTGATCCAATTGCTCTCCTAGTCTTCTCTCTTATGAGCGAGAATAACCTTACATAATATAGGTTTCTCCGATATAGTGACGTCGGAGGTATTTCACATAAAACTCCCACCTTTTCAATAAACGACGTTTTGTAAAGATCGAAGTGATTTATTGCTTATCTACTAACCATGACAACAAGGTCAACTAGAAATGATGAATGTGTCCGCGTGATGGTCCGCATTCGGCCCATGAGTGGCAAAGAGGTACAAGATGGCCGCCGGGAGGCCACAACGGCCAATTTTGACCGCGCAGAAGTGTCCATTATTAATCCAGTGGCAGCGACTTCCGAGACCCCAAAGTCTTTTACTTTTGATGCTGCATTCGGTGCCAAGTCGACGCAGCAGCAAGTGTACGACACAGCAGCCACGGAGATTGTTGAAGCAGTCATGGAAGGTTACAATGGTACTATCTTTGCGTATGGCCAGACGGGAGCAGGCAAGTCCCACACGATGGAAGGTTCTAGCGACCAGCCGGGTATTATCCCAAACTCGTTTAAACACGTATTTGACAAGGTAAAATTCAAATCGGAAGATTAGTTTGGCCTTGTCTGAATTTATACATTATTGGTTATTACTTTATAGGTGGCAATCTCGAAAAACAAGCGTATTTTAGTACGTGCATCGTATTTAGAAATTTACAATGAAGAGATTCGCGACTTGTTGTCAAAAGATCCTAAAAATGCTTTAGATATCAAAGAAAATGCCGATTCTGGCGTCTATGTCAAGGGTTTGACCGCTCAAGTGGTCAAAGATGCAGCTGAAATTGATCATGTGATGCAAACGGGCAAGAAGAATCGCAGTGTTGGTGCTACACTGATGAATCAGACATCGTCTCGGTCCCACTCTATCTTTACGATCGTTGTAGAGTGTTTAAGTGAGGGTGGAGACGGCAAAGATCACGTGTGTGTCGGCAAGCTCAATTTGGTTGATTTAGCAGGTAGTGAACGTCAGTCTAAGACTGGCGCAACAGGAGACCGTTTGCAAGAAGCCAACAAGATTAATCTGTCACTTTCTGCTCTTGGGAATGTTATTTCGGCTTTGGTAGATGGCAAATCAAAACACATTCCGTATCGCGACTCAAAATTGACGCGACTGCTTCAAGACTCGTTGGGTGGCAATACAAAAACTGTGATGATTGCCAATTGTGGACCGGCTGATTACAATTACGAGGAAACGTTAACGACACTCCGGTATGCGAGTCGAGCCAAAAACATTAAGAATAAACCAAAAATTAATGAAGATCCAAAAGATGCCATGATTCGAGAATTTCAAGAAGAAATTGAAGCTTTGAAAGCCAAATTGCTCGTTATTGAAAAGCAAACAAGTGAAGGGTTTCACTCTGAAGACGGTCGAGTTGTTAGTGATGCACCAGTGGCGATTGTTGAAGTGGAAAAGATTGTCGAAAAGATTGTGATTGAAAAAGGAATTAGCATTCAAGAGGCGCAGGCAATAGCTGCAAAAGCTCAGCGTGAGAAGGAAGAGATGCTTCAGAAAAACCGCGATGAATTGGCGTCAGCAGCAAAAGACAAGGCACAAGCTGAATTGAACAAACACGAGCTACAGCTACGACTTGAACGGGAACGGCAACAAGCAGAAGAACTCGCAGCACAACAGAAAGTACTACTGGATCGTCTTGCAGCTACTCAAGCCAAAGTTTTGGTTGGTGGTGAAATGATGACAAAAGCTGCACAACAAGAAGACGAACTCCGACGCACGAAAGTCGAATTGGAGGAACGAAAACGTCAAGAATTGCAACTCGCTCGTGAGTTGGCTGAAAGAGAAGAGAGCAATTTGATGCGCGAAGAAAAGTATCAGTCGTTACAGGAAGAGGCAGAAGCCAAAGCGCGAAAGCTGAAAAAAGTGTACACGAAAGTGAAGGAGGTAGTAAGTGACATAAGGGCAATGGAAAAGACCCATAATCGAGAGAAAGAGGACCTCTTGGACACAATACGACAATTGACAGCCCAATTAAAGTTAAAGTGTTTGATTCTGGATTATTTTGTACCCCCTGAGGCGTTGGCAATGCTTGAATCGCGAGCTCGGTGGAGTGATGAAGAGGACGACTTTATGCTGGATCGACTGGAGCTTGCCGGAAATACATTGCGTCCTCGACAGCGTCCACCATCGGCTAGCAGTGTCCGTCGACCCGAGACTTCGTCAGACAAGAGTCGGATCGGCAAGAAAAGTATGGTGACACTATACAAAGACGACGACGACGAGCTTGGCCGTGCTGAAGAACTGGAACTTAATCGGAACCCATTTTTCGTGTACGTGTCGGACAGCGAAGGGGACGGCTATGCACCGGCAGCTACTCGTAGAAAGCAAGGGGCATCCAGTGGTGGCAGCCGACCTAAAACTGCGAGGAAGACGCTATCCAGGAGCTCATCTAAGCGTTTGGAAAGTGCGTCAAAGCGAAAATAAAGCACTTGTTCGCACAAAAGAAGAGTAATTTTATTTTTTCAATAAAATTTGTTCTTTTGCTTTATTTTTTAAAGCACGTCGATGACGCAGCGCGGCAATAGCAAGATGTTCTTTCGCCAGAATTGAAGACTTTATTCGTTACAAAGCAGTGAAAGTCGCTGGTTAGCGTGGCTGCAACTAATGACATCGCTCCAATTATCTAGGTATATGAGAGCTTAAGTATTATCATATCCCCGATAAAATGGTACGTTCTCGTCATTTTCACGTTGGTTTAAATGGAAATAAACTGCGTAAAGAAAGGTCTAGTGTAATAAAAAATGTTTACAAGATCCAGACGTTCGTATATTTATACATTACGTACGTAGATATTTTTGCAAATATATTGAAATAATACTAACCTACCTACCATAAACGTACACTAAAGTGGTTGTCCGGGCAGCACCATAGTGCTTTCATCATAACAGTATCGTTTGCGAGCCACCTCATGCTGCTCGCGCACTAAGGGAGTACATCAAGTCGTCTGCCGTTATAAGCTTCGACCTAAGCACTCTTCGACTCGTCCCCGTGCGTTAATTCTCGTCGACCTTTTATTCCGCCCAGTGTTCACCTCGGCCTAGGGCTCTGGTAGGACATATCGACACGTTGGACACTCCATCTTGACTTGCATCCAGCCTTGCAGACACTCACGATGGAATATGTGGTCACATGGTGCAATCATGTAGTCGCGTGCTTCGATGTCTAGCTCCACCATGCAGATCACACAATCGATCGAGTTGTCGCCATCCTTCAACAGGGTCAACTGCTGCAGATCAATGCGCCGCTCATATGTATACTTAACAGGTAGAAACCGCGCAGGCACAAAAAACCTTGGGCCATACTGCAGCTGCAGTGCCAGAATGCTCACTTGAAGCCCCACCCATGTGGCCAGAACGTAACAAAAGTGCGGATTTACGTTGCTCTCGTACTTTAACAAACCCAACAGACATATCAGTCACAAAACTATTACTGCAAAAATTGTTGACTTTCGTTCTTCAAGACTTCTTACCATGGGAAATGCAGTGAGAAAGTTGTCCGGACAACCATAAAAGTACAGCGGTAAAAACAAGCGCAGTGCGCTTATACCGTACAAATAACCTGGATCTAATGGATTTCGGACCTCTCTAACGTAGCATTGAATTTGTCCCACTTAGTTAGATCAAATTACAAGCAAACCCCAGCGTTGATGACATACCTGTGTATGTTGTGCACAATTTGCGGGACCCAGAATGAGTAGCATATAAATACCAGCACAGGCAGATGATTCTACATTCGATACACAACGTATTCAGCGTAGGCTCATTCATTAGTCAGACAAGATAGATCGTACCGAAGCATTGTAAAAGACACCAATTCCAGCACACAGTGAGAGATAGAAACGCGAATAGAGCGTTGTAAGCTCCCGACGCAGCGTCAGCCAGCCCTCAGAGAATCCCTGCGGTCTCCGCGCTTTCCAGATGATCAGCAAATACCGCATTTCAAACACCGAAAAGATGATAAGTTTGACAAATGCGACCGAAGCAAATGCAGCGAACACGTTTTGTGCCACGATACCCACAGTTAAGTGGCCCAAACACAAGTACGAGTCCACAATAGCCTGCTGTCCAATCGTTAGCAGCGAGACCTTCGCTGCCGTCGCCTGCGTGCTGGAAATCTGGAGTTGACGGAGCAAAAAATAAATCTCTGCCATAGCAATAAACGTCATGATCACCGCGTATCGCGACGCTTTTGCAAAAAAGACGTTTAGATTCTCCTCCTGAAACGTCGTGTCAAGCTTAAGATACAGACCGCAATTTACGCTAGCAAGAGTGCCTTTCAGCTTCATATGATGCATCGACTTTTGCAACATCGTTGCTGCATCTAAATCTTCAACGTCTTTCTCTTCCTTTTGCCCAGATTTGCCGGTATCATTTACAAGCATCATCTCCACAATACTCACACACTGATCACTAAACGAGTCACTGCTCCGAAAACGCGAGACGTACGAATATCTCGGTGGCGAAATATCAATCGCTGCATATTCGTCACGATTTTTTACTGCTGGGACGCCGTCCAAAACACCTAAATTCATCAATTCTGGCCGATTCGGCAGTGTCTCAAACTTCGCCTTCTCATTTTCCACCTCTATCAAGGTTTGGGTCGATTCCTCCACATCAGTCGTCTTCACGCTATCATTCGCATTTTTCCGATACAAAATTTGTACACTCGAGTCTGGACTATTACCAAAGAGCGTCAATTTGGCCAATTTACGAAGAAAAACCCCCTGTACTGGCAAAATTGTGGCCGCCAGCGACGCATGTTCCTCATAGATAACCAATTGCCCCGTCACGTATGCAACCTCCATCACCAACTCCTTCGAAGCCGGACTTTTCATCTTTAAAAACAGCCACGTATGGCCTTTTTCAACTGGCTGCGAGTACTGTTGTAGTTGAATCTCTCGGTCAACCTTGAGGTACGGGACAATGTCCTCATACACGGGTCGATGAGCATTGTATTCTTCGACTTCTAATGAATCCCATATGCCTGAATAGATGCCGGTGACATTGAGTGGCGACTCTTGGTGTCGGTAGCCTGGCTGCATCTGTAGTAGCGTCTCCAGCTCGTGCACCTTTTGGACCCTGTCTGTATCATTAAAAGCATTCTGTGGTAGCGAATAGCGATTGTGACCCAGAGTGTCCGTAGAAATGTGACTGTGTCGAGCATTGCGTGCATCTCCTGCGCGATTGTCGAAAAAAAGAACCAGGAAACACAGAAAAATGGCCATACTGAGTAGTTGCATGCGCTGGCGCTGGAATTGCTGCTGTCTCCAGTCAGCCTCCATGGAGCTGAGGCTGAGCGCCAATGGTTCGCTTGGACTACCACCAGGACTACTGCCCGATCCATCAATGCGGCGCGGAGAGTTGGCATGCACAATCATGACGACGCGGCCGTTCTCGACGCGGTCCCCCATGACTTAATCTGATTGGGAAGTAATTCTCAGAACGTGCGAAACGAGTCTATCATGTGGTGTACGTAATGTTTGTATAACGTTCGCTCTGCGCATCAATTCCGCATTCTCGTGCTTTTAACGGAAGCGTCGCTTTAGTCGCACGCTACGTTCATGATGGCCGAATCCAATATGTATCCAGAAACAGCATCATCTTCTTCTCTTTCTTCTGATACGACCAATGATCTTTCCACGTTGTCTTATGACGCAGAATTGACGGAAGACGCACTCGCTGCCGGCCAAATCGACCTCGTGCTTGAAATGACTGCAACCATCGACGCCCACGGGTTTCAATTACCATCCAAAGTGTCGAGGAAGGAAGTGATGCAAGCTCTTAAATCATGTGACGGTGATGTATCCCGCGCAGTGGACGAGGTTCTGAATCTCGTAGCTATCAAGACGTTGAGTCAACAAGATCAGCAGACTCTCGAACAGCATAAGCAAAACTTGCAAAAGCACGCGAAACTGAATATTAGTGAGCTTCGTGCTGGCTTAGGGCTTAACGAGGACAGTTCTTTTGTTATGGCCCTCCGGAAGCTTCCAGAAAGCGAGCGAGATGATCTTTTGGCTACTAACGGAGCTTTTGTACAACAGTTGCTACTTTGTCTTGACGAGGGCAGTGCTATCAGCAGTAAAGCAGACCTTGTACATCCGCTGCAGTATTTACTAGAACTGTATCCAGACTATAAGGCAGACGTGGTAGAAGATGTGTTGGACAGTCACAACTATGATGTAAATGAGGCAGCCGAAGCGCTGCACAACTTGCGAGCGTTGAATAATGTACAGAATTTTGCTGCAGTGCTGAACGCCGATATACGTGTGGCAGCACAACAGAAGGAACTGCTCTCAAACGGGCCTCAAGTAGATTCGTTAGGACAATTCCCAGAGCTCGGTGCTGCAAGCAAGACAAAGTTTAAGAGACAGCAGAGGAGGGTCGAGAAGCTACAGCAGGTACCATGCCATCGACCCCCTCCAAAGCCTTCGCCTCTGCCCAATCACACGATGCTCCCATTACGTAACCACACGGCGAATGACAAGACTAAAGTGGAGTACAATTTCTGGGAATACCAGGACGCGCCGCACGATCGCAGTGAGTCCAGGATCACGACGCAGCTGAAGCTTGAACGGCTTAAGAAGCTGCTGCCAAACGTGGACAGCAGTGTTATTAAGACTGTACGCGTTGTTTCTGATTGGAAATATATGACACTGAATGGGATAAATTGCTGTCTCCTTTTTTGTGAATAGACATTCTATCTTAATGGGTGTAGCTCGGACGCTACAGAGGCCGCTTTGCGCGAGGTTTATGAATTTTCCCTGGACAAAAAGCAGCTGCCGACGCCAACTGCGATGAAGGAAGCTGGGATGACAAGTGATGCGAGAGAGGACCTTGCTGCTGATAAGAGCGATAGCCAGTTTCGACGGAGTGGGCGTGCTGAAGAATGGACCCTTGTGTCAAGCAAAAGAAAGGTTAACGCTGCAAGTGAAGTCCTCAGCAATCGTTATTGCGATGTGCTTACATCCTTTAGACGCGGTCAGCACGTTCTTGCGGTGGACCGTATAAGAGAGTGAGCACAATTATTGACGATTGAGACGAGGCTTGACTAATCCTTGTCTATATATTGTTTAAAGGTTGAGCAATGCTCGTCGCCAACACCGAAATGCTCAACGACAGTGGGCCCACGACTTTTTCTTGGCTCATGAAGATCAGATTAAGTAAGATTGTTCGAGTTGTTTTGTGGACAATATACATTGATCCTGAGGTCAAACCTCTCGTTGTTGTTTTATGCGCTAGACATCAACAACCGATCGACTTGCATGGCATGATTGTAATGGAAGCTTTGTGGGTAGCTCGCGAAGCGATCGTGTACTGTCAGAAGCACCGTATTCGTCGGTGTATATTGATCTGTGGTGTAGGTCACCACTCGATAAATGGTAAGCCGCGTATCCTGACCGCGCTTCAACTGTCACTTAAGCGACGCCAAATAGCTTCTCGCGAGCTTAACGGCGTGGTAACGGTGTTTCCATTGCGGTCCACGGAATCAACTTGATTAATACCTCGAATTCTCGTATAGCTTCTACGCTGTCTTTCCACCAAAAACATGTTTCGATTCGTATGGCTGTCGTTTCGGTGATCATTGGAATGGAATATAATTTGTAAATGTGTGCAAAAAAAGATCTCCAATTTTTGAATTAAGTGACGAGTGCATATGGCTGACGACTCTTCAACAACAATTTAGAGTGACATTTGATTTAACGGTGATCGTGTGAGATGAAGCATGCCTCATCGCACCTCTCCTTTTTTCGATGGCGGGTGCCTGTTGGACTTTTGACGAAAGCGCAGCGCTTTCATACCCAGTATAATTAGTAGGGCTATTTCCCCGAAAACGGTGACACGTCTTTAGCGACTCCCAGCTAAATGGGACAGCGTGACACAGCGTTTTAAAGGATAATATATGTGGGCTCAACATGAGCCCATATACTGTACGTGGGCTTCATTAACGAAACTCTCACCGTGCCGCCGAGCACAAAGAAGAGCACAAGATCACACCTGTCTACTCGAACGGTTGTGCGTCAAGAGATGACGTACGCACGTACCAATCGATTGATGTCAACTTCTTCATCGAACGTAAGAGCCGAGCGTGAAATCCAGAGTTCCTACCCGCTTTGTCAAGCCACGAGCGATCGTGCACCAAGTTGGGCGACCACGACTTACGCAGAAACATCCAAAGACCTTCCTTCAACCGAGTCTAGTAGCCTGGCCTTGGAAGATCAGTTTTGTGGTTGGCTCTGGATGCGTGGTGGACGTCTCGGACGGTGGCGTCATCGGTATTTCTGTCTGGATGGTACCATGCTGTCGTACTTTACAAGTTTTCCCGCTGAAGTATTTTTAAAACAAGCGCAAGCCTCAGTTGCATCAGCCTGGGCATCAAGAAACCATTTTCACTTTGGTGACTCATGTCAGCCTCGGGGTGTTATTCGAGTGGCGCATATTGATGATACAGATCGGACGAATCGTATTGGATTCAAAGTATATGGTTCGTGTGGAAAAGTCATTGATATTCGTGCACACGACACTCACGAGCGCAATAGATGGCTTCGTGCTTTGAAAACTCCTGCACGCCGCAAGTCGAGGTCGTGGTCAAATGGGTCAAGTGAGAATGTCACGCTAAGCATGTCGTCGTTCGATCCCGATGGACTTTGCCGATTTGATAGAATGTCCATTCCTGTCGCTAAGAGCGGGTGGATGGAAAAGAGAATGTCGTTTATTGGACTTTGGCGACGCTACTTCTTTGTTTTCCAAGGTGCAATGTTATCGTACTACAATAGCAACAAACCGTACGAAGTGCCGCGGTGGAGAGGGTACGTGATAGGCGTGAAGGCGCGACGCCGAGGGCGTATGGTGTTGCCAAATGCTGGCTCAACAATGGTTTCACCAACATTAGAGCTCATTATCTCACTAGACACACCAAATAAACAAGTATTTTATGTGCGCCTCGGCAGCGTCGAAGAGGCGCGTGAATGGCGCCGGGTGCTGCGAGTTTTGACCGAGCGAAGAACCAACAATTTTCATTAAATCCCGACCACACATAAACTATGTATGGTGCGCTTTCAGCGAATCAGATCGCATTCTTCCAATGATACACATAGGCACTCGCATTTTAATTCTGGTCTTCTAATTAAAGGAGCCTTGATTGAATGGTGACATGTGTGGTCGTTATACCGGTTTCCATACCTTTTCGAAGCACCGAAGCACACTATAGAGCACTTTTAGGGTCAAAACAGGAAGTATCATTCTTTGCACACGTCGATAATTAAGACCTCAGGTAATGAACGATCGTTTACCGGAAGCTATCAAAATTCTTCTACACACCTCTCGTGTGTGAAGTTTTATGTGACCCCGTCATATCTGGCAGCACTAGTCACTTCCAGTCCAACGCCATTGAATCCTCGCAAAGGTTTCGGATGAGATAAACCCGCCATTCCGCACCTATCAGACAAACGTTTTGCAATAATTGAATTGTTTACTGGCTTCGAACAGACAAATTTAATTGCAGACCTCGTTGCTGCCAAGCAGCTTGAACGCGCTATGGTATTAAAGCTCACATGAATGTGGGGTGTAAGCTGACTTCCTGCCTCAATTTAAAGAAGTGGAGTCGGTCACAAAGACGGACTTGATCACGGATGATGAGGTGTGTGTGGCTTTCGCACTCTCACTCGATTCAATAGAAGGCCCCTCCACGCGTAAAGCGTACGTCATACGAAAGAGCAGTAACGAGCAATGCTTCGTCCGGCAAATTTGAGGTCCCTTAGCGCTCATGTTTGCTTGCATTATAGCCAGAAAATTATGAAGTTTATAAACATGTTTATGAAGTTGATGGCTTCCATCACTGATACAACATCCCGAAAAAATACTAGGTAACAGTGTTTAATGACGACCTAAAAATAAATGCGCCTCGCACTTAACTCATTTAGGCGTAGGAAGCAACGATGGAAAAGGTAATTTAAACAGCCCTTCAAGAGGAAAATAGGCCCACTCTTTCCAAGTGCTTTTGATAGGTGGCTCCTCGTCATGTAAGATCTATTTTGTAACTGCTGACTCAAATCCAGTACCAATCGACTTGATTACTGACGAGCAAATCAGCATCTTTTGCTTAGTAGTGGTACAAAGTCCGTTTTGTCCCGAAGGGAGGACGACGACTTAAATATTACTTATGACTTGCATCTTCGATAGTTGCGGGCAGATGAGATGCTTCGGAGCCTGGGAATCGCTGGCCATTGGTAAATGGCACCGAGATTATTATAATGGAAGTGACCCCTGGGCATCCAACCCCTACGATCTCGTGGTGATAGCAGCAGTCGTGATTTTACAAGAAAATGAGAAAATGTTTCGAGTCTTTCTTGATTCTGGTCGCACGCCGGCAAACTTATTGCAGAAAATCTAATAGGTTGCTGATGCATGAAACGAGAGCAGCACATGGCTTAAAACATTCCTGAACAATTGCCCACCGAGAGTTCGCACCGATGCTACGCACCGCTGAGTAAGGTACTGTGTGACTCCGCATCACCTAGCAGTCAAATGTTGGTAGACGGTTTGCCTCCTCGAAAAGCTTTCGGTCACTTCGGACGATGTTTCTTCATCGATCAAAAGCACAGTATGCAATAATCAAGACAATTTTTGTTATTAATGGGTGTGGTGAGGTAGCTGCATTTGTAGCCTTTCCTACCGTTAAATTGCTATAGCGCATGATGGCGCTCCCGGTTTACAAGCAGAGACTAAAATTTAGGTGCCAGGCACTACAGAATCTTTTGTATCAGGTATGTGCGCTTACCGGGGGTCTGAGTCTATAGAACTCAGACTATGGTCTACAGACTGGGTCTATAGAACTGATCATTCATCGCTGAAACATGAAGTCTGATATTTTCTTTAGCCACAAAACTCATTATAGGAGAGTCAGGTGCGCATTGCGCTTGCACTCTTCTTACCTAAGTACTCAACCAAGCGCTGACCGCTTAATTGTGTAACTACTTTCGCTGAATTTTGGCGTTTGGGAGTACAAGAATGAACACTTGATAGCAACGAATCTTCCGGCGAAGTTTAAATTTTGCCTTCCTTCAACAAGGCTTGTCGAACCCGACGTGTGTCGCAGAATTCGGTGGCATCACCGTATACATTATTTTTGTGATGTATTAAATATTTCGGTATGACCAATGTACGTAGAAAATTTGCGCTAGATCTGGTTGTAGAATAACTACCACATGAGGAGTTCGATCGATAAGGATTAAGAAAGTTCAGGTTAGTATAGAAGTTTGGGTCATAGTGTAAGGACTAATCCAAACTTTTACGTTAGCGATCTGCGGATTTTATTGATTCTATGTAAAGAATGAATAATAGAAGCCTAAACTCACGCTTTCTGCACACATAACTACGCCAGCCTCGTTGCCCCTAGTAGCATTTGTAGTCGATCTTCATATGACTTGGTATAATTTCGTCATCTTTAACGAGATAGCAGCAATCACGTTATCTTTAAGGCATGCGAATAATGTTTGCATTTTTGTCATTGAGTCCGTTGGGCAGTCTTTGACAACCTAGGTTCAAACAAAATGTTTTTTTCATGACTCACCTTTTCGAGTTGTAGCAAGGCACAACCATTTACATAGTAGAAAGCATTGCGAACGACGCTTGACGTCGAGTAGGTCTCTGCACAAGGCTTTTTTTTATGAATTAAAAAGCATCCTGATGCCACCATGTGTTTCACAATAAATAGAACAAAGCTTTTGCAGAAAAAACGCATGGCCGGCACCGTACTTGTACAAAACGCTGGCTAAGCCATAGATGTCCGCAAATTTTCTTGGGCGTGAAGTAAGCCAAGCTTAGAGGAATTTTAACTTCTCGTACCCTGCTCAGACCCTTCAGAAAAGTCGTGGGCTGGTAGGAGAGCTGTAGATTGACGATAGCTACGGAAATTTTTGTTGGACAAAATTTATTCAACGGACGGATACAGAATCCATTAAAATCACGTAATGTGGCAGATTCGTTGGAAATAGATTCTATTATTTTGCCTCAGTCGCGGCGCTATCAGAAGGCGCTGGTGCATCTGCCGATTAGCGGCCTAGATCAATACGGTTCACAGAGCTTGTTTTAAAGCCCGGTAGTTTTCTAAAAGTTGTCAAAATTTATCATTGCATTTGAAGGCCAAGCGCAACTGCAATTAGTGAGCCTCACACCCCCGTTGGATTGAATGAGGCCCTAGCAGAGGGACAGGTACGATGACGAGTGGTCAGGACTGCTTGCGCATAATAAGTAAACACTATCAGCAGACGACGGTCACTAAGAACGAAGTAACATGCTGTCTGAAGTTTGCTGCTTTAGTCTCGTGTAAAGCAACAATGACTCAAAAAACGATCGGCAAGATCGATAGACACTTGGTAATAATGGGGCTGATTAATAATAGTTTATACGCTGATCAGCCATTTCATAATACGTGGCCGAGTTAGATTGACCTATCTATTAGCAGCAATATGTTATTGTAAATGACTGGTGTTTTGGATCATCAGAGCCAAGTCGTTGACCTGATCTATTAAAGGAATATACGGGTTCGATCACATGGTCTAACTTAGATCATCTGTGTAGCTACTCCACATATTTAAACAGCCGTAATTTACCAACTATGTTGGCGATGTGACGAGGTGAATGAGTAAGCCGACGTAACGAAGCGAATGAGCTTTAGCAGCAGTATGTTTTTACCTGGCGTACTTCCCTGATTCGTATCCACTCCAAAATACCTTACTATTGGTTAAATGAAAAGAAATACACAAAATACAAATAATTACAAGTTTTTATTTTTATCATACAGTTAGCGTGACGAAAACTGGTTTTTGGATTGCTTTGCTCAATTATCCACGCCAACCGACCAAACTACTTGATCGTCTTCAATCGATCGCACCTGCTGTTATAAGAAGTCGAGTTCACAACAAGATAAAGTGTCTATGCATAACACAAAGACTATAACACATAAAGTAGCCCGCCTTATCACTTTCATACGGCTAAAGAATCCTACACGACACTATTTACCCGTGTGCGCCCTGCCAGAAAAGATTTCAGAAACTAACAAGCACCAATCAACAAGACCCATCCAAGGGATGTATCCAGCAATGCTGATTAGTGCGTCAGATGAGGATTTCAGCAAATTCACGGTCATCGAACTAGTTAGTAGTTTTAGAAAAAAGCTCACCAAATGTGGACAAGGGCCCATCTAACACACTCATATCCTCAATTATGTCCCTCCGCACCAAAGCGTGGGCTACGTTCTCATCTACTTTCCAAAAATCCGCTGCCACGTCAGCTGAATAACAATTCGCCGGTGCCTTTTGGAGAGCGCGAAGGCTCTTGTATTCCTGATTGGGCCGATGCGTTGCTAGACTGAAGCCAATGTTCTAAGCGATAACGCTTTTCTTTGCAAGAAGTGCGACCTAGACCTTCGGAATCTACCAAAAGCAAAGGATGGGCGCACCC
Organism: Plasmopara muralis; assembly: GCA_003676415.1. Taxonomy (NCBI): domain Eukaryota; phylum Oomycota; class Peronosporomycetes; order Peronosporales; family Peronosporaceae; genus Plasmopara; species Plasmopara muralis. The sequence continues at coordinate 57,852 of RCHQ01000013.1, forward strand.
GGTAATGTCTACACAGACGCAATTACCGTACCAAGTCAAATGTCGGTAAGAAACTTGTTTGTATCTACTACTTAAACCTTGGGGTGTGGTCTCACCTGAGCCGCGGGATAACTGTCTGCGGTGGAAAAATACTCCTATAATTAGCTTTGAATATATTTTTAACGGTGAACCCAAGAGATGGTGAAGTTTATAGCGTGACGATGCAATGAGCGCAGTCGCGGGGATCGCAATTTCAGATTCGGACCTGATCTACGTAAGGGATTGTAGTTGAGATTGCGAATTTCCGCATTGAGTCTAGGATGTAGTGTCGAGATCGGCAAGTTTACGGGATTGCAGACACATAATCCACGATTGAGGCCGCTCAATAAAGCGACTTCGGAAGGCCTCTTAATTGGAGTAATCAGGTTAGTGCTTAAAAAAGAATCCGTGCCACTGGATGCTGTGATTCTTTTTGCTAGTGGGGTGCAATAGAAAACGAACATTCTGCTGTGCTTCTTTGAACCTTAAGCTTACACTGAAACTAATAGTGGTAGAGATCTGCGCCCTCTTTTTTTCGTGGAGATCCCAAAAGAAGCACGTGGGGAGTGCGAGTAGGGGCAGAAACCCGAGAAAGGTGTTTAAAATCACCTTTTTGCATTCTACCAGAACTTCTATACGTTTTGGTTGTCGCTGTGATTCCGCACGTTTTATGTGCGCTATGTCACAGCCGCAGAAATGTGCTTTTTCGTAAGCAAAATATTTGGTCTGTATTCCCAATGCGTCTTCTTTTAAACAAACACTACTTCCTAGTTGTTTACAAGAATGATCACTTTTCGGCGGGTGTTGTCTAGTATTGCTAAGAATGCTTTTTTGAGGCTGCACATATAAATCACGTATTTATGGCATCCTCTCATATGTAGATTTTTTCTAGTAGTTTACATTCTCAATTTCGATGATTCTATGTTTGTAAAACATAACCAGTTCTGACGAACGGGCAACGACAGATGTTAATACAAAATCTGTCCAGTAACCTTTTTAACCACAGAGGTCTCGAGCTTCTTTATGCCGCAACTATGCAAAAACAACCTTTGATTTATAGTCGTCTGATATAAAGTCGAAATGAGCTTTAATATCGCTCTGTCTTCACGGTCCAGCAAACGCAAGTTTTGATAGATTGAATTATAGCGCGTGTTGCCCTCTTCATGATTGAAAGTACAAAAGCAACTATGGTCACTGATGATCATGTGTAAGCAGCCTTCGCGCTTTCTGCAGTATTGAAAGCTGATCAAAAATCTCTTCAGCTATAAATTTGTGTCCTAGAAAACTTGAAGGAGCAATTGATAGAAGCATCTATTTCGATGAGGCTTGAGTTCCGCCAGTGCTTACATTTCCTATACTACAAGCAAGACAAAATCTGTACTTTATGTATCTGTTTGTACCTTAAAAATGTCGATTCCCTTCATCAGTGTGCGCAACTATAGACTACACTTTTACTAAAGAGTAGATGTACACAATATCCTAATCGGTCGAAGAGTGAAACATTCGGGGAGGAGGCAATTGTTTCACCGTACGTCGTTGCAAAGGGTTTGCACGTACAAAACGCAAGACATTTGACGCTAGACGTCTTCACGTTGCATCTACGAACCTTAGCAGAGTACGTCCCGCAGGCAGCACCATGCGACACCAAAGCTATTTGTACACCAGTTTTGAGACATAGTTTGTCCATTTACTACTAATTAATCTTTCGATCAACGGAATGGGGCACTCCAAATGTGTGACGTGCCGCTACATAAAGCCATAAATTTGTGGTCGAAACTGGCTTTTTGCTAACAGAAGCCAAAAAATTGGTACCTCATGGCGTACAAGAGGCCCACGTTTTGTATTTATATTGGGTTTGCATACAGGGGTATTTTAAAGGATACCGAAACAAAGAAGTCGACTTGAAGTGCATGTATACAGTTGTTTACTGGATTAAAGTATTTCTTCCTTCGAACTCCGTCTGTCCATTGACTTAATTACACAACGTAGCACTTGCGGTCAATCGTACCTCCATGCGATAGATTGGCTATCTTATCCCTCGTAATAAATATGCTCATAATAGGATTTCCTTATTAATCTATCGAATGAACACTTCGCACTACTCTGACGACTTACTGGCTTCTATTGGCCTCAAGAGGTAGGAAGCCGAATTATTTTTCGGACTCTGTAATTTACTTTGCAGAGCAGTATTCTAACTATAGAAAGTTCGGCTGAATAAAATCAAGTGGGCAAGGGACGCGATTGCGTCTGCTTAAAGTGTTTTTTTACAGATCTATTGCTCGGTATCAAGAACCTACGACTATAGAGGACAAGTGCCTATGCACAAGACTTTTCTTCTGGTTCTTATAAAGCAGGGGTCAACGCGCGCTATTGTTTCTTTGATCAGATGTCGACGCACTCAGCAACGAGGTACTTTCAGCATGTATTGTAACTATTAGGATTTCGATTCGTGTAAGAGTTTTTACATGCTTTGAGCCCTTTCTCAAAGTGTCATCACGTGCTTGACCGCTGACCTTGCTTCATAACTTTGTTCCACCCTTATGCGAAGCCATATTGGTCAAAATTGAGAAAGACTGAGTACCCAAAACGATATTTGCTGTGAAAAGCCATCAATTTTGGAGCAAATAACACATTGAAGCAATAGTTAGGAAAACTCGCACTGATGCGCGCGGCGGTTGATCCAGCTTTGAAAGTCGTGGGTCAAATTGCCAAATGAGTTGAGCTTTTACTCAACAGCCCTATGAGTCTGCAATTGCTTCAAAGAAGATGCTGCTTAAGCGCCAGGCCCGAGATTGAAAGTAGTATCAAGCACATACACTCGAACTTGCACTAATGTTTGTATGCTGCGTGATTTTCTTGGATACCAAGATTTCAACTAATGTCTTAGAAAAGCTATCTGTATCAGACCCTGACGATGAGGGTGTCGGTAAATACAAATTTGTCTGTTAAAATGGGCTTTAAAACGCATTTAGTTTGCTGTGTAGGCTATTGAGAAGCGCAGCAAATCACATACATTTCCCTGGAAAAGCGCTATTCATGAAACTCAAACTTTAGAGAGAGCGGCGGGGTCGCACGAATACATTATGCGTTACACTAACTGGTGAAAAAATTGCATAAACTAAGTGAAAATTGTAATCACAACACTTTACAGCTTACAATCTAGCAAAAAAGATCAACCCCCCAGCTCGATTTTTGTGACAATTTTCGTAGAAATACCCGATCCTGTTTTGAAAGGTCATTCGGCTCAAGATGATGAGAGCTCCAGCACCCGCGGCCGATACGTGCCTTTATGGCTCCGTAGTGGGTCTGAACAATCTTTTGGACTTGCGCTTACATGACAACCAGTCTGCAGACCCGGTAGCAAGCTCGCTCGTCTCAAAGTGCGAGGAATGCGAGCAGATACCGGCTCGAGTGACGTGCGAGGACTGCGGTTTAGTGTATTGCACCACGTGCGACGTCCAGAGACACCGTAAAGGTAAATTGCGCTTACATCAGCGAGTGAAGATCTCTATAGCACCAGCTGAAGAGCCAGAGCTTGACGAAATGCATGAAAAAGCTGATGATTCAATCGTTTATTGGAAAACTGACGATGTGTGCGAGTGGCTGGAAGCTCACGATTTATCGCTATTTGTCAAGGAGGCACAATGTCAGCAGCTTACAGGAGCGACTTTACTGTCTCCGAAAGGGCTGGAACAGTTTTTGGACGCAACAAGAGTCAGTCGTGGCCATAAGAAGAAAATACAGAGAGAGGTACACAAACTCACGAGTTTAGTGACAATTGCGACTTCTGAGTCGAAAGTCACGCCGGTTTCGACCCCCTCGCCTCCTATACAGCAAAACAGCAATTTGTTGGGACGTAATGGTCGCAATCTACACGATGAGGTTGATCTAGTGGCCGCAACACCTTGGCCTGGGCGTGGGGCGAGATTAAAGTCGTTAGGATTGGGATTACTGAAGATCGAAGTGAGTGAAGGTGGTGGCGATTCCATGTCAGCTCCAAAACAAAACCGACAAAAGGGAGGACCACTTGGACTTGATATTGCACTGATAAAGAAGGAAGAAAAGACAGTGGCAGCATCGTTTGATTTCTCGGCCACGGGGCGACTTCAGACGCAAGGCTTTGAAATCAACGTGAGGGCAACGTCTTTATGTCTATGTAGGCAATGGGACTAATTGATTGGCATGTGCATTGCAGACTCGCGGGATCGCTAATGCTCCATTCGTTGTATCCAAGGACTATTCAACCGATGGAAAGAAGCTAGTGTCTACAAAGGAGACGACTAGTACCAAGGATTATCTGGTTTTATTGGAAGAATTAGGGCACGGAGCTGGTGGAAAGGTCTACAAAGCGTTGTATATTCCAACATTTCGACTCGTAGCTGTGAAAGTCATTCGCGTGTTTGACCAACAAAAGCGACATCAAATGGTGCGTGAACTCAAGTCTTTGTATGTAAATTTTGTCCCGTTAGCAACAGCCACCATTTCGTCAACTGGTATGGAGACGTCTTCCGCCGTACAAGCGGCGTGTGACGAACTAGTGGTGTTTTACGATGCATACACGAACCCAGAGATTGGATCGGTATCGATTGTTCTTGAGTACATGGATGGTGGATCACTGGAGGACTATATGCAGTCTACTACGAGTAAACGTGGCGGCTTGAGCGAAAAAGAAATTGCAAGTATTGCAGTCTGTGGCCTAAAAGGCTTGGCTTTTCTTCATCACCATCATCAGTTGCACCGTGATATCAAATTGAGCAACATGCTGATCAATCATAAAGGCCAAGTCAAGGTGAGTCACAATGCACGTATTGAGAGAGACTCGATCCCTGAATTGCTTGTAGATTTCAGACTTTGGCATCTCGCGCGACCTTGAAAGCACTTTGGCCAAGGCAACAACGTTTACGGGCACGCTATTGTAAGCTACTCCAGATGTAGAAAAATGTTCCAAAATTTTGTCTTGACAGGGTGCAATGTGGGACCTTTATTGTTGTCAGGTACATGGCACCGGAGCGGATCAGTGGAGGAACGTACTCTTACTCATCGGATCTTTGGTCCTTTGGCTTGGCGATCATGGCGTGCGCGATTGGGAAACTCCCTGTATCGAGTCAAAATGGCTACTGGGGCGTCGTACACGCGGTGCAAGAGCAGCCTTCACCGCGCCTTCAGGACTTTAGTGATCACTTTTCATTGGATTTATGTGACTTTGTAGACCAATGTTTACAGAAAAATCCCCTGTATCGACCTCCTGCTGCTCATTTACTCAAACACCCTTTTATCACCAAGAACTATTCACCGATCGAGCAAGCAAACGTTCAAAGGAGTCAAAAGCAAAAGGCACCACCTGCACAGGCAATTGCGCAACGTCGTCAACAAGTCCAATTTATTGCAGAGAAAGTCAAAATGTGGTGCCACGACCACGCTGACGCAATCCGTAGACTTGGATCCAGTAACGAGGCAAGTGGCATGCAAGGTACACCGAATTATAGCAGAATAAAAGCTCTAGCTAGTCAAGTGCGCTTACCAGTAGATGAAGTCGCGTCGTATTTTAAGTTTTTAAATGACAATAGCGAGTGAAAAATTGTCGAAATGTAAGTTAATTTTTCAACAATCTTGTGAATTTTAAATAAAAATATTATCAAACTTATCGATACGATAGAGAAGTGTATGATGGCGCACCCGAAGTGGTGCCTCGCCGCGCTTCCCTGGCGATGGGCAGCCGTGCTGACGCTATTCTTGCCATTCCTACACGCCACAAATAGTTCTTGCTTACCATCTGACACGTTGTGGTTGTGGAGCGGTGCCCTCACTTCTCGTTCCATCACGTTCAAATTTGGATTACGCGCGGGTTCTGCTTGTGTCGCGTCGGACTTTATTCTGTACGCGTTTCCAGCGCTGCTTAAGGACGAGAAACCCCATTCATCCATTGCAACATGCTCTAGTGTAGACGGAGGAGAGCCAGGGAATGGCGAAGTGAGAAGTGCTGCTTCTTACGCGGCTCCTAACGTTCTAGAGTGTCTCTTTTCCAATCTTCCACATAGTGATCGACAATATCGCTACGAGTTGACGCTACTTAGTACTGAAAGTGTGCGGACAGGAAAGTTTACGACACCTGGCGAAGAAGGAAAGCCATTTAACTATCGAGTGGCTTTCGGCTCGTGCACTGATGAGTTTTCGGATCCAAAAGTACAGTGTCGTCACTTGGGGTCTCTAAGTATATTATATTAACGGCTTGAATATTATAAATTATGGTAGGTGTTTCACAAGATTAAGAACGAAAAAGCACTCATGTTCCTGCATACTGGAGACCTGCATTATCATAATTTAGAGGTGAACAATGTAGCCGCGTTTCGAAATGGCTACAACTCGATCTTTGCGTCTTTAGCTGGACAAGCAATGTTAGCGATGGATGTGCCGTTCGTCTACATGTGGGACGACCATGATTTTGGGCCCGACAATAGCGATTCAACGGCTCCTGGACGAAATGCATCCGTGCAAGCGTATCACGAAATGGTGCCCCATTATCCACTCGGTGGTGGCCGCTCTCGCACAAATACGATCCATCAAGCCTTTACCATTGGCCGAGTCCGTTACCTGTTGACCGATTTACGCTCAGCTCGAACTCCAAATACGGCCCGTGCTGCACCATCAAAGACTGTGCTTGGAAAGAAGCAAAAAGCTTGGTTTAAGAATGAGCTCCTCGACGCGACGAGGGATCCAAAGATTCGACTGATAGTCTGGGTGAATACCATGCCGTGGCTCGATGACGAGCGAAAATGGGGTCACTTTGTACACGAACAACAAGAGCTGGTGAGTTTTATCAAAGGACACGGTCTGAACAAGTGGGTGCCGATTGTTATCTTGAGTGGGGACGCGCACATGTTAGCTGTAGATGACGGACGCCACAGTCCCGGGAATCTGACAGTACTTCATGCAGCTGCTTTGGGACGGCCGGGTTCGATCAAGGGAGGACCCTATAGTCATGGGGCTTTTCCAGGCTCGGGGCAGTACGCTGTGGTGGATGTGAGTGACGATGGAGACAAGGAAGGACGTGTGTGTCTCTACTACAGAGGAATGAATATCTATGAGGGAAAGCTGATCGAGTTCGATACGTGTCATCCTGAACGCACGCCGCCAGGAACGCCGTATTACCCACCGCCAGTTCCTGTCCGTGTAGTGTTGCGCATTTTTAAAAAGGCTAAAAAATATAAAGGGGCGGCAGCAATTGCGGTGCTGACGGTCGTTGCGGTACTCGTCTACAAATCTAGACGTCAGCAAGCTCTCAAGTCGAAGAAACGCCGTTAGATAATAAAAGCGAGAAGACATGTGGGTGTCTTGCGTTACATTTCTTATTACTTAAATATAAATATTAACTACGAAGAAACAAAAGAGATTGTCATCGTGTGTATGCGTCACATTGTTCCGGCTGTGACAGCAGTAGCAAGGAAATTTGCCACACCGAGACGATGCATTAATGGCTCAAACCCAATCGCAAATTCGACATATTGCAGCCGACACGTCGGAGCAAAGCAATAGCAAATCATTGCATCAGATGGGAGGTGCACGTGTCGTTCTAAGGGTGAAGGTTTGCCCACTAAAGTCTGAGATTTTTCGTCCACTAGGTCAGTCGACAATGGCGACGATAGCGTGAGACTTGAACGTCGTTCAATGGATGGACCGATCGGCAAAAGTGACAAACAAGTTGCGTTCGAAGCAATGACGTATCTTTTCTTTGAAATCCGATTTGTAGCAGACAAGTGGAACGCAAAGATCTCGCGTTGTCCATCATAAGGAATTTCCATTGGGTCACTGTCTTCACTCCCTCGAGCTCTTTCCGTAGCGCTCGAGACCACCGCCGACAACCTCTCGTGGGCTTCATTTTGATCCGTCGCTGGTTCATTTACTGCTTTTTCCGGCACTTTTCCGTACGAGAGAAACACACGTAGTGCATTCGACGTGGTATTCAAAAATACCCCTTCTCTCTCAACCGGAAGTACATATTTCGCATCACCCACCTGCAATAGGGCCTCAAATGTCCAGTCCAAGGGTCTATATTGAAGCGGATTGAACAGATAGAGCAAATACGTGTTGCTCACTAACGCATTCACGCACAATTCATCGCGTTGGAGTCGGTAGCGTAGTGTATTGTCATCAATTTTAATTGTCATGCCTGATAATTCGTGCAATTTAAACGAGGCGTACGTCGTTGTTCCAGGAGGAATTCCCCCCACTTGTTGCCCTGGATCTGGCGTTTCTTGAATCGTAGCTGGTGGCGCTAATGGACGATAGATTACGCCATCAATAGAGACCCAGACTTGCATCATCATTAACGACGAGTGGAGAAAGTCAACATCTTCGCCTTTCTGAAACTTGTGAGTAACCCTTAATAAGGAGTTCGTGTCCAGTAATACGGGGGCGGGAAAGATCTCGAACAGCTCGCTCTCAAAGTTCAGCGAGCCGCGGAGCGCCGCTACAGAGGCCATGAGACTAATGTGTTCGTTCAATAGATTCCTCGCTTCGTCCACTGACACCATGCCGATCAATGCCGAAATCTCTTGAATGGACCGGTTGATACTTAAGGAAAGGTCAAACATCCGCGTGCAGCGATTGTACACCACGGCGCGCTCTCTTGAACACATGAGAGGCGTACTGCGCTCAACTGGAAAAGAACGCGTTTCTCCACGATTGTTCATGAGATACACTCGGGCGAAAACTTGCTTGACGGCCTTGCGTTGAAATTGAGAGCGCAAGAGGAAGCACCGTCGCCAATTGCACGTGGGGAATCGCAATTCTCCAAAGCTTGCAAGCGTGCGGAGACGCCACTCGGGCTCGCAAAGACTGGAGACAACTCGTGACACTTGAGACAGTTGCAAGAGCTCCGACAGCGAGCAATAGCGTAGCACAAAGGGCAGTGGCGTCAGAATACAGTCCATGCTGGAATGTAAGCGGTATACTATCGTAATTACAACGTTCACTTATTGCTTCCTAAATAACAAGACGCTAGCCAAGTATAGGGAATAAAGGGCTGGGTTTACCCTCAGTTCCTTAAAATTGACTGGGTTACTGAAAACGGCTTTGTGTCGAGTCGCAATTCGGGACTCGGATCGACAAAAAGAACACCCAAAAGATCAGACCGACCCATTTTTGTGGGATGAAAAGGTACAAAACTTTAAACGTACAACGGAAGTATGTTGATTTAAACATTTTATCTTTACAACAGCCATCATCATGGAATAATGAGATATTCATCTAAGCAATATGTACTCATAATCCATCGGCAATATCCAGTTTTTTAATGAATCATTGAATTAGAAAGTGTGATGGGTATCTATGCAAGAAGAGCATAACGCTAAAAGAAAAGAAACTTCTCTGCACGGTTCCCGTCTTCAAATAATCAGGTGTTTATAACATTTGATATTAGATAACTAATGCATGATGTACGTTTGTGCACGTCGCCGTCACCATCAAAGTCTGATACTAATACGTGCTGACTTTCCATTCGTGTGTTGCATACCATCACACGTTTAATTGCGGCGACGGCGTCGATGTACGTTAGCTCAGCAGCACTCAGACCCGTCTCGAACGGTACGAGATTAAGCAGCACTCAGACCTGTCGCAAATGGTATGAGGTCTAAAGTTTATCGATACATCTCGCATAGATTCTCTTCACTATGTCGCCTAATCTTGCTTCCGTCGGTTTTTTTTACTGCTATCACCTATTCCACTGCGTTGAGACGTCGGCTTTCACTTTTTACGTCTGTATCTGCCACCAAACAGTAGATCAATTATTGTATAACGAGCAATCGATGTCGCACCGAATGCGTTGCTTAACTCGATCACATTACTAAAAGTGCTAAGCTATCACAAATGCTCTGCGCCTGCGGGGGTCAATTAATTAGAGATGGGTGCTCTAGTTGGTCTAATTTAAATGCAATCCTGGATATATCTATAGGTTTGCTGCAATGACGTGCCCGGAAATTTGATTCTGTGATGGATACAGGGTTGCTCGTCTTCCAGTGGAAAATTTGGACGTCGACTTCACGCTTGTGCGGCAAATGTACCAGAGCCGCATCGTCAGAACGATACTGTATGAGCCAGGCATCGCTGATGGTATTCCTCCGCGGACATTAATTTTCGAGTACGAGTTCTTTGCCATGGTTAAACTGCCTGGTTGCTGCATGCGGGGTACAGGGGGCCCGTACAGTAAATAAACCATACTCATCGACGTTGATTGTCATGATACTAGGTCAATCAGTAAAATATCTGCGCAGCTCGTAAATACTCCATGTACGATGTTGACTAAAATTTCGTGTGTGGACCACTCGCAGCGAATACCTCTATCCGTTGAGCGCGACTGTTCGGTGCCTTGTATAATTGACCCAAACATGCTGGTTTTGAAAGCCGCTCTCAGTCTTTTGTTGAAAAGACAAAATATTACCGCATCAACTTGACATACAACTCCTACCTATTTAATCAGACAACTAGAACTTAAGTATATGTCGCCGACTTCAACAATTACCTTCTTAAACATCTATGGTCAATCTCTCAATCTCTCCAAAGACATTGTGCATAATGTGCAATAACAAAAAAAATCAACGCTTGCTTCTCTCATAAAATCGGAAAGCATACTGATTGCATCAATTGTTGTGGATATTCTTGCTTTAACAGAGAAAGTTTATGTCTATACAAGGGAATTAATTTGCGAAAAGTATTCTTGACTGCCGTTTTCTCGGACCGTCGTCCAATCAATATATAAATTACATGGCTGTAATAAGGCACGTGCTCTTTCTATTTGTGTGATGCATTCGCAAACCATGGTAATTGTATTTTTACGTCCCTCCTCGGTATAGCGAACGCCAATCTCTCAAGTCGACGCTCCGCCACTTAAAAAGTACCATCCCTTGTTCTTGAGCCAGTTGTACGTAAGCAACACGATATGTAGTTTGTCTCGAATATTCTCCTCGGTCATAAGGAATAAAAGCTGCACTTTTGATCAACATCGACGTACAGAATGTACTTATTGTACCGATTTGTTATTAGTCTTATTATTCGACTGCTTAGAAATCAACCCCACCATCATCAGAAGGACCACAACCTAGGTACAATTTACAAAACGTTCAAGCCGGCCAGATTGTAAGTTGCCCCACCAATGTAAAGAGCTCTATTGATGAACAAATTCTACAGGCATAAAAAAATACAATCGAGAGCCTTTGATGCAAACCTACACAATCGACAAAGATGCCAAAGTCAAGTGTTTTTTACTTGACAAAGATTGCAGTTACATTGTTGAGAGCAGATAGACGGTCTAGGGTCGTTCCGCTTGACTTACTGTCTAAATCAGCAAAAACAATTTAACAGTATAATTTTGGAGGCATATGATGCTCCAGTTAGTAAAATTTTGGGCTAGAAAAAAATATTTTTCTCAGTATTCACATTATAGGTGGCTCGACATGTAATACTGGCTGGTCACGTATGTTAGAATCTATGACACCGACAAGAAAATAAAGATCTTGGCTCACACATTGACTCCTTTATAGAGCCTGTCAATAATGGTAGACTGTCGGAAGTCAATAAGCCTCAACTTTGGCTTAGGCTTACGAGAGTTGATGGCATCAGGATGATGCAAGAAAAGATAATTATGGCCTTATGGACATAAAGGTGTCAGACAAGGATTGACCTGCTGCTTACGCTTCGTTTTGTCAATCGGCGTTACAATTATTGAATTAATGTCAACCGCAACCCAATCTGTCCACAGATTGTCAAATGAATAGGGTCAATCGCGAGCTTAGAAATAGAACACACTGTTAGTATTTGCACCAAGTTGCCACAATCATGAGTCGTTAAGCTTTCGTATTCAAAGTATGTAATCAACATTAGATACCGCTTATCTACGAGCTAACGCTTTTCAAAGTGAATAGCTAGACTTCGAAGATTTTTTATATGACCTAGGGAAGGAGAGGCTTGAATAACCTTCTTCTTTGAGGTCTCCCAATTTATTCTTACGAAAACATCATTCTGAATTTGCGAATAGTCTGTTAAATAAAATCATCGAGACAAAAGTTTCAATCGCATTAAGACAAAAGCATACGGTGAAAGAGGATGATAAGGGTCTATTAAACGGGATGAAGCATTGACAAACACTAAAATCAAGACGTAAGAAGCTGAAAAGATCATGTCTTCTATTCATGAACATATAAAGCATCGCTCTATCGGACCTTTAACGGTAATATGAAGGAATTTGTCGGTGCATCTCTCAGACCCTTCCAGAACGATGTCACTTTATGCGGGATGTCTTTAAAAGCATTTCGATCTTCAGAAACTCGAGCCTCATATGAGGCATAAGGTACCCCAGCATCATTTAAAGCATTATAACAGCGCTTGCCTTGCTAATAAGCGCAGGTGGTCATGCAATCGGCTGTGAGTTTTGAGTGGCCTGGAGGGCTTAGATTCCGCCCAAAGAAAGCGACATCCCAACGTACTTCAAAGACTTTGTTCTGAGACGTGTGGCGGTCACTCCGATTGTGAATCTTATGCTTCACGTAGCCAATAGTGTCTAATTTCACAACAATGACCCGAGTATGCACAGTCGCACAGGTGCGGCTGCCTCACATGTAAATGGACGCAAATCTTGGCCGAGAGCTTTATATTTCTATCTAGAACAGCGGCGTCTCGATGTTGGAAGCGTTCTAAACCAAAATCTACATCGTACATGTTGGGAGTTCATTTGAAGCGCAGTGATTATCCTGAAGATCTTGTGGTAAGCGTTAAAACGCTTCCGACACGGATACCCAAAAGAGGTTCCATTCAGTATTTATTAGTAACGAGCGCGAACATGAAAGCCACAGACGAGTAAACGTATATTAGGAGTATGTTTAAACTACTTTAAGAAATTCTGGCTTCGAATTATGCCGAAGCTGAGACGTTTAGATGGTTTATTGTGTTCGACCCTTCAGATAAAGACATTGTTTTCTAAGCCCAAGAAAAAAAGTCTGAGGTGGTCTTTTTCTTACAAATACTTATACAACTCGGTTTTCACGTATTTGCGTCAAGTACTCAAGTGAGGCTGGATATATTGCTACAAGCACGCGCATACCTGCCGAAAGGTCGCACTGAGAAAGCAAAGCTTTATTAGATCAAGCGTCATCGCAGCATGTGAAGAAGATGAGCGCACTGCTCGGCAGGGAAGCATCCATTTTTAAGGACTTTGTGTGCGTTTTAATGCTCCTCAGAAAATTAAAAGGAACAGCGGCTCATTGACTTAGCAGTCGTATCGCCAGTGACACTGACGTTAAGTCTACAAAATTTTAGCGTCCGCCCCGGGCAGTGAGGCTATTTTGACAACTTTTCCTTTCTTCCTGAATCTTTTTTGTGGTCTTAGCGGGCGAAGTGTCCGTCGTGTGCTCGCTATGTCTATCGCTTGAAGGCGAAGATATCTGTGGACTACTTGGCATAGGAAACGACAGGTGCACATCACCCGTCGCGACTGAGAAGGAATCGATCAGATCAGTCCTCGTTAGCAGCTCTCTGGTAAGTAAACATCAAGCTTATTGCACAGGAGCAAGATTTGCAGGCCTAGAGGCTAGTCTTGGTGAAGTAACATTTGCGGAAGACGAAGCAAGCTTCTTCGGCGCTGGCCAGGTTGTTAAAAAAATTGACCGACTAGAAGCCTTCTTTGTTGCCGGTTTATGATGTCGATGTGACCATACTGTCTATTTGATTAAGACTTAAAAACAAAAGATATCACTCATATTCTGTTATTTTAAGTCGTAGAGAGAAATTGTGACACGCTGTTCGATAAAGTCGAGCTCTTGCGGTAAAGGCTGGAAATTCATCTAAAGGAGCCTTACAAATGATAGATCCAAATACACAATCGACACCCGATTGTTTTTTTGATCTCTTTTATATACTAAGGTATTACGAGAGGTTTCAGATTAGACATATCTTTGATTGGTTTTTAAAAAAAATAGTGGATGAAGTGTAGAACCATCAGCGTATTATATTTATTAGTTTTTAAAACAGTCTCGAAAGGTTCAGCGGAAAGACCTCGCCATTGATACACATCAATCAGCCAGCTCATGTCGAAGCAGCAAAGCCGTGCAGCTTAAAACGAAATCATGATGGCTTACTTCTTACGATGCAACCCCAAAAGGCCGGCATCATAATATTCTTTCAAAACGTGTTGATTTAGATGCTTTTGGGTTTTTTGTCATCTATTGAACCATGTCACACTCTCGTCATTCGGAAAAAAGTTTCATTCATGAATTTGCAGCCGGACTTTCGAAGTCGACAAGGGCTTAGTTTAGGTTGGCCATCGACCTGTGGCGAAGTGTTTGTACAGATCTATAGGGTAGAAAACTTGATGTTGACAAAGAAAAATCGCAAAAATTAGACCAAGGCATGGTGACGAATCTATAGCTTTGTATCGGTTTTTTTTGCTGATCGGCTACCCCCATTTACATTACGGAGGGCTATTTCAATGAAAATCAATTACACTTACGACTAGGCCATGTCAAAAAGAATGTCTCTGAGAACAAGGAAGTAAATAATAGCAAAATCACCCATTTAATTTTCTTTGAGCTCAGCAAATCGTCGTCTCTTTGTAGAATATGCTTAAATCTGAAGCAACGTATAATTTACAGAGAACACGGCTAAAAAGCAAAGCCAATGAGCTCTTTATACGAACCGTACTGGTAAATAAACAGTGAATAGTCTTGGAAATATATCAAGTACTAATAGAGTAGCTGTCCGTCATTCTGAGTATGAGAAAGCGTGACAGAGGTTATCCTGTAAGCAAATTTTGAAAATCCTAGTTTCAGGCTATTCTGGATAAATCTGCCTAATTTTTAAAATGGATCCTAGAAAGTAATATTGTCATCTAGTATAGAAAAAGGACCTTACGGACTTAAGAGCCGTAAAGTTTCTAATTGCGAGTTACAAAAAGTGCAAAGTTTCGCTGACCGACTAAGTGGGATCCCTTTGGTATTAAGCTGGCTATCGCAAGCAAAACATTTTGACACCATTGACGACGGATATGATCTTAAACAGCAGCAGTAGCTCCTACAGCAAATCGTGACTGAAAGAGAGGTGTGTGACTGACTGCAGAAAGCCGTAAAAAAACTTTGGCATCAAGGCAGCGTCACCAAGCCTTGGGAGCTTCTCGTCCTAGTCTTGTGGAGCCCTTTGGGTACTTTCAACGCAAAGCAAGAATATTCGGCGATCTTGGAAGCTGCACAATAAGAACTTCTGGTGCTTCGTGCAAAACTTTTAGCACTCCATGTGAGTTTATTAGACATTGCAAATAATATTCGGAAAGCCGGAGACAAATTCGTTGGATTGATGGCATAATACAGAAGACACATATGTGGCATACAAACGGCATTTTAAAGTTGAAGCCGCTAAAAATGTGTAAGATCAGCGTCAAGGAGGGTCTTTTAAGCTTCAACATCGAGACCTTTCCAATGTAAGACGATAAAGACGCACAGACTTAAAAAAGCCTCTATACGAGTTTATTTGTCTGGATATAGCGCTACTCTTGATATCTTTTAGAGTAGGGCGTTATCAATCGCGGCGATCCTTGCCCGCGACGCTCGAATTTACAACGACTGATTCAGTTCAACGTCGCTTGCGCTTACGTTGACTTCAAATGAACTCGCAAGATTATCGAGGAATCAATCGAACTTATGTACCGAACAAAAATACAATGTTCTTGTCAAGGGTATATTCTAGCCATCAAAAATACTTCCGCAGGGTTTTAAACGCGTGAAGATTTTAAAGGTGTGGCATTAATAATGGTTCTATGGTTTAGATTGCACCAGACAATTCAACGCATGTTATTGTTAAAGCTTAAATATTGATGGAGAGTCAGAACATCAGTACAAGTACCCTACTTAACCTGAAAGATGCTGAACATCTAACGAAATGCACACAATTAATCTAATTTTGCGGAGCAGCGCCATCGGTTGGCGAAAGAGATGGCGACTGAATTGTGGCATCCATACTGCGAGGTATTCATCCTACCTTGCGAGCTGGAGTATATCGTTTTGTGTTGCGAACAAGAAATGTCCTGCTTTTGCAAATTACCACGATATACGTTCATGTGGCAGGATCGTCGTGAAAATGATTGTCGTATGTGTCGCTGGAGCATCCGGAATCAGCGCAGTAAAACTGAGCTCTAGTCTTCCCGCAAAAAAAACGTTCAGGGCAGCCATAAAACAGTGAATGCTCGCGCTAGCGTGAATTTAAAGTTCTATCTGCTTTTTAAGAAATGTGGAGGAAATACAAATAGCGACAGTCACCTTGTAGAGATTGGTATACCCGACCTCCCAGTCTGTAGGCATGTTAAGACATCGACAGTTACGATCGACCTAAAATATGATGAAGGGTCCAAGATTTCGACTGGTCGACGATTATCAAACAGCTGCCTTAGTACGATAAATCGCGCGAACTCATTTTCTTCTTCCTGAAACTCACAAAAAAACAAGGCCGGGTTTGAAAAATTAACAATAAAGACGATGGTCATGCTGGTGTCGAAATGGTGTGATTATTAAACTCGACCAGTAGTTTTACTCGACCACGTAGCGTTGCTAAGCATAAATATGCTAGTACTCTGTAGTCACGCCCTATTTGCCAGTCCACCCCAGAGTGTGCAGCCGCTGACTTAAGAACTTGGTATTTAATGATCTAATAACGTTTGTCTACCATTCGCGGTGCGACTGAAATGAGATGGGTACATATTTTGCAAGCATCAAAGTATTTGTGTGTCCAATAAAACTAGGAGATGCCAAACTTATCGACAACGCGTACTTTACCTTCTTGATGAAGATAGTAAGGGTGCATGAGACAAATATGACAGCTTTGCACGCTAAGGAATCTCACAAGAACGGCCCTACTGTCGTGTCTACCAACGAAAGTGGGACCAGTAAATGTTGACTAATTCAACCGTAATTTCTATGCGGCAAAAGACCGTTTACTGGTGCGGTATGATATTCATAAGCTTTTGCATGTAAATTTGTGTCGCCAAACACGACGATACACAATAAAACAAATTTATCGAAATTGAACAAAAGT
This sequence comes from Plasmopara muralis, assembly GCA_003676415.1. Classification (NCBI taxonomy): domain Eukaryota; phylum Oomycota; class Peronosporomycetes; order Peronosporales; family Peronosporaceae; genus Plasmopara; species Plasmopara muralis. The sequence goes on from RCHQ01000013.1 coordinate 74,934, forward strand.
AGGTCGTTGTCGAGCTAGTGGCCGTGGACCCGATCGTGCATTTTATGGCTCATCGCGTTTAGTGTGGCATTATTCGGTATATCCAAAACCTCAACTGTGCTGGGACAAGCTGTGTCTAACTGATACATTGCTGTAACTTTGTCACGCAGTGGTAGTGAGAACAGAATTTCAATTCATAGCATTGAGTTTACAAAATTGCGATGTTCATTGCATCTGGCGTCTGGCGACAGACGGTCTAAGTCTTGTTTCTGGTTGTGGTCTGAGCACTTCGAGAGAATATCATCAAAAATGTTTCTAGAAATTAGATTGTTACTTAGAAAATGAACTACACGAAAAATATTTAATGAAGGCTATGACTTGACGAATAGATTTAAAGGCCAAGCTTTTCTTATTGAAATATCTCTTCCTGAGTAAATCAAGGAGACTGTGTTTGTGGTCCGTCTAGAGTAGGAACGTCTCGCTGTAAGCCCTTAACAGTCCAGGTTGAAGTGATGTTATTCACGAGAGCTAAAGCCAGAAGAAAGCTTGCTCCATTGAAAGCACCAGTATCTATGGGTGAGCTGGTATGAAGTGAGTCCCAATGCTGACAACAAGAATAATATCTGCTACTTTGGCACCAAAGTCCGTTCCTGCTCCGATAGTGTAGACCTTCTTCTCGCCTCAACTTTTTACACTATTGCTGATAGGTGCCGCACTCTCAAAGACAAGAAATAAATAGTCACTTGGTAGGGCGGAGCACTCAACTGGGATAAGCATAAGCTTTATGATAGGCGCGTGATCGATACAAAACATGTAGAATTAGCTCTGAGAGAGCTTGACAGAGAAGTTAGCAGTATCGGACTGCTGGCTGTACACCCAAGTGTACGAAGACACGTAAACGCAATGCACGTCTTAGTAGCCTCTATTCTGATGCCTAATCTTTAGCGCCAAGCATTGGTTGCCGTCAGCCATAGGAATCATATCTGTTAGTTCGACAGATATGATTCTTCAATTGGCAGTCATTTGAGTCGAGAAAAAACGTTTCTATTGAGGTTGTTTCGACAGCTCTGTCGTTTGTCACAAAACCTTGTAAACTCGTTGCGGATTAACAGCCAGGCAAGTGCTTGCTGGCTTTATCACCCGAAGGCGGAGATGTCTGTGCACCACCGGGCGAGAGTTAAACGGTCCTTCGAAACTCGGTTTAGATGCAGCTTTAGGCACCAGGAGCATTTTTTTCCCGAAAGGCACCTTAAAAATCCAAAAAACCCTTTAAAATTAGCCTAACCCTTCAAAATTGATTTGGCTGACTGGCAGCACATCTGTGATGTCTACTTTGTTTATCGTTTAGACCGAATCGACGTGTACAAGTCAAATGTTTTGATCAACCTTCATGCCTCTTTATTGAATGTAATTTAAGTCGTAGCGGGGAAATACGTAACCAGCCGCTTCGAAGTTTGTGATATTAACTGTCGTTAGTGCACGACAGGTATCTCAACCGGTTTTATAATTAGGGCAACCGGAAAGGATATGTTCGCCATCTAATTAAAGTTAGTTCTAGTGTATATACTAAAATAGAGTTAGGAAAGCCGACCTTCCGTAATGCAGAACTTGAGGCATTGAGGAAAAGGGGCTGTGGACAGACGGGACTCAGCAGAAAACGGTGCAAAGAGCCTGTTAGCCGATGCAGCCGCACAGCCAATTCAGAGATTTACCTTGATGCTCTGGGTACTGTCGATGATTGAGAACACTTGGCTTGGTCTCCTTGTACTCATTTTAATTGTTCGTTCATGGCAATCTCAATAATGTAAACCTTCTTTATAGAACAATGACGTACTGTCGCGATCATTATCAAATTATCAGCTTCCATACGTGCAAAGTAGCAAGCTTTTTTGCATTGCAAATGTTCTATATTCTACAGAGCAAGTAGACCCCATGGTGTTTGCTTCAGCCAATCATAGATCATTATTATAGCTTAGGGGTACTGCATTAAGGAGGGGGGAGGCTAATTAACGAAAAGGGGGCTGATTAGGGGGTCCCTAAAATAATTTAATTCTAAATTCTATTTTACTTCACAAGTTAATCCACTAAAGCCAGTATATTTAACGATCGATCGCCGGAAGATCTAAAATCTTCCTGCAGCCTCCAATAATTAGGTACTGTGTAACCATGTTACTCACATGGTACAAAAGCTACTTCATAGCTATTTATTACTAACGAATGAAGTGAACAGTAGTAAATGCTAAAAAAATCACATGCTTTCTTAGCCTCAAAGAATCAAAGGATCGAATGTCTGATGCCGCTTTGTCTCCCCATTCATTTTTCCTCTTTTGTGATGCAATCAAATTTGTGCCATTGCTATGCAAAAGCTGAACTGACTTGCGGGACCAAGAACTATTCGACATTCATATCAATCTTGAAGAGCCCTAGCTTTGTAATAATGATGGAGATCAAGAATGTCAAGTAGTATATGGACATACAATTATCCTGGCGCTCTGAGCTTGGGTTACGAGCGCAGGACTTAATCAAATGCCGATTTAAGGCTGGTTTTCCTCGCCGAATACGTGTGCAACATAGACCAGGGTTTATTTTACGGTGGACACCGCATACAAGGTGACGAACTGAAAAGTTCCGACACCTTGTTTCATACTAAGTTTGGGATTGAGACGTAGTGGTATCAGGTGCGGCGCTTTAAGTACAAAACAAAAACACTTCACAGACTTAGTGATGTTTATGCACAGTGTACTTGTGCTTTGTGTTAAGAGAGATCCCATTGGATACCGTTCATTACTCCGTAAAAATTGTTAAGCAGCTATAGCCGAAACGCTTCGTTTCTTAATGAATTTTATGATGTTGAAAGGTGCGTCAAGACTCATCGTCAGCAGCATTTGTGACATCGACTCAATTTGTGGTTTGGTACCATATAACTTATGCGAGGACTTCTCCCTGATTTTTCCTCGTTGCTGTAGTAAAAGAAATAATGTTGCTGCTGGAATTTGAAATTTGTTTAATGCGATTCGCTGCAAATACCAAAACACTAAATACTCAGTTTAAGAGTGGCGTTCTTTCTCTACAATTCGGTGTGAGTTTCGGATATTACTATACTTAAGCTCATGTTGAAGTGCTGCTAGATTTTGCAAATTACAAGGCAGACTTATTTAGGGGATCCCATCTTCCCTGATACAAAGACGTACTTACTACTTAATAAAGCAATTATCCCTGCAAGTCAAATTGAATGAGGATTTGCTTAAGCGGCTCGTGAATTTCATCGTTGAACGGCTGCGTCTTCATGCGAGCAATCCACGCAGTGACCTTTGAATACTTGGCAAAGTCGTAGCCCATGAGTTCAAGTTGATCAATCTCGCAGTAGACTGTGTAATCGGCAATGGTGGGAAAATCAGTGTGTGCCATAAAATCATTGACCAAAAAGGTCTCAAGCAATGAAAACTCTTTTGCAATGAGTGCATCCTTGCCCTCCAGTGCGGCCCGGCTCTTTGGCGTGTCGCTCTTGAGCTTCTGAGCGATCTCAGGTCGAATAATGTCCAGTGTGAAGAGACGCGTGTTGGTGTGGTGCCAGTGCATGAGCTCGTGGATCTTGGCGCGCACCTTGATATCCTTCGGGTACAGATCTTTGGGGCCTGTCCAATCATACTTGTCGCCTAGATACTGCAAGATTGCCATGCCCTCGGTCAAGACAAAGTCGTCATCCTTGAGTACAGGCACCATTTTGTTTGGGTTCATGGCCTGAAACTCCTCCGATTTGTAATAGTCACTGCCCGGATTCATGAGCACAAACTCGTGGTCCACACCTTTCACCTTGAGCACCCACGCCACGGCTCGAGATGGCTGGCTAATGAGATTAGCGTAAAGCGTGAGGGTCATGTTCGTTTGGGGAGAAAACACGGGTGTGAGGTGGATACGGTAGATTTAAGAATAGATGCTCCTTCCTTTGTGGCTTAATCTTCGATGCATGGATAGCCGCTGGCAAATACCTAACAGCAGAGTAGCCTCGTAGAACTCAGAGAAAGAAAAGACGTTTCAATACAAAGCAGCCTCTACTGATCCGACAATACTTGAGGCTCATAAGCAGAATTGTTTCTTCCTTGATGACCTGCTACGTTCTCTGTGTATCTGCAGGAGTGACGCACCCTGTGCAATGTATGAGAAAATAAGATGTGTTCTCCTATTTCTCAGCATCTTTTTTCATTGTTTTTGCACTGATACGCGGCAAATTTTCAGCGGCAGTTTAGGAAGTTCATATAATCTTCGTAATAATGCCACACGATCGCTGGATTCTAAAGTGTACCCCAAAAAAAAACCTAGAGGGGTTCTATCGTTCTAACGTTTCCAACTTGTACTCTTGGAATCGGACATTTCAAATGGAAAAAGCGGCACCCGCGGCACGACGGAAAGGCCACGACATGTATGCACGGCGATTTTGCTCTGATGAAGTGTCTTGTGAGATGCTGCCGTCCCATCGAGGTCGACAGCCGTGACAGAGAGCCAACCAAAGCCTGGTATCTCCAATTCCACGACTGTCGTGCGCTTGGGCTTCTTGTGCTTGGATTTCGTCAATGTGCTGTCGAGCGTAAAATCTTTCAGGTACACGTTCAGCGAGAGCGTGAGCGGACCGGTAAAACTCATGGCATCCAGACCTCGTGGAGGCGCAAGGATGCCACCAGCATGTTTCACAAAAGTGTCCTCGGCACCTACTCAATTCAACATGAGTTCGTATCGCTTCAGTACTCGCTACAAATAGGATCGACTTACGTTCAGTGCTTGTCAGGTGTCCAGGCAGCACACCGTACCATGACAGCAACAGCAGGTTCTTGTCGTTTTCGTGGCCGAGAGTCTCGTAGTCGAAGCGCACAAGAGCTCCTAGGAACAAGCTTCGACCGGGTCGAACGCGATAGGTCACCACCTGAAGAAACATCAAGACAGCAAACACTTTTACAATCTCTGACTGAAAATGCACGGCATCTACGACGTACAGGCAGCTCTTTCGCTGGAAACACGTTCTTGAGTTTAGCAGCCCCATCTAATGCAAGCACCTCGACGAGCTTTTGTCGCTTTGCATCGGTGATTAGACCAGGCGTATCGAGGATATTAAACACCTCATTTCGCACCATGACTGGCAAGTACTGCACGGCCAAAGTTGTACCAGGTAGTGGTGACGTGGTCATCTGGCGCTCCTCCTCGGAACTCGTTTCGATCATTTCGGGGTCTTCACCAGCAGCAACAAACAGCTTTCCGTATGGAGTCGTGACTGTTTGCTCACCATCTACTCCAACCGTTTTGGTCGTGTTCTGCGTCAAAAAGTCACCGTCGATATTCAACATTGTAGCTGTCTCATCATTTTCCAATTCGGACACTTGCACCTCGGACATTTTCATATATTTGCGGTGATTGTGTTGCCATTTGCGGTCAACTAAGTGAGACAAAAACGAATTGAGGAACGTCGACTTGCCGACGTTTGCAGCGCCCACGACACAGATATCACGACCTTGACGATACTTTGCCACATCCTCTACAATTTCTTTCATGCCAATGCGCTTCAAAGCACTGATTAGATAGACTGAGATTACATTGTCAATACCCGCTTCCCTACAATACAAGACAAGAAAGTATCAGTCTTGCACCAACCCTCGTCAACGCGTAGGTCCTACTTGGCTTTCTGCTTTATCCTCCTCATTAGTCTCCTGATCCCTGACTTGGTCGGTATCAAGTCCCCTTTATTGACCACGAGCATGACGGGCTTCTTTCCAAAAATGTGACGTGCCTTGGGCAATAGACTCCCCGAGATATCGAGGATGTCGACGAGCTGAATCATGAGCATATCCTTACCGCGGAGTTCCATAATACGCCGCTCGTACTCTTGATACGGCATCTTGGCGTCTGATATTTTGCCGTATTGCGTCATCTGAAAGCAGCGCTCGCAGCGCAGTCGTTTAAGGTCCTTGAGGTCCTGCACGTTATTCAACAACTCCTTTGGAAAGTAACCAAGCTGCTTGGGTTCCTTGTACTGCAACTCAATACCGCATCCACTGCATGTCCACTGCTCCATAATAGACACGTGGTTCAGTACCTGATCCACTGTCAATTTGAATGGATCAGCGATGGGTTGAGAATGGCGAGCGTCAGGGATCGTAGGCGAGCAATAACTTTGGCTATCATGCAAGTTTGACGATAAAAACAGCTTCATTGGGTGACGAGACAAGAGTGCCGCATTTCGTCGACCACGTCGGCACTGTGAAGCCCGCAATAAACCACGAGAACGGTGCAACACTAACATTCCGAGCGATTGCATACTTGCCATTCAAATTCTTCATCAAGACAAGTTTGTGTAGGAATTATGTAAGCCATGATGTAGTGTACGTAGAACGATCTTGAAACGAAGTGATGAAAGTGGGCTACGTTTACGATGAGCGCTTCTCGTGGCACCATCCGTGGAGCATACAATACTCTGCATTAGTAGAGCCATTTCGTCACTGGGAGTCGCCCAAGACCAAGCGCCGATTTCACTCGTTGCTTGCAGTATCGGGTCTGCTAGATCAACTGCTAGTGATCAAACCCCAGATTGCGACCATGACGCAGTTGGAGCGAGTGCATACTCATCGATACCTGAGAGAGCTTGAAAGTCTCTCCGCCAAAGAAGAAGGAGGAAATGCTGGAGAAGAAGCGCCGATTTCTCAGTTTGCCTTTGATATTGCGCGGCTATCAGCTGGTGGCGTTCTCGCAGCTGTCGATGCAGTAATGACTGGTCGAGTGGACACTGCCTACACATTATCTCGTCCGCCTGGACACCATGCAGTTGCGGATAAAGGAATGGGCTTTTGTCAACTCAACAATGTCGCCATCTCTACAAAGCATTTGCTCGAAGCGTACTCGACTGAGATAAGGAAAATCGCGATTGTGGACTATGATGTCCATCACGGCAATGGAACCCAAGAAGCGTTTTATGACAACAATCACGTGCTGTTTGTGTCGCTTCATCAAGCAAATAATTACCCGGCGAATAGCGGTGCTATAGCTGAGCAAGGAAAAGGAAAAGGACTCGGGTACAACATCAATGTGCCCTTGCCTCCCGGATCCGGTTCGGGGGCTTACAAGTACGCCTTTTCAAGCGTGGTCGTGCCAGCACTGGAGAGATTTAAGCCTGATTTTGTTCTAGTCTCGTCGGGCTTTGACGCATCGTATGCCGATCCACTGGCGGCAATGATACTAAGTAGCGACGTTTTTCGATTCATGGCGCATGAATTAATCGAAGCTGCTAAGCGACTATGCGGAGGACGGATTGTGTTTGCCCACGAAGGCGGCTATTCGGAAACATATGTTCCATTTTGTGGTGCTGCAGTAATTGAGGAGCTGTTAGGGATACAACAAGCCGACAAACAAATAAAGGATCCGTTTTTGGACGAGGTAAAGCGCTGGGAGTATCAAGAGCTCCAAGAGCATCAAAAGAAGGTTGTGGATGCTGTTGTTGATTCACAAATAAATTGGTAATCCGAATCGAAATCCATTAACTGCATCGTACATATTAAGCATCATGATTATGTCAATGCCCGGATTAATTATTGGCGAGCTTAATAAACCGATGAGCTGTCGAGACGAGCAATAGTGCTTTAAAACTTATGCTGGCAATGACAGCAAGGTCAAAAATTAGCCTTGTCAGAGCAAAAGTGAAGCATAAAGACTTAAAAAACCGAGTGGAGACGCTGCGGTATACAACAAGTGAGACCATAAAAAACAAGACAAGCAAATCATGGAGACCTTGCGTTTAAAACGCCGTGCTATCAACCGTCGGCGCGGATCATACAAACAGAAAGCTAAGACAGCGTAACGACGTCGCTCGTCCACTCATTGAATAAAAGTCTTGGCGAGTGCGATAGCCTCATGGACCTTTTCGACCGTTTTCGCTTGGCCCGTGGCATTAAAAGCGTCCTTGCCGCCACCCTTACCCTTCATTGCAGTCATTGCATAATTCACCCACTTGCGTGCGTCTAATTGCTTGGCGTCCACGTGCTGCTGACTCACCTGCGTGAATGCCGCTGTCTTGTTCGTGTCCGAGTCAACGCTGAAGATCATAAAGCTGCCCGTAGGGATGATCGCGCGCATAGCTTCAAGCATCTCACGACCAAGCCTCGAGTCCGTACCTACGTCAAAATTCACGATAACAAATTCCTGACCAGCCTCTCTGGCTTTCGTAGCTTCAGCGATAGCATCACGGACACCATTTGCAGCGCGAGCGGCGGCAGCTTCTCGTTTGATCTTTTTTACGCGTTCTACGAGACCGTCCAACTGTTTTCGAAGCGTATCTTTAAGTGGCAGAGAGATCAGCGCCTGATCAAGAACAGGCTTAAACGCCGAAACTTTCTCGACAAACTCATTGCCGCTCAACTTGTCAATTGTAGTAAGCTCAGCCTGTAGCGTTGCTCCACGTACTTCCGCCTCCACGGCCAGGTCGCACGTGTAGGCGGAGACACGACGAATTCCCTTGGCAATGGCACCTTCTTCGTATAAGACAAATTTTTTAGCCTCCTTGGTGTTCTTAACGTGAGTGCCACCACAAAACTCCACGGAAAAATTGGTCCAGTTGCTATTCTCTGGGTCCTCAAGCATTGGAGCAATAGGCTGGCCAATAGAGACAACGCGAACAAAGTCAGGGTAGGTCTCACCAAACACGGCACGTAAGCCCTGGATTCGTTTGGCCTCGGCTTGAGCCGAGTCCTGCGTGTAAACCTCGAGCCCCTGCTGAATAATGTCATTGCAAATGGTCTCTACCTTTGCGAGCTGATCGGGCTTCAATGGCTTATTAGTCGTAAAGTCAAAACGTAAACGCAACTCGTCCACAAGCGACCCGCGCTGGTCCACGACCATGCCTAACACTTCACGGAGCGCGAAGTTAAGCGCGTGAGTCATCGTGTGGTTAGGAGCAATCTTGGCACGGCGAACGTAGTCCACCTGACACTCCACAGTGTCGCCGACCTTAATCGAACCAGACGTTAATGGACCCATGTGCATTACGTAGCCAGCGTACGACTCAACAGAGTCCACATCCAGATTAAAGCTAGCCGCGCTTAGCACACCAGTATCATAAATCTGGCCACCAGCTTGAGCGTAGAATGATGTTTTGTCCAAAATGACACCAACACGCTCAAAGTCGCCGGTCTTTGCCTTGTCCACAAACTCCGAGCTAGAATCCGTAGTAGTAAAGACAGCAACCACCTTCGCTGACGGCTGAATGTTCCACACGAATTTTGCCATGTCGTCTGTGGCCTTAACTCCTTTGCTTGCAAGCGTACTCGTCTCGCGAGCTTCCAACACCAATGGGCGAGCACCGTTATTCCCGCCCTTTTTACGATCCATCTTTGAGCGTTCAGACTGAAGACGCATACACGCTTCATAACCTTCAAGATCTACAGTCATGCCCTCCTCTTCCGCCATAATTTCTGTCAAATCGATCGGAAATCCCATCGAATCGTACAGAAAAAATGCGTCCTCACCAGGCACCACAAGCGCTTTGTCAGAACCAGCATTCGCCTCACGGATACTAATTGCGATCTTTTTAAACCGCTCAATACCCTTGTTTAACGTACGACCAAAGGATCTCTCTTCGTCAAGAATGATCTCTTCCACTGCTTTTTGCTTCAGTACTAGCTCTGGAAAAGCTTCACCCAGCATGTTCACGACAACAGGCACCAGCTCAGTGAGAAAACCACTCGGTGCGTTCAAAAATTGTTGACCGTAGCGTACAGCGCGACGCAGAATACGACGTAATACGTAGCCACGACCGTCATTGCTGGGAACAGCTCCGTCAGAGATAGCAAACGTCAACGTACGGATGTGGTCAGCTACAACGCGGTAAGCCATGTCTTTTTTGTCCGGATCCTCCTTGCCGAGCTTTCCTGTATACGGAGGTGCTTTTGTTGACTCCTGAACTGCTGCAAATAGCGGAGTAAACACGTCTGTATCGTAGTTCGAGTCTTTACCTTGTAAAATAGAAGCCAAACGTTCAAAGCCCATGCCAGTATCAACGTGTTGGTGCGGCAGTGGCACGAGTTTACCATCCTGTTCACGATTAAACTGAATAAACACATTGTTCCAAATCTCAATCACATCCGGCATGTCAGCATTCACGAATTTGGAGGCATCACGGTTACCAATTCGATCATAATGAATCTCAGTACACGGACCGCAAGGACCCACGTCACCCATTTCCCAGAAATTGTCCTTGCAACCAAAAGGCAGTACACGCTCAGCTGGCAGATAATCAAGCCAAATCCGACGGGTTTCTTCGTCTGATGGGAGACCCTGCTTAGCATCGCCACCAAAGTAAGTGGCGTACAGGCGGTATCGATCAATGCCATAGACGTCCGTCAGCAGCGTAAAGCTCAAGTGAACAGCGTCTTTCTTGAAGTAATCGCCAAAGCTCCAATTCCCTAGCATTTCAAAAAAGGTGTGGTGATACACATCTTTGCCCACGTCGTCTAGGTCGTTGTGTTTACCGCCGGCACGGATACACTTCTGCGAGTTGCAAGCACGCACAAGCTTTGCCATGGGATGCGATGGATCAACCTGACCCAAAAAGATGGGTTTATACTGGTTCATACCAGCATTGATGAAGAGTAAGGTCGGGTCGTCCATTGGAACGACGGGGCATGATTTGTAAAAAGTATGTGGCAGTTCCTTTTGGTGCTCGAAAAAATCAAAAAACGTCTTGCGGATGCGCGTAGCGGGCCAATTCTCGACCGAGAAAGGAGAAAGCGCAGCCACTTTTTTCTCAAGTGTCTCTACACGTACGTCTGAAGCAGCTATCGCCTTTTCCAATGATGCCACTTTGCTCGCCAATCCGCTCATCGCTTTATTATATTGCCCAACGCGGAAGTGATGCCTGCCAGCGATCCGAAGGAAGGAAAGCATTTTGATTGGTCGAATTTAAGTGCAACGTTCCGAAAAGTGGTGTACAATACATTAACAGACCATCACTTTGCAGTCGAGTCCGCAATGGATCGCCTGCACGAGGAGCTTATGATGGTGCCTGGATTAGCTCAACTGGTAAGGCCAATATTTTGTATCTCCTGGCTGCCTAATTGTAATCAAAGTGCATCTTATGCTACAGTCTGCGTCGCAACTGTGCGATCTTCCGTGGAGAGTCAAAGAATTGGTGCTCGTATCGCTTTTTCAAGAAGTATGGTTTTGTCACATGTAGCTTCTATAGCTGAACTCGATAATTTGCTGACATAGTATTGTATTGTAAGCAAGTTTCGTCTAGTACAGTGACGCACGAGCTTCAAAATAAGAGCAGAGATCGTAAATTGGAGCGTAAAGCAGACAAAATGCTGGACAACGTGTGGGTGGCATGATAGTCTGTGGTGTGCATCGATGTAAATTACAAATTTTCTCTGACCGACATGTTCGTGGGGTGTTTAGAGACCGAATTACGGTGCGAAAGAAGGAGGATAAATATCGGGCGGAATTTATGCAAGTGGTAGCTTCGGAGCTGGCAGTATGATGCTTAGTGCTAGTGATTCGTGTGTGACGTCTAATGCTTTTATTGGATCTTTTTTAGCGATTAGGAGCTCCAGCGCTTATTACATGGCAAAAGCTGGTGTTTGATAAAGAGTGTTGTGCTCAAGCATTTCGACTGCTTCTAACGCGGTTCAAATCGTCACGAAGGAGTGTGGCTCGTGGAATTAGCACTAGTAGCTCATCAGCTCTTGCAGCCCAATATGCAGCTGGACAGAGCAGCAAGTGTCAACGCGATAGCAAGTATTGTGCACAGGACAGAGACGATGAAGATAATCAAGACGACACTACCAAAAGCGATAAACTTGAATGTTGTACAAGATTCCCTCCGTTATCGCCGACTCAAAGCTCACGATCTCGCCCGCCGACGAACGAAGATATACAAAACAATTTTACTAATCAGTGCATCTCGAACAAAGTTGTAGAGCGCGATTGGAATTTTGATACATCAATCGAGACATCGTCCGAAAGTGATGAATCTACACGGTTAAGCTCGCGTGAATCTGTAGACACACGCAATCAAGCAACCCGGCATCGAACAGGGCCTGCTATTATAATCGAACGAACAGTCTTAAGCAAGCAGCCGTCGTACTTTGTGTCAAAGCTTAAGAAGAAAGGAGGATGCACCTGGCAAGAAGAAAAAGCCGTCTTAGAGAGCGAGAATGCTAAGTTGCGTGATGAAATTAAGCATTTGGAAGCACTAGTTGCTGTGCTTCAGGGCGACAGCTCAAGCAACAGCCTGTATAATGACCAACAGAAATCACGTCAGGTTGCTCAGAAACGTATGAATTTATTACAAGCACAGAACATGCAGCTACAACGCCAAGTAAGTCTGCTGTTTCAGGCAAAACAGGCATACGAAAATGCTGAAGTGAATTTGATGTCTGCACTGGATAGTTGGCGCAGTGTGATTGAAGCTGGAAGAGAACAAGCAAAAGCCGCCGGTGCCGACCAGAATGCCACAAAGACGCCGGCTGATCGGGGAAAGAGTGAATATCGACAGCCTATTAAGTGGATGCTGGCTGTACCCGACAAACTGATGCACGAACTGAAGCGTGTGGAGAGCCAGATTCGAAGTGCATCAAATGCTTCGAAAGCTTGCTTCGAAACAAAGCTGCGTGTGAGTACACTGTCGGCGTCATTCTTACGTAGCGAAGGATATCCGCTGAAGTTGAGTGAGGTCTTCAGTGGAGAACCGGCATGTTTATCGCATATACGAATTGAAAGGGTGAAGCAATTGGAGGATGCTCTTGGATCGGTTTCAGCACAACTGGACGAACTAAGCGCACAAGTGTTACTTTGTGTTCCTCCAAAAATCACTTTTACCGAACCACTGGGGTCTTGTGCTTACGAGCTAGGAAAAAGTGTGCGAAACTTACTTCTTGAAGTAGGGGCTTTTGGTGTTGTGGTGCCATCTTCAGCCGCCTTTGCAATTAGAGATGCTGCCGCATTTGTAGACGAAGAAGCTGCTTTAGCTGACAGAATTTTGAAAGGACTGATATCGGTGACAGGCGTTGGAAAACGTTCGGGAAATATCAAGGATCGCAAGAAGCAAGTAATGTTGATGCTGAATCATCTGCAGGCTAAACAAAGTGCTACGGATAACGATCTGGTGGCTTGTCGCAGAGAGGCTGAATACTGGAGAACAGCATGGTACACACAAGGTGACATTTTGCGCAAGTTGGTCAAACGTGTACGCATGCTTGGACAGAAAAAAGTGGAGTGGTGTCAGCAATATTTATTAGCGCCTATGATGAAGTTATCTGAGGTATTCGCCTCTTTTATGCAAGCCTATGATGAGAATACTACACGTCACAATCCATACTTGCCGTCCCTGGTGGAGACTTTGAGCATGGTGTACCCAACACTGCAGACTTCATTGCAGCAGTGGCGAGATTTTTCAATTAGTGTTCAAGTGGAGATGGATGCATTAATTGAGGACTATGAAGCCAACCGACTAATTCTTGCTTCGTCGTTAGGTACTTCTGCTGCAAAAGCATGATAAATTAGTCCCGACTTTGTGGAACTTACGCCTTTCACATGTGCATGCAAGCAAATTCTACAGAATTGTAATTGCCTGGGATGATAAGTGCAAGTGTCTAATACAGCAGCACGCCTGTCAAGCCTACGCCTAGTCAACGAATTCCGACAAGAGTGAACGCCGAGACTCTCGCAAGCGAACCGCGAAGGTATGAGTCACAATATGGTCAATCTTGTCCGCACTTCGCGGGATCAAGACCATGCGAGTGGTCTCTAATCGCAAGGACATTACGTTGGTCTTATTCTCGCCAATCTTAAATTGTGGTGGTGTTGGTACGGGGCTCCACGATCCTACAAGCCTCTCAGTCTTGACAATCTGCGCACCTGGTGAAATGCCCGTCTTGTTATTTTGTGACATGACACAAAGTGCACAGCAAAGTTCAAGCCGTCAATTTCTCCAAGGTCAACGTTACATAATTCGCCGTTGCATAGTTAAAGGTAGCGTTTGCTGCGGTTTGACTGAAATCGGCACGGACACGGCGTAAGAAAAGTTGCTCGTTACTATCGTGGTCAGCTTTGTTGAATTTACAAGACTCTTATTTATACGAGGCTTGTCGGACGGAACGATACTTTGCTAGGATTTTTGGCAAACTGCGACTTGGCTGTGCAACGCTAATAATGCGGGAGTTGCTTTAGCTCAATTATGGTGTCTTATGCGTGATGCCTACCAGCGCATATTATCACAAATGCATAGACTTAATGTTTATCGGCTTAAACATCTTGTTGAGTACGTTGGTAAAGGCCGCAAGTGATGGAGGCATTGTCCGGCCAAGGACTCGATTTTTAATTTTGAACACTTTTAAAATAAAATCTGCTGCTTTAGAATCTTTATTGTGTGCAATTATACGAAACCGAGACATCTGTGGCTCATTACGCGATAAAGAATTAATTGACGTGTTCCACGTGGTGGTGGGAGTCAACTATTTTCATGACAAATTCGTGCGCATCAAGATTTTGCTTTCTTTTTTTGAAGAACACAATGCGATATTTCTTACAAATTCACTGCGCATCTGATGATTAATTAAATAAATTGACGGCTAAATCTTTATATTCCTACAGCCACAGAAATCAGTCAATGTATTTCAGCTTTGGCGACTTCTTGGGAACACCGTTGTGACTCGTGACGCTTCTCAGAAGAAACGAAATTAGGCTTAAACCTCAGTTTGAATCATATAATTTAGTAAATTAAATCCACGCAGTAAAATCAATTCAAATACTTACGTACAAATCCAATATACTACTTCAAGAATACTTTATTTTAAGTGAGCACTATTCCTCCAAGTGGGATACTTGCCATGCTGCTCGGTCTGCTAGTTGCGATTGCATCTGCCAATCTCTCTGTCAATAACGCTTTCCTTGCTAGTGCAATGCCATCATCTTCGCTATCTCCTCGTGGTTTCTGGACGCTCTTAGGTGTCGTACTCATTGTTTTATTGGTCTTCTCCTTTCTGCTTGCCAATGTCGTGGCCTGGTGCTTGCACTTACGTCGTGAACGCCGCATCCAGCGTAAAACGGATGAACTGTCAGTTATATCCAAGAAAAAAGGGGGGGCTCCACCAGTACCCGTGACCATTTTAACGGGCTTCCTAGGCGCTGGGAAGACGACACTACTTAACCGAATCTTACTGACGGAAGACCGGCTGCCGTATAAGATCATGGTCTTGGAGAACGAACTGGGCGCTGTGAGTATCGACCACACTCTGCTACAGGCTGGTGGTATTAAGAAGGATGGAGTCTACGTGTTGCAAAACGGCTGCATGTGCTGTACAGCTCGAGGTGGCAAGGGAAAAGGAGGCGACGAGCTGGAACGGATTCTAGACTATTTGTTGCAACTTGTGGAAAAACAGAATTTTGATTATCTCATGGTGGAAACTTCAGGTCTTGCCGACCCTGGACCAATTATTGAGGCGTTTTTGAGACTCCGAGCGTCGAGGTTTCGACTTGATGCTATTGTTACGATGGTCGATGCAAAAGCATCGCAGAGACATTGGAAACAAGAGAAGGAAGCGTATGATTTTCCTATTGAATTGCAGCGGCAAGTGCTCTATGCGGACATTGTCGTGATGAACAAGATTGACGTAGCTACTGAGGAAGAGTGCAAGAGGCTTGAAATGGCCTTAAAAATGATTAACGAGGAAGCTTCGGTGTGTAGCTGTGTGCAAGCTGAAATCGAGTTGGACACGATTTTAAATGTCAAGACATTTGATGCCGTACGGTTTGCTTTGCAGAATGATGGCGCGAATAGTGGAAAGACAAGAGTGAAGGCGCGAGGACAACACACGGGAGGTATTAGTACCGTGCACTTTGAGGTCGAACGCGACGTGGACGTCGCTAAGTTTGGCGAATGGCTTTCTGAAGTGGTGACATTATACGTCAAGGGAGCAGATGTGTTGCGTGTTAAAGGTGTGCTTTCCGTAGCTGGAGACGCAAAAGACCGCAAATGTGTAGTGCAGGGCGTTCTGGATACGTACACAATCGCACCTGGAGTCTTATGGGCGGAAGGAGAAGAGCGAGTCTCGCGACTTGTGCTCATCGGCCAGGGATTCGATCGCTCTGAGCTAGAACGTGGTTTTCAAAATTGCCTCATGGATGACTGCGAGTCAAAGAAGGAGCGCTAAGCGCACAAATTTGACTATTAAGTGCAAGATTTTACCTCATTTTTATTTGTTAGTGGCACTGCATCTAACGCATGTAATAGTACAGTGAAGAAAAGAGATTTGTTTTTATTTACAAACCTTAGACGTCGTACTCGACGAATTCATGTGCGACCGCAAAATCATACCGCCATAATCAAAGTTGACGTCGATCAACGTTAATTCCGATTCGAGAAATCAACGACAGTTGCTCAAAGGCTTCAAGACTGCAGATTCGCATGTTAATCAACCAAATTTGAAAAAATCATGGCTAGCGCTCCAAAGTAAGAGTGCTTTTGAATCGAAAAGACTTGCGTAGCTGCGCATTATACCAGTCAATGCGCATTCTGCTTGTCCGTCCATTTTAAAGTGTGCGAAGCAAAGCGAATCATTGACATTAATAGTAGCAAGAGTTTCGATTCCTTTGTCTAATACACTCCATGTCGAAACTCTCAAACTTAAATGACTTCTGTACATCGATCAAGACAAAATCGTATAAGCTTTTGTGATACCCTCATGAAACCGAGATTTTGCAAACGAAATACCTGCCTTTCAGCACTTTTTGGGAGCGCCTAGCTAGCCCCCCCTCTCTGCCCACAGCTACACTATCTTAACAAAGGCACAGCTTCAAATCCAGCCAACGTTTTTTCTTAAAAGTAATCAGCGCTGATAGACATTTTTTCAAACACCGATTTCTCAGATAATTCGTCTTTGCTTTACCACGTAACCACCATGTCGAACATCGAAAACGCGCCTCTTCCTACTTTTGAAGAAGCGGAAAGCTCTGTTAAGCCTTTTGCTCATTTGAACGGCTTTGCTGTGAGATTCAACCGTACCAAAAAAAAGCAAAACAGGAAAGTTTGGATTGATGTGTTCACAGTCATCCCTTTACTGCGGATAGATTGTCAGAAATTCGGGGGCACGGTCTAAATTTCTAAAATCGTATCGAGGTCGTTAGAATTTCAAAAACTTTCAAGTTTGAACATGACTTTTTTATATTGAATCTCAAAACTGGAAATTTAGGTCAGTTGCGCAAAGTCAATCGTTTATAGACCCCCTTCCTTCTCACGAAAAAGAAAATCACTGCGTATCAAACCAATATGCTCTCCTTCGTCATCGCCGCGCAAACGTGGCGAGCTCTTGGACTCTGCATCAACACTATCACTACCTCCGCTCTTGCTCGCAATGCCATTTTCACCAATGACAATCCAGCGCGAGGCAATTCCACCCGTACACATGATTGTGGTCGTGACTAGCAATAACGCCATAAGATGCGGAGGAGGACCCATTAAAAAACCATTCACAAATTGTGATGCAATAGCAGCGACACGATTTGAGCAATTTACGACCGCAATGCCTGTTGTTCGAAACTCTTGCGAGAAAATCTCAGCCGAGAGTACTCCGAACTGTAGCCAAAAGGTAAAATGACAGGAGCCGTATGTTAGGAAGATTTCGAATGTCAAGATGCAAGGGAAAACGCACTCCATTCCAAGCTGCAGTGGTGCATGCATTAAAAATACACGACACTGATACGATGATCGTCGTCGAACCTTCCACGTTAAATGCAAAGAGAAGGGCACACAAAGCTGACATGAAGAGTGCGCCAGAGAATAAGCGTTGATGGCCAATAATGTCAATTAGGTAAAGACTACAGTATTCGACAAAACGACCAATACTTCACAATGTCAAAATCTGTCACGCAAAGATTACAGAAGCACTTACCTGATAATGTTGCCTGGAAGATTAGCTCCAGCAAATAAAAAAGCATTTTCAAACGGGTTTGCCAAGCCAGCGCTTTTAAATAACTTTGTGATCCACGTCGAAAGACCGTACGATCCAAAACTCAGCGAGAATCCACACAACATCAATAGCAACGTAGTACCTGCATTCGATCGATCGAACAATTGTGCGATGACCTGCCAACTTTCTCGACTGCAAACCGCACTGTGCACGTTTAAAAAATCTTTGTTCTCATCTTTCTTGTTCACCGCTGTCTGGATCTCAATAGTTCGGGTATCGACATTTTCTTCATCATGTGAAAATCTCATTCGAATCCGTCGACCACTACTATGAACTTTATGAATATATTGTAGAACTGCTGTCACCCCTTGTGCGTCACCTTTACTTGCCAAAAAGTGTGGACTCTCTGGAACATATTGCATCGCCAACAACAGACACGTAAGAGACGGTAGCCCGACCACGCCGGCAAACCAGCGCCATGACAAGTGCATGATACGTTCTCCAGTACTATATTTGCCCAACATCATCCACGCCGTGCCTGCTGTCAACACCGCACCAACCATCCAAAAGGAGCACAAAATCGTGACATAGCGACCTCGGGCCGACACAGGGACGTGTTCTAAACACAATGCAAATAGTGCCGCCACTACTCCACCAACTCCCAAACCAGCTATAGCCCGAAATGTGATAAGCCAGTAGATATTTGGCGAAAAAGCCGATAAGAAAGCGGCAATGGCGTTTATGGCCAATGTCACGAGTAGCACGGGTTTACGTCCGTAGAGATCACCAGCGACTCCACCAACCATGCCTCCACCCAACATACCAGCAAAGACAGCAGCCGTGAGTAGACCTACAAATCACAATAATTAATCTACGATACTTCTTTTAGATATGTTGTCGTCAACATGACACGTACTGGATTCCCACGATGTCATTTTGTCTTCCGACTCTTCGTAGACAGTCAAAATGTACCCAATTGCTAAAATCTCGACTGCATCCGCAACATTGCCAAAGCCTAATATCCTGCAAAAAATATTTCAATTAATTTCTTACAATTTTACTAAAAACGACAGCCAAAAATTCACAAGGCGCACGTGACAACGCGGTGCTGATGCAAGCCGCAGCCAATGAGCTCCATTTCATCGCGCACCGCTTGCTTCAGAGCCTTAACATCGTCGACAAGCACGACGGTCTCGTTGGATTCATCCCACGTGTTGACTGGTGCTGCCACGGTCATTGGCATGCGACCCCTCATTCT
This sequence comes from Plasmopara muralis, assembly GCA_003676415.1. Lineage (NCBI taxonomy): Eukaryota > Oomycota > Peronosporomycetes > Peronosporales > Peronosporaceae > Plasmopara > Plasmopara muralis. The sequence continues at coordinate 94,107 of RCHQ01000013.1, forward strand.
TGTTAAAAGTCCCTGTGATATCTGCGGCCACCTTTTTTCTTAAATATCAAAAAGGACCTAAATCAGACCAGCCATCAAAGTTGGGTGCGTCGTTCGTCCTCCACGCTGCTTTGGGTCCAATTATGCACGCGTGGCGCTCACTGTCCCGGAGCATCCTCGTGTTTACCAATGTCTTATTTCTACTATTAGGATCGGTCCTTGTGTCCATCGGAGGTGCCGTTGTGATGCTTGCTACAACTCCATGTATCTCTTGCGTTTTCACGCCACTACTGACTATTCTATAGGCTACATGGCGTCATTACCGGCGCTCACCGAGTTCTCCGACGGTGGTGTCGCGTCGTCTGTTATCACGTGTGGCTCGCTTATTATTTTAATCGCGATCCTTGGCTGCTGTGGCGCACAATGGGAGAGCAAAGTCTTTTTGTTCCCGTACGCCATCCTCGTCCTCGTCTCGGTGGTCGCCCAGCTCTCGTTGGCTGGCTTTCTAACGCATGTCCATCGCTCATTGGAAGAGGTGGCCAAACATGATTTTGACTTGTCAGTGCTCGCCCCTGCGGACCAAGAGACACTGCACTGGATCAATCGCAGGTTCAAGTTTGTCTATTATAGCTGTGGGTTTGATGTCGAGATCAATTTACTGGATCGACACCACCGACCGCTTCGAGCTTCCTGCTCCAACCCACGATTCGAGTGGTTTGCACGATTTGTCGAGGGCAATTGTCCCATTGGCCACGACCAATTGCAAACCGGGAGCACGTTCCTGAAATGTGCCAGTCCGAGCTTTTCACTGAGCAATGCCATGACGGAACATACCATGCTCTGTGCGTGTGAAACGCGCATGATCTCGTGGGTGAATGACCAATCGCTCCTCGTTGCCGTCATTGTCTTTGTCATTGTCTCGCTCGAGATCATGCTCGTCGCCCTCTCTTGCTACGTCATGCACTCGCGTCGCAATCGTCGGTATGGGTACCAAGAGATTACCATGCCTGTGCGGCAGCAGCCGTACAGTCCACATCCCCGAAATTATTTTGGGCAGCAAGTGGGCCAGCGTCAACCGTTGAACTCGCAACCAGCATATACCTCGTACGGTCCGTCCGAGGGAACGAACCCTTACGCAGCTGCAGCCACGGGTGGCAAACCCAAGATGCGTGACTTTTAAAAATGGAGCTTTTATTGTCTGACTGTCGCGCGAAAATGATCGAAATTGGTTCAAATGCGACTGCCGTTCCTTGCTTGATATTTTTTAAAGTCTTCAACTGGTGAGATAACGTCATTTTCAACTGCTTTGCAGAAAATAGCCTCAAGCTAAAATTCGGGTTTGTTGTTGCACAATAGAATCAGAGTTGAGTTTTTGATGTTTTTAAATACGCTGATAGGGAGGTAAGAAGTATAGTGGCATTTCATAGGTCAATGCATAAGGTGAGCTCGTTGAGCTCGAGTATCGCGAAGTTACTTTTATTTGCTCTCGAAACTATAATCCTTGTCATCAACTTTGAATACTAATGGCCTCTGTAATGTTTTGGCTATTTACAACTTGGTATTCGGCTCGGCAAAATGCTTGATCTATTCCGTTCGGAATTGACCAGTGGAATAGCCTCGTCTCGACTTTGCTCTATTACATCTTCGAGTTGAAGTCCTTCCAGCTTCGATTCCCAACAATGCTGAACAACTTAGCTTCCTTTGCGGTCGCATCTCTCTCTGTGCAAGATCGACAGCCTATTGGCAGCGGGATCAATTTGGTTGTGTCATTAGGACCATTTGACACAATCATTATACTAAGCGACAAGTGCATATGATTGTCCTAATAAACGACTGATTATATGGAGTTTTTATCTGACATCCTTTAACTGACTCAAAGATTATATAAACACGATTGCTTGATATAATTTGATCGTCTAGCAGCCAAGATCAACATGGTAGATCAGCAAGTCGTAAATAATTGATCAGGTAAATGGGTGAACTGAATATATATAACACTACGACATTGCCCTTCGTCCGTATCTTGTGCTAAAGTTGTGGTTACCACAAGAAAGGCCACAGAATGCCCAATCCATTTACAAAGATATAGATTAGCATAGAATAAAAATTAAGAATATACTGAAGCCTTCCTGAATAAAGAACTCTTAGAACTAAAATTAGCATCGAAAAGAAAATAAGTATGTCTTTGATCGAGATTTATTTACTTGATCATATACTTGTGGTAGAACCCACCCAAAAGTGTTTAAAGATTTTGACATAAAAGAAGAGAACTTACGCGTGGCCAGCTTGGAAAATAAGCGAGCAAAATTTTAGCCGCAATTTGAATGGGGCTCACGAAAATCAGTGATCTAGCATACGCGCTATTGCTAAATGACACTAAAAGCATAAGGCAGCTCACCTTTTGTACTTTCTCAATGCCACAGCAAGTCACAAAAGAAAAACAATATACAAGTCGAATCAAAGAATTTGGATATATATCACAGTTTTATAGCAAACTGCCAACATTGGGCCTCTCTACTACAAACATTAAAAGATGAGGAATCACAAATTGAAATTCCAGATTGCATCTCAATAAATGTGTTTTTCTTCATTGCGACAGCTTGTGTGCTAGCCATCCGGACTGTTTCAGCGCAAATCTTGCAATTAAGGGAATAACATTGGGACGTATACACATTACGCTATGTGAATTTCTGTGAGATACATCAAGCTAGAAAGATTACCAAAGATGCTCGAAACACTTAACATCGGTCATGGATAGAGTCTTCATTGTATTTTATGGCATTGCCCAGAATCAAACGCAATCATAATCATAGCAACAAACTACTAGACTTACGCAACCAATCAAAACATCATTGACTACATATGCAAAAGACTCCCTGATATATCCATATGCTATCGCGGAAATATTCGTGGACTCCCCGACACAATTGAATGTGGGCGCTGTGCACCAGTTTGTAATGCTGCAACCAAGATTACTGTTGCTGATCTGGTACACCGTCGACTGTAATTACTGCATACGCCAAAATTTGAGTTATACACCAATTTCAGTGTAGTGTACACTAAATCTGAATACACACTATTTATGGGCAAGCAGAAAGAATGGATATGACACTAAATTTGGAAACTCAAAACGTAGCCTGCTGCCGATAAGTCAAAGGCATTAATTTGACGGAATACACAGCACCAATCACTGCTTGTCAGCTTTGATATCGTCGCTTAGCTGATCTAGCACATGACCAGGTACCGTCAAAGTACCTTTGATGCTTCTTGATGATCTTTTGAAGCTATGGTGTCAACTGTTTTTCATGCCATTGACCATGGACGTCGAGCGAGGGATTACATCGGATCATTGATTTACACGCATACAATAAATTGTGTTTCATACATGTTTCCAACAAGTTTCGCCCAGGTCACCGGATCGAAATCCGCACTTGAGCTCATCCATATGATAATATCATTGAGATCCGTTCTTTAGGACTGCACAAAAGCTTCTCAGTATGCATCCGCGATACGATGTTGTTTCCTAACCACAGCCGCACAACGCCAGAAATAGAACGCGGGATACTATCAGCTGTTGAAACCACGTGCTTTGATTTGATCGACGATACTATTCTGATCCCTTGATCGACACACGTAGCATTAAAATCCATGGATTAGTCGTGATGATATCACGAGCGACGACGCGGGGAAAACTTGACAGCAGTAGCTTTTGGACGACAAATCACTTCCAAGAGCAGATCTTATACGTGCTTGGCCCACTCAGGACGCCGTCTACCACGACCAAGACTAGCTTTTACAATCAGCACTTTACGGAGCGATAATTGCAAATTAAAATTGACTTTATAGTCATGCACGCGACATTTTCACCAGCGAGTGGCCTAAACATGATTCGTATCGTAGTTACCTCGGAAGTCCATGGGAAACCTTTCGATAATGCGAAGAATGATGCCTCTTTTTAAAATCTTGCTTTCGCCATTGATCATACATTGAGCGATCTCCATTCCGTCGCGACTATTCGAGACTTACTGCAACCAGCGCTTATATTTCCGCGAATCTCCATCTTCGAGTACTTGACCATCCGGGCCGTCATTTTCGTGTCTGTTATCGAAACTGCGTCGATGAGGTTAGGCTGATGCTGCCGCTGTTTTTCAATTGAAGCAATGAAAAACGATGATGAAAGTACTTGATTGAGTTGATGGACTTGTACAAAATCTGCGGACTTCCAAATGACAACCAACGGAAAGCTTGCGACTCGCCGACAATGTATATTAGTGTGGATGACACTAAATATCTACACTATATGTGCGTACACACTATTTACGGTCGACGTTCAAGAAGTTTTCACTTCGTTGAGCAGTCGTGGTTGCCAGCGTGAAACTATTGTGCAATTACTGGATATGACCAACCATGAGTCAAAGATCATTAAGGTAGTTAATGAAATTGTGCACTTCTATCTTACTTAAATGTTCGCTCAAATTTGGACAATGAATGCCTGTCGGCACTTTATTCCACGCGATGTACAAGATACATTTAAGTCATTGGGAAAGATACACAACTTGTGCTGTGAGGTTATTGCTTGTTAAAAGCACCTTTGTGATGTAGGGATTGACAACGTTTCTTACAAGATCTTTGAGATACCTCTGTATGCAAGCCTGTATGAACGGCATTGGGAAGGATATAAAGCAACAGAATTTATGATTGTTAAGCTTTCTTTAATGATACCCAGATTTTTGCATCAACATCGGCTTTTCGGTTTTATAATACTGATGACCAAACAGGCAGCAAAAAAAGCTATCAGTCAGTCTAGTCCTCTTATTGTGACCGAAGTAAAGCCAAACTAGATAACTTGGGCTCCAAGGTGATTCTGAGCCAATTTTAGCCCTTGCACCAAAGCCTGCGACTACAGAGACTGGCTTTCGCAACAAAGACAGCATCTAGATAAGATTTATCCATGTCGTAGACAGCAAATCTTAAAATTTACCCATCGAAGAGCCGTTAAGCAAGGAATGCTCTGGAAGTGCCTCGCGGCAGGAAAAGCGCACCTATGTTTGCTTCGCTTGGCCTTTTAAGCGTGAGGGTAGAGCTCTTGTTGGGATCTTTCCTTGCCAGATCTGCATAGTAGCTTCGAGTGAAGAAAATGATGTCAAAACAGCTCATCGCACGGAGGCACAGCTTGTAAGGTGTCAGACTATCTGCTTAAAACACTGTCCATGCGAGAAACCTCACCAAAAGGGCGGGGAAGGTTTTGCCTCTCAGAAAAGAGGGCGGCTTGCACCCAATATGGAAATACTTGGCAGCTTCCTAATAATTGTGGCCATCACAATTCAAGGAACAAACCCTTCTAAAATCGAAAAAGTCTTCTGAGCATAAAAACCTGAATTTTAACAATTATCTCTTAGAATCATTTTCGACAAAGCTTTTGCAAGACACGCGAAGCGGGTACTAAATTTGTGTGAATAATTGACTAGATCGAACCTCTCCCAAAACTTTACTGGAAAAGCAGCGCAAACCACGCTCCAAATTACCAGGGTCTGCAAAAGCCCCATGCTATCTATTTACCAACCGAGATCTTTATCCCCACACATTTGTCAACGTTGGCATAAGTTTTATTGGTCAAGTAATGTTCCTTAAGTGCCAACTGATCTTCTTAAGAGTCATTAAAACAATTTTTTTACCAGAAAGCTTCGGTGCGAACGCCCTTAATGGTCAAAACAATTGCGTGACCGAATGAAAAAACTTTCTCAGGGCGTTTATCAGCTTTTGTGTCATTTCTTTTTCATTCTTACTGCATGTCGCTAAGGCAATTAACCGTCGTAAAGGCTGTATCCGGCGCTTTCTTTTTCGTTTGAATGTGTTTGTTTACCCATTCCGGGTACTACACAACGTGAAGCCTTGACATGATGTTAAGCGGCTATTTTTTTCATTGGAATGGGCGTACGTGCAAGTGTTCAGCCTTCCTTTAAGCCCAAACCAGTTTCAACTTTCTGTTTGGTCTTGAAACGAAGAGATTTGTACCAAGTGGGGATAACTTTACTCCCGTGACATCCCAATCTTTGCTTTTGCGGCATTATATGCTCTTTTAGCAGTGGCCATTAATCCAGATCAAGCTTGTGCCTCAATTTTACATCCAATAGTACTAAGATGGTGGACATCACCCAGACATTTTCATCAGCAGATGATAAGTGGTACCTTCATGCGCAACGTTCGGTGTCTATGATTCTGAGATCAAGAGATATTCGTCTAAATCCAATGATATATTTAAATTTAAAAAAGGAGTTTATGTTTCCGCCTATTAAAATTTTATGCACATTGATCTCAGCCACCATCCTATTGTATTTTATAGCTTGTGCGACCTGCTGATGGATCTATGTCACCCGCAGTTGGACGTGCTATGTTATCTACCAGAAGAGCTAAGTTACGCAAATTTGAAGCACTTACGTTAAAGTCTTTCGCAGTCGGTGCCGCTAAAAAACTTGGTCACTTGCTGATGCAGCTTTCACGACGTTGCCACGTCTTTCTTTGTGATAATAAAAGTTCTTTTGAAGATCTAACCAATTTATTTCGGGTATCTACTTGCCTAACCTTTTCTTCGGGTGATCCGAATGCACGAGAAGGATTCAACCAAAATTCAGTTGCGTGGGATTAAAGTATGACCTTGTCCCATCTATTGATCATGAAGTTGTGCCTTGCAAGCCACGATTTACCCAGGGGAACGTCATACTTACCCATGCCAAGTATAATGACTTCGTGCTGATAAATTCACCAAATTTTACAGCAAAGTCTATTTTGTCCTTTGAGCATTCGAAACCGTCCCATTAGCCAGTCAAATAAAAAATGTCTTGTTTCCGTTGCCTTCTCTTGAAGCATCAGTAACCATTTCTACTAGCCGCAGTCGTTCTCAGGCGCGCGATATTTCTTGACGTGCCAGGGCTTACTAAATAGACGAGGTAAATATCCAAGGCCTTGTACATTTTTGTGTGCAATCAGCCGTCCGCCTGCTGGTATTTCCTTAAAGCTGTCTATTATATAGAACTTAACTCTACACGGCTTGTATAATCTGTAAATCGCTTTGCTTTTCCAGTAAATTATGTGTCAGTGCTTTCAACAGCCAAATCAGCCGGTGTTACAGCGCTTAATTTTACTCGGGATTTGAGTCGGTGAGCATACGGACATTGCTACCCTGGGCTTCTAAGAACGAGTATAAGCTTATTGAAGACATTTTGGAGTGGCGAGCCTGTTTGTGACCTTCGATCGCTTGATCCATCGTTGCTGCCTGTACTTAAGAGATTTGTGGACGAGGCGGCACTACTCTTAGGCCGTCCATGAACATTGTCACCTCGACGTGTCGGGGAAAGGTCACATCAAAGACGAAGGCCTATATATTCATATAACTCACGCCTTCCTTGCTTGCAGGCAAGAAAGTGTGAGCACTGATAGAGTTTGATGATTGCCGAAGGAACAATTCCTGGAAGTAGTCCTTCATGAGTCTCAAGGACAGAAAATAAATGATTCTCTAGTGAGTACCTAAGTCTTGGCCATACCTCAGAGTGAATAGTGCGCACGACACGCGCACCCGATACTTCATGATTAAGGCTGCCTTCTTGACCATACCTACCGAGAAGAGGGGCTATGTTATAATTGTCCTTTTAAGTTGCACATCTGAAGCTTCACTTGCTTGGAGCCTACATTAGGCACTACCGCCCGAACTACCTGATCCAGTGCCGTCTGAGCATTAGAGCATAGACTTTGCATGTCGAGCTCGAGTGTACCGACTCACTCAAGCTACTTGGCAGCAGATGGGGTTGCAAATGCAGCCGCTTCCTTAGGTCTAGAGGGGCCAGCAAGCTGTCCGAGCGCCGCGAGCTGCTCATCCGACAGTAAGATCACTCGGAACCTTTGCAATAGTGAAGGTAATTAATTTACACGCGCAAGCAAAAAAAATGCCACTAAGTGTGACGGTGCCACACACCTTGCACAGAGGGGGAGTTAAGGATCTATTAATGAACGACGTTTTGCTCCCGATTTTGATCAACGTGTGCAACAAAACTCTGTCAAAAAAAATTTTTTTAGTGTCCAATCTTGCTCGAAATATCTAATGCAAACTAGAGTGAAAGTCGCACTTCACGCAAAAACTTTATCCATTGCGCTTCACTTGAAGAAAAAAATAGTATGGAAACGATGTAAATGCCGATAGGAAATTATCGTGCATCAGAAGTCATCATTCTTACAAGGCCCCTTTTGATGGACAGCCAGCTTCTACCGCGGAAGCTCCACTATATGTACCGGCCCATTCTACTCGCCCACCATTCAGTAGACACACTGTTTCAATAAATCATGCATTGCGCCTTTTCCATCAATGATCACTAAGTAGTTTAAAGTGGCCTACCGATTTTAATTTGTAATGCAACACCAATTTCTTGTGGGTTGTACGCTAATACGCTCATCGCACGAATATAGGTAACCTTCATTCGAACGAATTGTTGTGTTTTGTCACCGATCGTAGATATCTCAAGGGCTACCCCCATCGCTTAATACTAAGTGCCTCAAAGTCACTTAGCTCAATGGCCGCCTCACTGATTGATGCCGATATACTTCATTTTAGTAGCTTCAATACCTGTAGACGTCGTCCAACACTACTTCAACTTATAATGGTCAAGTTTTACATACCTTCGTCATATATTGCAGATGACTTGCCTATACCAACCAAATTTTATCAAATCTATTTTCTGTGCAAAATGCTATGAGTATTTAGTTTTTTATGTCAAAAGGCATTAATGTCGAATACGTACGGCGTTTACCTGCCCCTCACGATCACTCTATGAAGTAGCAGTCCGCTTTTTCTGAGAGTCAATTGTAATTGTAGTTACAGGACCTTTTACGTTAGAAACAATACGACTGGTAACGGACAAGTTGTGCTGTTCAAAATACTCAGGTAATCTGAAGCTTCGTTCGGGTCAAGCTTCTGAAGCTTCGAAGTGCGGATTAAATTCAGCAATACCCCAAAGATGTCTACCGAAATTTTCGCCTCATGATGTAGTGAGGCTAATGAGTCTCTTAAAAACTAACAGTCGCGCGTATGGTGAAAAAATGGCATGTTATTATGATAAAAGTTGCTTTTTTAACTTTTAATCAAAAAGCTCATTTGTCCACATTGTCTATCAGCAAATGTCGGGAGCGCAGCAACATCTTAACATGACAAAGAGATAAAGTATACAGCAAGCTCGTACTTGCGATTTAAGGCATCAATTACCCAAAAATTAAGTGTTGCTTTAACTTCTATAATCAAGATTAGAGACCAAAAGCATGTATGGTTTTCATCGGAATAGAGATGAAAATTGCGTGGCGGGTTGAGTGATAATGCTATGCCTACAACGCGGAGGGTGTCCTCTTTCGCCAAACGCAGCCAGCCATCTATCATGGTACTTGAACCCTGTCGTTCATAAAGATTTCATTCTTAATAGCCACGATGGACGTGAGTTGTTTACGGTCAGCTTCTTTCCATAGACTATAATTCTGTTTCGCAATGTTGTGAATGACGCTAAATTCTGGCGCAAATATGACTTGTGCGACCGTGTCGTAAAAGGGGAGTACAATAAACTCGAAAAAACCAACTTGATTCTGGTGAATGAGAAGAAATGATTAGAAAAATGTACGGCAAGTCAATTGTGGCACACTCTTACCTTGGCACTGTTTTCCGAATGCCGATCCATAAAAGGAGAAATATCCGAACTGTTGGCCCGTTCATCGTCGCCCTGTAAGAAAAATTCCTCAATGATAAGCGCTGACCAGACAACGTGTAGCTTGCGCATCTTAGCAGCGTGGCCAATGTCAGCGCACTTGACGACAACTTTCATAATCATCATGGGATCTGTGACGGGTTTCAAAGCCAGTACGGCAGCTGTCCCACTATTGGTGGTGGTCCCTGAGATCGCAGTAGCTTCTTGTAGCAGCAACGCTTTGAGACTTCCGACTAATTGCAGGTGCATGGATAAATCGGTACTGAGCACCATTTCAATGATAGCTTTGCGAATTTCTCGGTACGGTTTGTCCTTCATGCGGCCGAAAATATCGCAAAGTGGATTGCGCATGATGAAAAAGGTTTCTGCAAGGTGCATGCTCTCGAGAATACTGCGGTCGTTGTACTGCAACGCCAAATTGTGCTTTGTTTTAATTAAATAATTGTTCGACTTGCCGGGGTGGCGAAAGTCGTGAATCGCAGCAGCCACTAGTGCCGCGTAAAATTCGAAATTTGTCAGTGTATCTCGAATTTGCCCATCTGCTAATGTTGTGATTAGAAAATTGACCGAATTGACAACGTCAGCCGCGTGAGTGCTATTGTGGTAGGGATTGTCAAGGTAGCCATCGTCCAGTACGTAGAGAAAATTACGTAGTACCACACGATCGACTCGAAACTCTTCGTACAGTCCATAGAGCTCAAACACTGCTGCAGTCACGTACATGAGTGGTCGATTGCCCGTTTGATCGGCAACTTGCAAAGTGTCCAAGTCCCAACCATCTTGTTGAATGCGACCCTTCACTCGAGACAGCGTTTGTTCTTCCCACGTCGGCATGTCTGGTAATGGAGCTATAACAAATGAGCCAGCTGCTCCTGCACCTCCAAAACCCAAACCTTCTCGACTACTTCTTCGGGTATTTGAAGTGGAATGGGAACTGTGTGACATGGCAAACCCAGAGCGCGTCAAATTGGCATAGTCTTTGCGTGCCAGCACGGACAAGGCCCAGTTCTTAGTATCATTATCCACCTCCTTCTCAGACTTCATTTGTGCACTAATGTCAGGCACAAATAGATTCTGATCCAAGCGTGCAAGATTACAAACGATCGCCATGCCACGCTGAGCGTCCTCATCACTCAAGTCCACAGTATTGAGAAATGAAGTTAACTCTGCCAGTAAAGCATGAAGTGGTGAAGTCAATTCCAAGTCGAAATTACAATCGCGCTGGGCGAGCTCTAGCTTTAAAGTTCGATTTTCTTCGGCAATGAGATTTTTCTCCCGAGTGGCTTTTTCTGCCTCCAACTCGACCGCCCAAACGTGCAAAAAATCTTGACGCATCACCCGATCAACGTCTCGATTACGGACCACCATCACAAATGAAAATATTATCGGAAAACAAATCACGAGAACGCGGTTTAGAATAAATTGGACGGAATGTGTGACGGGATAGAAAATGAGCGTTAGGGCCATATAACTGGCACTTGTAATCACGCCAACCAATGCAAAATGAGACGTGTCAATGCGCAAGAGTGGTACGAAGACCAAGATCATGACAAATCGAAGTAAATTAATGTTCATCGTAGCTGATGGAAGAAGAATCTCTTTAGTGTACGCTTGCAATACCTCTGCACGAGTACCACTGAGTGCCATGAGTTGCCAATCCGAGCGGACCGTACTATTCACGTAAAAGATACGTGTGTCTTCATCAGTCCCGATATCAAGCTCATCCAAGATCACGTCAACATTCTGAGACACGAAAGTGTACCACTCCGTGAGCATGGAGAACATTCCACCTGCAATCATTGAATAGCTCCAGCACAGCGACACGAGCGTATAAATTCGTTGATAGTAAATTTCATACGCTCGTCTACGACTGATGTAGATGAGCACTGGGATAGGCAGAATGGGTGTAAAAACCAGTAGGAAGTACAGAGAACTATGAGCCCGGACACTTGCGTCTTTCGACGCAAGGTTGATCAAATTCGACCCTGTGAATGCAAGGTACATAAGGAAAAATACCAACGCCAGTCGTGATGCCCGTGCAGAGTGTTCGCGTGCAAACGTAATTTGGTACAATTTCTCCAGCCGTGGTTCATTCAAAAACGTGCTTGTGATGGGGTGAAAGCGAACTTCGACAGGAGTTTTCTTGGTCTGCGCCACGAAGACGGAATCAGTGTGCGGGTATATACGGGAAGTTCGCTGATTGGTACGATCCTGGTTCAACACTGTGTGGATTGCCTCGGACCCGTGGTGAGAGTGTGTATCATCCTTTCCAGACTTGGTGGCATATAAGGGAAGCCCACCAAGATTGGCGCTTCCCATCGTATCAGCAGATTTGTCAAGACAAAATGACGATTTTTGAGCACCTGACACCACATTACTTGGCGCCGAGCGCTCGTCCTGCTTCCCAACTACCAGTATTTTCACTTGTCGCGTCGTGACGGACGCAATACGTACAACCTGCTCTGCAAAACAACCGTGTCTTCTACGACCAGAGTCTGTCAGAAAGCTTAAGGTTCCTCCTTTCTAATGACCGTTTCCCGTATACAGTTGGTCGTGCTGAGACCTTAAATAGTGCTCGAAAGCGTTTACGACGTTGACGAAGTCTCGGCCGACGGGAAAAAAAAAGAGCGATCTCCAGAGATTACGAATCTCAAATTTGACAAAAGTGAAGCGAGCCGCCTTACGACACCTAAATGTAATGTTCTTTGCGGCCCGAGTGGCTCAATCTTCTGCTTTGATGCGCTTGCTTCAGGCAGTACGACGAATTTTCACGGTTTGGCATCCATAAAAACAAATTAGAATAAGCTATTGTTGTCGGCAAAGCGTGGTGGTGGGTGAAACGGACTAAAAAAACAGTAGGCTGCGAATGGCGAATGCAACACTTTTTAATTTTAGAATAGCAAGGAGAATTAATGCAGCAGGACCACTTCAAGTCTTTTCGTGGCTAAAAGACGAGCAACGAGCAGAGCCGACAATGGTCAAAGATATGGTGAATTAAGTTCATGCCTCTCTTTTCGTTTGGAATCGAATCGCCTAAAAGTCTACGAGAAGAGCTGTTTTTTAGTTTTTTTTTTCTTTAATAGGCCCTTTTCAACTATTTACCCACGAAGAGTTTTTTTTTTTCGTCATTTTCGAAAAGAAAGCGATAAGCTTATGTGGTATTGTGTCAGTCTCCAATACCCCACGACTTGCAAGTTAACCTTTGAGAAACAGTCATTTTCCTTAAGTGCAAAAATTGTCAAATCGTACTCATCATGAGACAAGCGAAGAATTTATAGGACGGTTGACAACTGGTGTATACTATGTATCACTGCAGTGAGCTATTGCATTCACGCGGCCATGAATTAGGACTCACCAAACTTTTACTTCGATTGAAATTGATGGTCAAGGTACGCAAGGATGCAATGGTTTTATTTGTGGAGATGCACCCGTGCCGAAGTTAAAGAAAAAGATTTACGACTATTTTGTTTGCCGATCGGTACTTTAAGGATATCAGGCCGTATCAAGGTTTCGGGCGAAATCATTTTTGAAAGGCTCTTCCGCAAACCGAAGTGCTAAGAAGGAGATTCTGGGAATTTACTTCGGAGGAAGAAAGAAAAAACGATGGCGCACATTCCATTCTTCAAATCACCGGGTTTATAATTTAGCTCCAAAGCTTTGCCATGAATTTAAGTGAAATGCCGTTCAACGTACCTGTAATCATTGAGTCGATTCGCAAGCAGAACAGTCTTCAAATTCTGCTCGGTACTAAGAAAGCTCGCTGCATATCCCGGAATCGTGACATATACGAACAGCTTTTCTTACGCCGAATTGATAACGACAAGGTCGCAATTCAGTCTGTGCACAACGGACGCTACTTGCAAGTCGACTGGAGAATGTGTCTTTGACCGGAAAGAGCCTGGCGAAAAGGAGCTGTTTACCTTGGAAACGGACTCGAATTGCTACCTCTTTTTCGTGTCGTGTCACACGGGAAAAGTCTTACAGTGCAATGATAACTTTCATACCAGGTGTGAAAACGAGAATCGTCTGTATTGGGAGGTGTGGAAAATTGTGGAGCCACGTACAAGTGCCACCGCGACCCAAGAGCATAGTCCTTGCAACAGTCTTTATGGTGCAGACCGCCGGCTTTTCGTGTTGGAGCTTGCGAACTGCGGCAAGTCAGTGGATGAGATCGAAGAGATCGTAACGCGTATGTTTGATGATCCATTTGAAAGTGCATCGACTCCTACTTTTGTCGTCCCTATTAAAGATGCTTGAGCTTTTTTATTTGTATAGTTTGAGCTGCGTAGTCTTGTTACATCTCTCGATTGCTACTAAATTTCAATATCCTTTCTTCTATGAAAAGGGCTTTGTTCGCTATTGCTGGTCGTCCCCGTTGAGGTTGCTCACAATCCGACGCCAAGTCGACTCCTAAGCTTTGAAGCGAGTCTCAAGGTCTTATATATTGATCTACTATTACTTGAGGGCACGCGAGGATGCGACGGGCTGCATCATATGACGGGGTCTGAAGTACTCTCAATTCTGTGCTTCACGACCTATGCGCACCGACTTCTGTGTTCCTAACACCGACATTGGCACTTTAGGTGCGTCTGCGTGAGCACAAATCCGCCACGCCGCGAACCAAAACTGTTATGACTATTTTGTCCGCCGTGTCCTTATCATCATGCCTCCCGCCAGAAAACCGGAGTAGGCTCTTGAATGTAAGGAAATCCCAAAATTCGACTTGCCATTTAGATGAGCTCAGCGGCCTATTCATTTCGTATAATGCTAATTACTCGATCAGAATAAAATGCCAACATTTTTTCGATAAAGTTTAGCTCACATTTGAAAATATAAATTCTTTGGTGATACGGCTATATGCTTTTTTTGGTGCAGAGATAGCTCTTGCATGACACGAGTCAGACTCACAATGTTTAAGCATCTAATGGCACATCAGCTGAAAGTTGCTATGCAATTTGGTGACAACTCGATCGTTTGTGCGCGGCGATCACCTTCTACTTAGACCAAAGCTTTATGGTCGATTACGGCCGCCATCACTGGCGTCAGGGGTCGAAATGCGCGGTTGTCCTTTCGATAGAGCTTGCAGCCTATGTTATCCTCTGATAACCACGAGGCTGAACTCCACATACGCCATGCTTAAATGAGCGATACGCTCGTGCACACATGAGTTGTTCATCGTGTGCTCGAACTTTTATTAGCACGCCCACTGTGTAGTTGATACTGAGTCCGTTTATGGGTGTGTATTTTTTTAAGTACCATGCCTGAGAGCAGTGGTACTGCTTGTTACATACGCAAGTGTTTAAGGTTAAGAGGATCTTTATTGACTTTGTGCATAACCACTCGGTGACCGAATGTTGGTGTAAGATGACTCGTCACAAAACCTTCTTTGCAAGCGATTCAGAGCTAAAGTCATTTTGTAAGAACAAGACTTAAATGTCGTACTATTGCCTAAGGGACGGAAAGCGATCGATTGCAGATGGGTTGTTCAAGTCAAGGTAAATCAAGATCGAATCATCGAGCGGTTCAAGGTGCGACTCGTGTCCAAGATATTTTCACAAAAGTATGGAGTCGATTATGAAAAAACATTTGCGCCGGTGGGGCTTGGTGACTATTATCCTCAGTTGCATACCGGCTATCTCACAAGCCTGCTGGAAATGGCCGTGGCATTTGTAATGGCTACTGATTTAGCATGATGCACAATGTACAAAACCTGCGTCTGGCGCAGGCAATTGTTTAGATTCTAAGGTTGCTTTCGAGGGAAAGAGGGCACCGGCTTGGGTGCCGGCCTGATGGACCGAATTTGCAGCACCCAAGCCGAATGGAACTCTTGCGGATGACCTTTGTTGATCGAAGCAATGGGCATAGAACTACCTTCTTTGCTCGTACATTATGACAGGTTCAGTTAAGTCGATGAGCAAAAGGACCATACAAACTTGCCGGGCGGTCTTGTCTCCTGATAGCTTGTGAATTGTCCTCCTGCGACTTATGGATAATCCCGTAAGCGCTGCCTCGGCAGCTTCTACTACCGACTCGATGTTCACACTCCAAACCTAGCTAACGAAGGCCCGAATTGATTCAAGACACTAATCACTACGATCAAAAGCGGCAATGACGTTTCAGCAATTTTGACGATAAGAAGCTTTGAAATTCCATTTATCAGCTATTTGTTGCCATGAGTATGATGTAAAAGTTATGTTTGTAACGATGACAGCTCTCCGTTTATCAAGCCACTAAGCTCGATCTGAGCGACGATGCCCCGCTCTCGCCATGATTTTTCGTTAGTTTTTCGATCGAGAATACAAAGAGATAAAGTCATTTTTAGAGTCCGTTCGACACATTGGGTATCCTTGAGCGTGACGTCGCTTACAAACGGCATTTGACGGATCCAATTCTCGAGTTGGTGAACTAGTAAATATTGTATTACTAATATAAAAATCTTAGCAGTTTCCGCCAGCATATGCGCTCAAAGCCACAGATTTGAGACTTCTATGCCTAAACCGGGGATTTTTTTTAAATTTAGACGCGTGGTTGTGCAGCTCACTCGAGTCGATTACTTTAAGGCATGATAAATGGCATTTATTGTTCTAGAGTTTGGCAGTTTGATGGGTTGATCTCCAATGGTCGTTATTGTAGGGGAAAACTGCAATCTCCTTAAAAATAATAGCCCTCTCTTTTCTATCACTTAATATTTCGATAAAATCAGTATTAGAGCTAATTTTAAAGGGTATTCTGCATTCGCTAAAAATATCGCGGTCATGACAGGGGTAGCTAAGACTTTAAAGAACGCCTTTCAGGTTCTGACCCCCACGCGCGAGTACGGAGTGGGAAAGCGTGTGACACGTGGGATCTGGTCAAAGTACGCGGATCCTTCGTATTGGGAGGTCGTGCGTATCCGCCCCTCACCCGATCTCAAGCACGGCAAAGTCTTTGGCAAGTTTACCTTCCGCGGTGCGTTATGTGCGGTCTATTGGCTGGATTCTTAATTGAATTTAATTGGAAACAAATGGCCACTAGGCAAAACGGACCCTAAGGTAAAGCGCATTAACGGTGTGCTGAAGAAAGATTGGCGCATTCACGAGGACAGCGATATTTAGGAAGAAAGACGAGCAGGGGCAGCATGAAGCGAGGACGCTTATTTATGTGCAGCTGGAGACGCTGGATATATTGAAGTAAGTAGCGCCTACTGCTGTTGACTGTAAAAGCGGAATACATGGTAGAATCTGTTTTAATTGCTGGCATTCAGTGATGAATTCAGTCGCTGCTGTATGCTGTGTCAAAGCATTGGTTGTAAAATATGATAGCGCGTTGTTGCTAGATACTCGCTGCAACCAAAATTTTCTTGGAGCAGCAGAGACGAGGTGTGAGACTTAATTGCGTGTATTGACCTTAATTGTCTGTTATTCCTCCGATTGCTCTTCTTTTTTCAAACGATGCTTCGCAATCAAAAGACACATAATTGTCTGGGTAATTGAGGATGCACAACATCGTATGGACAAGAAGTCCCCACTCTTTGCTGCATGCCATTTCCAAATTCACAGTCAGCTCACTACCACCGTCTCTCTACCATGGATCTCTAAGCGCCTATTATAATTCACGCCGCATTAACAGTTTGATGCCAAGCATCATGGCTGTATCGATGATTGGACGCATACGCGCAGCTTGTGTCCGGTCAGCGCGCAATAACAATCCCTACTTCCAACTTTTTGCGGAAATAATCTGCGTCTCCAACGTTGTCCTCGTCTTTACGTGTAAAACAATATTCACCTCGCGTCAAATGCCTTCTGCATTGCCATTTTACGCATCCTTAATCCCCACAGCGCCAGTGTTGACCGCGTGCTATTTCCTTGGGCCAGCATGTGGGATCCTTCTAGAACTCTTAAAGGGCGCTTAGAGTTGAGCGAATACCTATTCAACTTCATGATCCGACCTACCTAAAAACATTGGAAGGGCAACCTTTGATCAAATCTTTTATCGCCACGTGGTGGACGAGTGCGGACTCTAGCTCACTTGTCTTTACTAAAAACATCTTCAACAGACGAGTCCGCACTCTCAATGTACATACGCGCGCTACTTGGCGTCTTGTTTCTATGCTGTGCGTCATGGCGACACAGCAGTAATGCTCTTGAGATTATCACTTCGACTGCTGAGCTTGCAACTGTCGAGCGCTCGGCTAAAGTGTATGCGCTGCTGATTTTAGGCACAGACGAGAGTACGCAGGAAAAGAGTCTCGAGGAGCTGGCTGCACAGGCGTATCCAGGGCTGCTGGAGGTTGAGAAGCAGCTTGAGGGTCTCGTGACTGTCGGCGTCATAGACATCGCACCACATCACGAGGACTCGATCGGCAACAAGTGGAAACTGAAAGAGTTGCCGGCAATTCTGATCTACAAGGGTCCACCGAAAGAGAACCCGTATACTGGAAAAACATATCGCGATTCGAAGATTATTGACGCCGCAAGTTTGGACAACGTACGAAAGCTGAAAAAGATGCTCAAGCAATTGATTCCCTCTGAGTTTGTGCAAGAGTTGAAGGGCGATGACGCCACTTTGACGATTTTGGAAAAGCGTGTAAATGAGAAACATGCGGAAGAGGCTGTAGCACTACTGATCTCGAAGCAGAAGCACGCATCGCCGATGTATCGGGCCCTAGCGGCAGAATTTTATGACCAGGGAGTGAGTTTTCTTTTTTTGAGTAATGATGAGAACGGAGCGGAGAGTATTTTAAAAACATTAAAGATCGAGAAGCTTCCGAGTATGGTGATGTTGAGATCTATGATAGAATACGTTGCATTACGAGCCGAAAACACCAAGACATACGAAGAACTAAAGGGTTTTGTGATGCCTTTTGCGACCCAAAGTGATGGTGTGACAAAAAGTGGCGTGAACAAAGGAAAAGATAGTTCAAACGTCATTACGTTTTTTTCCAAGAAAGAGTTTGACGATCGCGTGTTTCGCCCAGATGTGATGTGGATCATTGAATTCATGGATGAAGTGCGGGAGCAGGGTATGTTGAAAAGAGAGTGGGATGAATTGTCCACGGAATTGCACCGCAAAGTGGGCATAGTGGCGATAGGTGCGGTAAGTTGTGCGAAGGAATTTGAGCTCTGTACGCAATATGGTGGACCTGGCATTCGTGTCTTTCCTTTGGAGTTGGTTGCTGACAACAAATTAAAACGTGGCGATGTTAATCCACAGTCGTTTTCAACCATCGATGAGGCGAAAGAGTCGGCGATTGCAGCTATTCCAGACCTCACTACCGAAATCAGTTCTGCTGCTGATCTGAATGGATTCATTTCTCATGCAAAACAAAGCCGTGCTTTGCCTATTTTGTTTTTTACGACAAAGAAGAATACACCTCCAATTATTAAAGCTTTGTTACTGTCCGTACGCACTCAACGTGTGATGCTTGCAGTTATCCGCGACGCTGATGAAGATTTGAAAAAGCAGTTTTCAATCAAGCCATCTGCAAGCACGTCATTGATATGCCTTGTGCCGACCGAACCCGAGACAGGGAGTGTAGCTTCTATCCCATTCGGAATATTTGCCTTCGACAAAAAGAGGAATGGCGCATACAACTATCCAAATGTTGTGCAGTATGTACTGCAGGTGCTTGCTCAGTATCCTCACCCTCAAGATGCTGAGCCGGACAGCGAGGCAATCGATCTTTCATCAATCGACGAAAAGACTGCCCAGACTCTTGTGCCGTACATGACGAAGCAAAACATGGCTGACCTGTGTGGCGGCAACAAAATATGTGCAATCGGATTTTTTGAGGACCATGTCGATACGATAAATGACTCAGAGTCTCGGCTTACAAAATGGTGGACAATCTTTGCGCACGTGGCAGCTCAGAGCAAACAGAATAAAGAGCCGTTCCACTTTATGTGGGTCAACGGCAAATGTCAGAAAGCTTTCGCCGAAGCGTTCGGGGTGGGTATATTTCAGATGCCGACGCTTGCTGTGTACTCGTCCTCAAAGCAGCGCTATGCTACGAATGTGGGTCTTTTTGACAAAGAAAACGCTGCTGCGTTTTTGAGAAGTGTACTCTCTGGTAGCATCGGTACTGCACCGATTGGAGATGTACCGCAACTTGTTGAAGAGTGCTCACATGAAGAGATTCAGGAAGTGGCATTTGAAGCCGATGGCGTCGCCGATGATGAAGATTTAAACGACATGCTGAGCGAAATCCTTTCCGACGAGAAGCAGCAGCGCGAAGAGCTGGAGAAGGTGCTCAAGTCTGAGCAAAAGCAGACGAGAAAAGGCAAGAAGAAGCACAAGGGTAAGAAGAAGCACAAGGGCAACAAGAAAAAACTTAAGAAGAAGAGGACTTCCCGCGACGAGTTGTAGTGCATCAGTTCAATGTCGAGCTCGTTCATGCAAAGCTTTGATACTTTGAAGCACTAAGTAGTAGTGATTTCTTGCAAATTTGCTGGTAAGGAAACTAGTATTGATAAGCTTCTAATGTGCTTCATGCTACCTAAGACTTTAGGGGAAATTGATCAGACGTTAGCCATTTGCAATCGACACTTCCTAAAAGGAGACATTCATTCCCACTCAGTTTTTGTTAACCCCCCCCCTACCCTACTTCTTATAGCAGCACCCTACACCATTTTTGATTGGCTTTTGAGACACGAACAGCTCAAAAAGTCAAAAGCAGAAATATAGTAAATCCTATCCTTCCCAAACATTGTATACACAACCTGATGTCACGCTATTAAAGAGAGGAAATCCCATACATACGACTAGTCTAGAACGTGTGTCCTACTAAATTTCTGGAAAAGAGTACTTTGGATCTTCCGAAACCTGTTCTAACACTGCTTTTGGTGTTTAAGGAGAAGTCTCCAGATGTACGCCGTGTCCGAGGAACTGTGGAATGCGATGCTCAAGCTCAAGCAGCTTTATGGCGGCGAAAGAGCAGGAAGCTTCTGCAGCGATCGCTCTAGACCTGAAGAACTCTACATGTTATGAGTGCTACAAGTGTCCAGGAAACCTGGGCAGCATTGGAGAATCCCACCAAACTAAAAGCATGGTGAGCCGGCGACGGCTGAAGGATAAGTTTGCATCATTTAATTACATATCAACAGACATGAGCGTGTACGTGGTGGAGCTGAAGATATTGGTGCTGCAGTTGAAAGCGTGGATTGGGGGCCAAGTTGAGAATCCGTGCGCGCGGCGATGCTGCGCAGACTGCAAACGTCGTACGAGAGCCTGATTTGGCGTTCCGCATAGTGTAACTCAGTTCCGTTTCGGAACCTCGTGAGCAAGCTCATCGCCGAGGAGGCACGCAAGAAGGAGTCGCGTGGCATTAAGGGCGAGACAGAGGTGTGCGTAGGCAGGAAAGTAGAAAATGCCAGCTCAGCAAGAAGAGTGGTGTCACCACAAGAAGGAAGCGGGTGTAACGGTGGAAACGCAGATTCTATGCGCGCGAGTGCTGGGCAAAGACAAGTGGCAACGGTGGCAACGGCAACCAGCATGAAGACCACTCAGACGTGATCTTCAGCGTCAGCGAAGGGACCATTGATTGTTGCTGGCCCATGCCAAGCGGCGCCACAACGCACATGTACAAGAAGCGTGAAACTTTGTTGAGTACGTGTAAGAATCGACGACGCCCATTGTGTCGACTGCGAAAAGCAGCACGCGATTGGAGGAGTTCAGAGAGATGGACGGTGACACCGCAGGGTCGTAGCGGCAAGCGATGGACAAAAGCGTGGCTTGAGAGCGCGCTTCACGTGCAAAAAAAAAATGTTTCCACCTACTGCGGTAGGGGCGCGCAGAGTTTTGGTTGAGATCTCCCTCAACGGATGCGTCGTGGTACAAAAGGAACGCACTGTTGCGGTCGAATTGAGACGTGGTTAGCTTAAGGTCCAGCCTCCCACACAGTCAAGAGCGAAGCCGAGCGGTGGCACAGCTGCTTCAGGCACGTATATTTCTCGACGAATGACAAAGTGGCTATGGGTAGCCACATCGATGGCGATTGCTCAGACGCGAGCATTGCGTACGACGTATGTGCGACGGCTGAACACAGTGCAAACACGTTTATGAGTAGCGAAGCGAAATCTTCTGCAACCACACGATCAACTTCGTGTATACAAACGTGCGGGGCATTATCACGCCGGCGTCAAAGTCGATCTACTACTACGTCTTTAATCTTTATTGCGATGAGGAATCGCTTTACGACAATCTTCGCGCTACGCATAAAGGACGACGTACCGGATGTTTGATTGCGATACTACGACGACATCAACCTCGAGTGCGGAATTGACCGCAAGGCATTGGGCAGCGACAATGGCGGGAATTATCGCAACGCAAAGTTAGAAATTTTTGCTGGGAATATAAGATCAGGCAAGCGTTTGCAGTGCCACACAACCCGGAGCAAAATAGCATGGTAGAACGCATACATCCCGCGTTGATCGAGATACGCGTTGCGTGCTGAGCGTAAACAAGATGAGTAAGGTCTACTGGTGTGAAGCTTGGACGGCCGCCTTGGGCATCCACAGCATGGTGACAAGCACATCGAGTTCAAACGTGAGCCCGTCCGAGCTCGCGCTCAAACAGAGGTCAAAGATTTAGATATGCGCGTGTTCAGCTGCGAGTACTACTCGCACGTGGCCTACGAAGCGCGAGGTAAGCTCGAGAACTCAGGCGTGCGAGGTCTGTAGCTTGGTTACTCTAAGCAGCACAAGGTGTATCGACTTCTCGGGATGCGATCGTAATCTCACGCAGCGTGATGTTTGAGAAGCACGCGACGACAGAGATATCGCACAGTCAGAGCGCTTGGGATCACGGAATATGGTGAGCACGGTAAAATAATGTGTGATGCAACAGCAAGGGAAAACTACCAGATTCTACCAACGGGGCTGAGGGTGATCCCGACATACGTTAAGAATGAGATTAGCGGGCGACGGGATGATGATGTGATCGCGTACACCAGGACGCGACGACGGTAGCGAGTCGCATGTGCGACCGGCGCGCAAGAAGCAACCGGGGATACACTTTGAGCATGAGCGATTAAAATTGCGGCGCAAAGAATCCAAGCTGACGACTACAAAGCTGTGAATAGCGCGTTGTACTGTTTCAGTGCTGAAGACGATGGAAAAGAGTGTCGACGTTTTGGAAAGTGCTGCAATGCAAGCACAAAGATGAGTGGACACGCGCGATAAAATGAGAAATCAATCACAGGCGCAGCACAAAACGTGAGCATTCTTGTATCTACCGAGTGACAACAAGGCGATAGGGTGCAAGTGGGTCGTTTAGATTAAGTGCAAGCTGAGTGGCAAGATCGACAAGTTTGAGATGAGTCTTGGTGCCAAGGGCTTCACGCAGCGTACAGGGGTAAACCCTTTTTATACATTTACGCCGGTGGCACACAAGAAGTAATGAACGTGGCACTAGCACTCGCGGTCAAGTGGGATGTGGGGATGGAAAATGTCAAAGTCGACATAGTGTTCCCTTATGACGAAGCAAAAAAATGCATCATTTTGGCGACTTTAAGGACGCAGCATTCGAACATAAAAGGCTTATCGTGCAAGGCGCTGTACAACTTAAAGAATGCGGCTCGCAGATGGAACAACCGGCACAATGTACAACTTCAAAATCAAGAATCTGAGCGTAGAGCGTTCGAGGGTCTCGTGATGCCCTCGGAGCTTAAATTCAGCCTTGCCATCCATCTATCACGTCGACTACCAGATGATCTTTGCGCCGGAGCAAAAGCAATAAAGCGCACGCTAGAGAGCGGGTTGAGCTGGGGCCGCTCAAGCACTGCCTTTCGATCGAGAAACGGCGCAACTCGGTGATCGACACCATCCCATGGACCAGCGCGCGTACATCAAACGACTGGCCGAGAAGCTTAGCGTCGAAAGGTCAAGGAGGTACACGCACCGGCAAACAAGAGAGTAGCTTATCAAGCTTGAAGACGACGACGTGTTCGACCTTATGTGTCCGTAATGTATGATGCATTGTGCACGCGGTCAGACATTGTCTACGCAGTGGGTGAGATGCGAGCAACACGAAGGATAACGTTGGATCGCGGCGCATACCTAATCTTTTGAAGACGACTGCAGAATTATTCATCGTGCTTGACGATGAAAGCAAGAGAAAGCTACTGGGAACGGATATATTGTGGGTAACCAACTTGGATTTGTGCCGCTGCACGATGAGTTTCATTGTATTCCCCTATGGTTGTGCGCTTTCGTGGTGGTTTAAGGGCAACCTATGGTAACGACATCGGGTGTTTTGATAAAATTCATAGCGCTGTACTTCACGGTGTGGCTGCTCCTGCTTTAAACGATATAGGCTGCGCATCGGGAAGGCCAACGATCATCTCACGAGAAACCCAGGGACGCACCGCGTCTGCGTAGAACCCGGTCTTTCACGCGCGGACCAAGCATATCGACATCGAATCACTTCCGACGTGAGAAAGCGGAAGCAGGTTTCATCATGCTTGAGTACAAGCCGACGGACGAGATGACAGTGGACAGACAGACAAAATGAATCGATAGTACAAGATTCGGTGGCGTGTTCTAAGGCCAAGAGTGGTCTATGTCTCGCGGAGTAAATCGGCTGAACATACGCGCGCACACATTAACGGAGAGCATAGAAAGTGTGCTGCAACTGTATGTTATGCGCATTCTTTGCATGTTTTGAAAAGCGGTGATGGTAAATCGGTAGGAGCTGATTTACCGGATAGACTGCATGTAAAGGCGACTTGAAACAGAGAAGTTCAAAGCTGAATTTGGGTGTGGCTACACAGGCTTCTAACTGTGGATTTTGAGCGGTGTAGTGATTTTAGAATTTTTTTAATGTTTTTTATGGCTGCGCATGAAAAAAATTTGAGTAAGCTTAAAGGCAGCGATAGTGTGAATTGAGTCCTTGGTACATCACTTTTTGCTCACAAGCCGTCTTCGTCTTATTCAACCCGGCCTTTTAGCATAAGTTGCATGCACTTGGTACGGCAAAACCCTCCTTTTCTACATTCTGCAATGACGGGCTTAGCTGATTTAGTTAGCATTACCACGCAAGTAAATTAAAGTATGGGTACATTTGGCAAGACTCTCAGCACGCCACACGACATCGGCCACATGATATCGGAGTATATTCTTTTTCAGTCATTACTGTGAGGCGCAGGGGCCTCGCAACTATGTGAGTTCCAATTCATCAAAGATATGAAAACCTCGCGCTTGTTAAGGTGCTCTATCTCGCTTTTCAAGTATTGATTCGTGTTATTATGTTTATCCGTGTCCAGATGTGTGAGAAGCGTAATGCTTTTCAATTTTTACGTGTAGCAAGAACGAAGCCAGCGCAATGCGCGGGGACCCGTATATTTCGGGTGACTACCCTTCACAAACCTGCTATCGAAATTAAAAGCCGATGCATCGCTCATCTCTGTCGCGCCAATTTGGCCTGAAATTACTCTTTGGCAATTTGACCAGACTAATCATCAGTGAATCAATCGCTACTTTCTTTTTCTTAAGTGCAATTTTAATGTTGATTTTTTACCCCATAAACTACTTCCGTATTCATTTATCGAGCAGTACATAAATATCCGCGAAGTCGCCATAAGTACGAGCTTTGTCAAAAGCTCAATTTAACAATAGCACGGGAGGAATGAAAAGTAGAACGGTGAATGCATCAACCACTGCCTGATATATGAGCTCTTCAAATCTGCGATCTTGTCATTCAGTTAGCTGAAATTTATACACAGCTTCCGTGGGGCTCTATGGCTCTTGTGTCTACCACAATGACACGATCGTACTAACAAGCATACGCTACCGTAGAAATTCAATCAATTTAATTTATGTTGGATTCAATTAAAGAAAATTAAAAAAGTTAGCTAGCTTTAACTACAACTTCCAAGTACTTTCTGTCATTGACACCACTTAAACAATAACTTTTCACAGCATACATTTGCGTCCGCTTCGTGGAGAGAACGAAGTGCGCTGAGGTTTTTTTTTAACTTCAACGGTGCGACCAGAAGTCACGTTACACACTAGTCTCGATCGGGCTGTGCACTTGACGATCAACAAACACGAGTGAAAAAAGTGCGGGCTACGCTGCGTAACAAAACACGAGTACTGTATACTCTGTTACAGCGTGCGCATTATCAGTGTAACCATTCTAGTAACCCGTCAACTCAAATTTGCACGTCTTGAGAAGGCTGGCTGCAAGGTGAATTGGTGAGTCTCGCTGTTCACTGTTCGCTGCCACTTTCTCGCCGCCAGTATACGTTGCCTTAAAGCAGTGCTATCTACTGTACAATCGTTTGCCAAGCCTATCGCCGCTCTTGCAACTGGCTCTTTCCATCCCGTGCAAGGATCGGAACCCGCCCAAATCGTTCCAGCATCTCTTCTCGTTTTTCATTCGTAGTGTTTGTCACGTGGTCACTACCCTTTTAGCGGCAGTCAGCCCGTCACAAAAAAGTTTGTGAAAGAGAGTGCGTGCCACGTGCATCTTTACCTTCTTAAGCTTCGGATTCCTCGTCAGACTATGGCAAAATTTGGAACTGCAGGCTTGGTCCATGGCTCAACGACCTCGACGTTACACTTTCGTCCATCACGATTCTCTACACCAGACTCTGCTCGTTGTGAGTTCGATGAGTCCATGGCCAACTCGACCAATTGCTCGAATTTAAAACATGGTTACAACAGCTCGGCCGCCGGCTATATTCCTGGCAAGCTGCCATTGCCCAATGACTATTTTCCTGTCCCTCACCTGAACTCTAGGGAGAAGCGCTATCTATTAGGACTTGCAAAGCATACGTGTAAAGAGGTCGTGTATTTCTCAAGACAAGACGATGGTCCAATGAAATGGCTACATTTGTCGTCTACGGACGGCGTCGACGTGTTCCAAGGCGTGGACACTTCCGGGTCCAATCGGGATGGCAAGGCACTCACGTACCTAAGAGGGTCTTGTAAAATTCACGCTACACTCGATGAAGTATCGAATTTTTTCAAGCTCGATACCCCCGACAAACTATCGGGGTTTTCGCAGACGGTCGGCAGAGACTTGCTTGACCAAAAGACATTGTTAACGCTCGCGACGCCGACACTGGAGAATCCAAAACATTATGTCGCAGTCAAGTGGACGGCCGTGGAATCGCCCAATAAAGTAGCTCGAAATCGCGATTTCTGCTACATTGAGTGCCACGACGAGTTTATTGACGCGAATACGAAACGACGTGGTTGGGTCCAAAGCATGCACTCGATTCGATTGCCATTCTGTCCTCCATTGACTCAGAGTCACAACCTGGTTCGTGGCAGTTTATATCGGTCTGGATACACCTTTACAGAGTCGGCCGATAAAGGATATCTGGATGCTATTCATACGTTGCACGTGGATATTAAGGGTCATGTACCTAATTGGTTGAAAATTTTGACCATGAAGCGTCGGATCACCAATTTTGCCAAAGTGAATCATTACTTTCAGCGCCAACGATTGGTCCACGACCCGTTATTGGGTGAAATGGTTTTACCCGTAAAAGACCTCGTGACTCGGTGTCAATTGTGTAACACCCGATTTGGTTTTTTTCACCGCCGACAGTTGTGTCGTAAGTGTGGGAAAGTTGTGTGCAACTCGTGTGGTACCAAATTCCTGCTTGATGCTAACCAGGCCAGGCCGACCAAAGTGCAAATTTGTTTAAAATGTACGGATAATGACGGAAATGTACCCACGTTTGATGCATTCGGTTTTGTAGCGGACGCGGAGAAGCGAAAAGACCATGACCCGTCTTGTGAGGTCGAAGAATCGATGATATACCTCGAACAATCGTTTGACGAGCACGAGTATTGCTTGGACGATGATGATGCAAAGGGATTGGCGGATATCGAAGAAGCAAAGCGTACGAATATCAAGTTTAACGAGTTGTTGAAGGAAACAAGCGAATGCACGGAAGCCAGGAGCGCACCACGTAATTTTGACTTGATGCCGATGTGCTCATACGAAATGGAAGGAGTATTTGGTGGAGCTGAAAGGGCTAGCAGCTTAAGTGTTTACGACTTGGGTCCGTGGGAAGACCCAGTGGATGCAAGAACGGAAAATGGAGCCAAGAATAACAATGTGTTCGAGCATGCCAACATTAGAATGTCTGATGATCAGTCTCAATCCCGGTCTCGAAGCAGTTACGAGTTTGAGCCCATTCCTTCGCGTCTTTGCGGCAGGATTGAAAACCGGAGTAGACGTCAATGCATTAAGAAAAATCGAGAGATCTTTGAATGCCAGACACGTACTCAGCTGCGCTATGAGACACGCAATGCGCGACTTACCCAAATACGTGGGCAGAACATCGTACCTGACAGTACGTATCGGGCATCGGATCTTGGCACTGAAGCTAGTGGACTGGCACAGCGTCAACGAACCGGATGGGAGCTCGAGCCTCGGTATACCTCGATGAGTGAATCAAACCTTAATATAGCTGACTTAGCGCGAGAACAACAGAACGATGAGGTGCACGATCCTGAAAATGAAGCGCTTCGACTAGCAATGTCTGCCATGCGATTATATGAAGAAGAACGTGGTCCGAAGCTACACGTGGACAAGGAAACACGCCAAGTGGCACTTGCAAAGATGACGGAAGTGTATGCACGGGATGTTGGGCTGAGCAACGAATTAAGCTCGTATACTCGGGGTACCATTTCTGATACGTATCAAGCGCAACACGATGCTTGGAGCAGTAGGCAAATGCGACGAACTTTTGGAGACGATCGTTCACCGTATGATGCTTCGCCATTGCAAGATTTTAGACAAAACGAGCGACATTTTCCACAGGAGGCTCCGGTGCTTCGTGCAGAGCACATAGCTAGCGAAAAGGCTTTTGGATATCGGGATCTCTCAGATCGTTCGCCCAGCGCTTTTCAGGCATTGCAAGGAAGCTCTCGCGGATCGAGAGCGACGTCAGTTGAGAATTCCGACATGTACGATCGAAATGAAAAGGTTCAAGCAGTAATCGTGGACCCTCAGCCGAAATCAACTACTACCACCCCTATGCAGGCCAAGTCCGATATAACAAGACACAGCAGTATGGAGACTAGCAACATACTCACCACATTATTGCGTTCAAACTCAATGTTTGAAGGAGCTAACTCCGACACGTTTAGCGACATGGACTTGACAGATTTTCCACACTTGATGTGCAATGATGACAATTGTAGTCAAGTGAAGAGCTCGCTCACAAACGTGCAACATTGGACACAGGATGATTTGTCTGAGAACGGAGGACTTGAGTTTGGTGAGGAACCTGGAGTGAGTGATTTGCTGGCATCGCTTTATCTTGACGTGCAACAAGTAGAAGATGACGATAGTGAAAGTCAGTCTTCGACATTGTCTTCTCAAATTAACACGGAAACTTCGGTATCGAATGAAGTTCTACTGAGTCAATGCAGAGCTGCTGCCGTACCCGACCAAAACGAAGCTATGAGCTCGCTCATTAGAAAAAATAAACTGTCAGAGAGCATTAATACGCAAAACGAGAAACTTGGGTATCGTCATCGATACTCCAAGCTGCCCTCATTGCTGGATCTTCTGTCCGAGTTATGTGGTAGCGACCGATCGTCACTTCCGTCGTACCTCGAGTTTGGAGGATCGAATTCGGAGCTTGAGCCAGAATACCTCGAAGCGATTGCAAACGCCAGCAAAGATATCATTGGCACGATGGACGGAGAAAGGCGACGGAGACGGTCGAGCATTCCATCAAAATTGGAAGCGATGGTATCGCGCGAAGGTGTCAAGTTTGACGGACATGCTGCTAAGATACGAAATAGAAAAAATACTATGTAAGGGATTATGTCGTACATTAGATTTCAGAATAATTATTGCTCAATCAAGCATTTTGTGTAAATTTTTTTGAGAGCTAATCGGGAAGAGTTTGAGATAACAGCATATTATTTCTTTCCGCTCGTTAATTGAGATGAAGTAAATTCAGTCCATTCCGATGTAATTTGATGAATGCGCCGTCCGTAATAGCTGCCGATGGTGCGCAGCCGAGGTTTCCAAAACTTTTACCACTTTTAAAGGAAACTTAACAAATGGTGGCTCATGGTGTACACTTGCGTATCGTGATCACATCGTTAGCCTTTGCCGTAAAAAACCGGACCTTAACGGAAACTTTATCCCGTGCTTAAAACAAAGCCTTCAAACTTTTTACAACGGGCGTTTTAACGAGAAAGATGCCTCCTGCTGCTCATGTCAACGCTGTAATTGCAATTAGAGCCAAACGCGCCCGCGCTTATTTTCAAGTTCAGTTGTGAACATTGAAAGTCACACATTGTTACGTATTTAAGACTTTGATGGCGTCGCAACAGGCTGCACGAGAATCGAGAAGCAAATCGACAGGATCGGTATAAATATCGGCTTGAAAATAAAAGATCGTCAACAGGTACTACACTAGATATAGTCCCCGCCCTGATTGCAGTATTCAGCTATAATCAGGACGATAATGATGCTATCACATCGAGTATATCAATTTTAGATTGCATTATTTTGCAGACGCCAATTTTTATAAGACCGCATGTAATTAATCGTCGTTCACACGAAAGTTATTCATCTTACTACACACTTCTTTCGTGCATAGTGCTGTGTTATCCCGTCACACCTTGTAGTCAATCCTATGCCCATGTACTTCCTAAAAAGCTCCGGTACAAAGAAACCCACCTGTCTACATCTGTCGGACGAGTACTGTGCAGTGCTCGAAAAAGGAGAAAGGTTAAGTGTCCTGCATCCCGGCTTTCAACGGCTCACAAGTGGATGCATCTGCAACCTTCTGCTATTTAAACAGGTAGCACCATCAGTAGTCCCCAGTACAAGGTTTAAATCCAAAAGCCGCGGACTTCTACCTCCGATAGAAAAAGAAACCAAAGCCTCCTCTTTTGTATTTCCTTAAAGGTAGCCAGCCGACCGATCAAGGAGACCGATATCGGATGATAAGAAGCGCGTGGTATTTGCACTTTCTAACCTGAAAGGCCCGACTTAAAGCTGGGCACCAGCCCGTGAATCTACTCTCGCTGTGTGTCTTGCATCCTGCGAACAATATGAGGAACATAAAGAGCAACGTGTCTTTCTACATACAGTAAGTCCCGCCAACATGCCACGCTTACTTGCCTGCAAGCAAATACAAGAAGAACGTGAACTTCATGAATATCATTATACGTTGAGAAAGATAACGACCTGCATTACCGAGGCGTCAATATCTAAACAAGTAACTACAATCGAATGTTCGACCCGCATCGCATATAATACTTGAAAGTGCATAATGGATTATGCACCGTTGTTTGCCACAGCTAGAGCAGAATTTGATGCTTTGCTCGGCAAAACTTAGGCCTATCGAGACTAAATTTACTTCTGAACACCAATCTATAAAGCGAAGTTTTTTTTCTAATTATAGCATTCAGCAAAAGCACTCTGGCTTACTTCATTTGAAAGCACTGTGAATCGCCTCTTTCTCTGTTGCGTCAGTTCCGACGGAAGAAAATCGAAGCGATCTTTCTTATGACCCTAGGGTTTGTGTGGCCAAAGAGCCAAGAAAACGCTGGTCACTAGTGCGAATTTTGCGCCCTGCTCGAAAGAATAGTTTTTAATTGGTATGTAAATGATACACACTATGATAGCATAGCCGCTGAGAGCTTGACAGCTACAGATGAAGGGACCAGCAGCGGTGAATAGCTGGTCGTGCATACTGTACCACACGCCATTCTACGTCTTGAACTGGTACGTTTGGAAAACAATTATACCCGTCAGTAATTTCGATTAGCTTCGTTTCGACTGGCTGATTAAACTGCTGTATATGTCAAGGGTCGGAAAAGGCCTGGCTGTAAATCTTTGGGCTTAGCTCAGAACAGTTGTTTGCCTTTGGATGATTTGATTCTGGGAATATTGTGGTTAAAAGCTTCGAGACCTGGATCAATTGGCCGAACAAGGCTACACATTCCACTTGCTCAAACGCAAAAAAAGTGTTTTCGTGAATAATGCTACCACAACTATTGTGCGTGCGGCTTTTTTTGGAGAGAAGCTTGGGCAATTACGCGCCAAAGATAATACTGACAGGCTTTGAAGATACGAATATTTTTCCGAGGGTAAAGTGACGACATCTTTGAAAACTCCATTTACAGACACAAAAGCCTTGCATGTAGTACCAGCTGTCAAAGAAGTGCTTTTGAAGTGAGTAGCATACTTTTACAAGTTGAACGCCAACTGCAAGTAACAAACTTTCGCAAGCGGGTAGTATAGTTTTGCGAGAGACACGGGCAGCACAAATTTGCAAGTCACAGAGGTTACGATAATCAACAGGTAGATATCAACAACGGGAAGCAAATATTGGCAAGCGGGTAACGTGAATTTGCTATAAATATTGGCTAATAGATTGCCACTGTTGGGCAGCAAACACCGAGAGTGGGTGGTGTACTTTCGCCGAAAGATGATAGAATGTTATACATATTTTGGCCTTGTGTATCGTGAATGATTTCATGGCTGGCAAAAAACTCTATTCACAGAGCTAAACTTTCCCTCTAATTAGAGACATGCCACATTTACAGAAGGTCAAACAACTCGGAGCGAATTAGGTTTTAGCTGAGTTATAAGCCATAAACATTTCAGAGAAAGTCCCTCTAACGATTGCACCCCGCTTTGAAAGTTTAATTCTTTTTCGCTCCATGCATCCATTCCAAGAAGCTTGCTCAGCAATATGTCCAAGGTACGCTGGATGTGATGTATAGCTACTACGAATGAGAAGAAGGTTATACGATAAGTAAGCTTAGCAGTATGTTTTGGCGATGTTGCAAGGGTTCTCAAACAACCCGAAGACGTTTGATCGTTTGATACAGAACTATTTCGACCGTAATGGTCTTTGGCTTTGACATATTTGGCGATAAGTTTGTCCGTGGAAGCTCTGGAGACAACCAAAGCCAAGCTTTAAAGCATGAGGACCATCAAACGCCTTGCGAACATCGATTAATTGTCGCTGTGAAATGGACGTCATCGGCAGCTTCATGCGCAACCGAGGGGT
The DNA here is from genome assembly GCA_003676415.1 of Plasmopara muralis. Lineage (NCBI taxonomy): Eukaryota > Oomycota > Peronosporomycetes > Peronosporales > Peronosporaceae > Plasmopara > Plasmopara muralis. The sequence goes on from RCHQ01000013.1 coordinate 126,807, forward strand.
TGAAGCAGACTCCAACAAAGTTGGATTCGTTTTGTCCTACGCCATGTTTACAAGTTTCTGAAGGAGTGAAAAGGCCTAACCAGCAAACTACACAAGCACTGCACTGGCTATTCAAGTCTCACAAAGATCCTGTCCGATCTTTTATATAAGAAGATTTTGTCGTGCTGGGATCGCAAACATCTATATGCTTAAGTTTTACTAAGGATAGCTTTCAGCCGACACCTGCTTTAGCTATACTGGACGCGACATTTGTTTAATGTCGTTTGCAATGCATATGACTATGCCACCGCTTGCGCGCAATCAAAATCAAATATTATTTGTCATGAGCGAATCATCACTCTAGTCCACGCTGGTTAGAGCTGCCAAACGTAATTACTCCATTTATTTGAAGCATTAGTTGTTATAAGTACGCACTTGTGAAGTTTCGAGTGCATCTGATAGGCTTTAAGCCTTTTGCAGTCAATTTAAACGGCAATTAGTACGCTCATATTATATCGAAGATGACAAGATGTTAAAAAAAAATTGCGAACTACAGCTTCCGCGTTATATACACGTTCAACACCTTCAGTCTGCTTTGACGTGCTTACTCGCAGGTCAAGATACGCGTTGGTCCTGTTAGCAGAATTGGAGCCTTTATCGACAAATAAATCTGTCAGAAATGCCATGTTCGAGCCCTTGGTGCAAACCTTTATCGTAGGCGAGGTCTTCGAGCTACGTTGGGAAGTCTGTAGGATGAGGAGGTCACGCTAAGCACTCAGCCTTATTGATACGCATTTTTGTGCTTTATATTGAGTACAGGGGTGAGCATAGGCACTATCGGTTGGTGAATGACCCTCCCGTACTTGTCTTATGTATAACGTTAAAACTGGATACAACGTTTCCAGAGACGTATTGGTCATCTCAGGAAGATTATGTGGCTCGAAGTCATGATTATCGTAATCATAAGGCATCCCAAGAAATAAATCCTTGAAAGCGTCGCGATCGTCCAGGGGCGGGAGATGCCAGCTCTTTCTTTTTCAGGACCAAGCTTACCCTCTGGACATTTTGGATTTTTCCAATTCTCTTGGTGGGGGTAATTAATTTTTTGCTTCGATGACTATATTCAATTATTGATTTTCATCATGAGTAAAAAAATTGCGTTCCTTGCTCTGCTCGTTATATTTGAGCAACTTTTCCGCGAAGTCGGGTATTTGTGTTTACAAGAAACTTGGTCTTGAGATAGATTTAAAAAAAATGGTCTTTCGAGCCAAACGAAAAAACATTTTTTTGCTGTAAGAGGTTGTGGAGTTCTAAAAAAATGCATTCTCCGTTAAAGAGCCTTAAGCGTTCGATGTCACCCCGAAAAAGCAGCGATCTGATCATTAGGGCCAGCCCCAAAAGCAAAGTTAAGCGCGCACATTTGGTCGTGCAGGAGTTAACTTTCTCATGAAGAAGGCGCGCGATATGATGGATGCGGCCTTTTTTGGGAGTGCTTGACCACCGAAACTAGCACCAATTCCATGTGAAGCGCGCAATGAAGCAGAGCCACTTTTACGGGCATTGTGAATCTTTGTTAAATGGCACTATATTTTTGCGTTATAAAACTCGTGGGGGAGAGAGCTTGAAATGGCTCCGGCAAGATTGCCCGAATGCCGTCGCATTCTGGAATAAAAAAGCGAGTGCTTCGGAAGCAGCCTTTTTTCGATTCTATTTAAGCCGCGGTATTTTGATCGCACCTTGGGGTATGGTCTATACACTTGAGCTTGCAGCGCCTGACTTGGTATATTGTCGAAGGTGAGGCATTTCAGAGGTGAGTTGTTTTCGACCCGTCAACTGGGCAGACTACCCATGGACAAATTACTGCATCCAATGTGTTATATTTTGTGTTATACCACCCAGAAATCTCTAAAAATTACTATTTTGGCCGATGAAGGCGACAGTATTGTACTATCCTTGACCACCTCGCCAGATAATTGTTTACTAGAGCTTTCGTGTTGCTCCCTATTATCAAAGGCGGAGGTGCCTAAGGACCTGTGTGCGTACGCACGTGTTTTCTGTCGCGACAATGCTGAAGGTTGAATTCTGTTTGCCCGATTGGCCCTATAACAAACATATTACTTTTGACTCGCTGTTCAAGGCAGCCTCGGAAGCAGAGACTGTTTTCATTGTGGAGGCACCCTTGAGTGTATATGCAACCTCCTCAGGAATTGACGTAAATGACATACCAGATGACAGCCTTTTTTGCTGCCTATTTGGTCATTGTATGATTTACGCATTAAGTCAAGAAGAGGGATGCCTCTTCGTGTGGATGTAATTAAGGGAGGATGTGGAGGGTCGTTGCATGAAGCCGAGTTTTTTGCTAAAAATTGGCTTTTCGTTTTAAGGGGTTTTAACACTAGGACGGCAATTATACCATGGAACAGCTGTGGTATAATTCACCGACAATTAGAGGAAAGCCATATAATGTTTTCTTTTAATTGAACTTGATTACACATACTGATCTCTTAAAACCGAGGGTAGCGAACAGTCGCTCACTCAAAGATCTGACAGCTTCTCGCACGCCAAGATGCCGTCACTTCTATTCTACTTTTACACCTCTACATTTTTCCCTAGGTGGAGCGTCTCATTATTAGTAATTTAAAGAGTTTAACAGTGCTTCGGTCGGGAACATAGCCGTGGTTTGGTTCCCAACACCTGTGTGGCTACACCACAGCTCGAGCGTCGTGCTGGGCAAAGTTCTCCTAAATTTCTGATACGCCGTCCGTGCTTCCTTGTGTGAGTGAGTCAACGGTTTAATGGGTGGAGCGGCAAGCTGAAGTGCGCCTTAACAGAAGGTTTCCATCACAATCGACAGAGACAATAGATGCGATGGGCAGATCGCAATACATGATGCGACTAGCTGTAAATTTTCCAGCGACGGCACAATAAGAATACAAGGTCTCTAAGGGCCTGTTAAATCGCTGAGCGTCGTGACCAATTCCAGTCACCCCTCAACGAAAAAAATGTCTGATTTACTGATTCGGGTGCGACATTTAAAGCTGTTTATCCGTACAGAAGTATAGAAGGACTGGCTGTGCTCGCGTAGGACAGCTACCGGTTCTTGCCTCGATCCCTACCCTCGATACGAGGTATATGACGGGCTTACTCACCTTTCCGCTATATTCGGCATTTCCATAATTAAGCCGGTAGACGCGATGAACGACTCGGCGCGGCTCGATCAGGGCGCTTCTGTGCTCTCTCCTACGCTTCCACTGCAGCAATCTCTCTCAACCTTGCCCATGACGGACCATCAGCGTTGTAAGCAGCTTACGAGCGGTGCTTCGGACCGCTTACGGAGCCCAGAATTCTGTCGCCGGGCCGCGGGACGACGACACTACACCTCGAGTCACGGGTCGACGCCGCTAGTGTCTGCGCCGTCCTATCAGCATCTCGTTGCGATCGAGACTGTTCGTACCGCTGGTGGTAATGCCCATGGTACAAGTCACGAGGTGATTCTGAGCGGTGCGTTGAGCAAACGCGGCCAGTTTTTCAAAACGTGGCTCCCTCGTCATCTCGTGCTGTCGCGCGGCGCGCTTCAAGTGTACAAGAAGAATCCGTACATGCAGCAAGAGACTAAAGACGTGGCTCAGCTGGAGAAGAAATTGTTTCGGATGGAGGTCGTTCGATCCGATGCCATTCGCGTCGAAGCGACCGATGCGTTTAAACACCATCCGTTCTGCTTTGTCCTTGTGGCACGGAAACGTTCGCGACGTCTTTGTGTCTTGAAGAGCAGTAGTAGCGATGGGAAGACCAAGGGTGCGATGACAGCGACCTGCTGTCAGCACCGGAAGGAGAGCAACCTCGACTCGTGCCGGATCGACGACGGACCGGTTGTGTTGTATTACTTGCAAGCCAGTAAAGAAGCCGAACGACAGCGCTGGATTCGTGCGTTGCAGCGTTGGATTGAAGGCGAGAGCCCGGCGAAGCTTGGCCGTGGGATTCTCAACTACATTGTGAACAACGAGTATAGCGCGTATCGGTACGGAAAGAAGGTGTTACGTCGCACAGTGTCGTCGTCCAGGTCCGTGGGACTTGTCGGCGACTGTGGCTCCGCGCCGGCGCTGTCCCCGGCCTCTCAAGCAGGACGTACGGTTGAACAGGAGTTTCCAGTCCTTGCAAATTTGATTCGTGATTTGTATGACTGTAAGAAGGAAGATGAAATGATTTATATCCTCGATCAAGTGCTGGGAGAAGTGCAGGACGGCGCGAATAGCGGGTATGTCAAAAAGCTCATTGGTACAGTGGGAGAGTATAAATTAGAGCAATCGGAACATGTTTGGACTAGTCATGTTAAGACAGCGTACGCGACCGTAATGAAGGCACTCCAGACGACGTCAGCGGGACAGGAGCCGAGCAGCCAGGCTCCGACTCTGCGAGCTCCAACGTACGCAACACGTCAGAATTCGGCTCGAAGTATTGAGTCGAGTGGCAGCAGTCGCTCCCTGCACAATGTGGACATGACATCGTTTCACCGATTTTATAAACTAGGTCGGAAGCTTGGATCTGGAGCGTTTTCGGTCGTCCACATTGCAACGCACCGTGAGACGAGGAAACAGGTGGCGGTCAAGTGCATTGCCAAGGCGAGTTTGAGGCCACAAGACGTGCATTCGCTCAAACAAGAGGTGGAAGTCATGTCGAGTTTGAATCATCCCAACATTGTGCCATTGCTCGACTATTTTGAAGAAAATCGCTACTACTACATTGTCACGCCGCTGTGCACTGGCGGTGAACTGTTTTACGACTTGGTGAAGCGCAAGAGCTATACTGAGGAGGATGCACGCGTGCTGATGCGAAAGCTGGCGAGTGCGATTGACTACCTGCACTTGCGTGGAATCGTTCATCGTGACTTGAAGCCTGAGAATATTTTGCTCAAGACGTCCGCCCCCGGTGCCGAGGTCATGATTGCAGACTTTGGCTTTGCTCGACCTATGAATGGATCCCGTCGTGGTACGGCGTGCGGTACACCGGGCTATGTGGCACCTGAAGTAGTACAGGGGGAGCCGTATGGAGCAGAAGTCGATTGTTGGAGTCTTGGCGTCATTCTGTTCATCCTTTTGTGTGGGTATCCGCCGTTTCCTGGTGCCAACCACGCAACGGTATTGAATAAAGTTGTCAAGGCTGAGTACAAGTTTGAAGCGCCGTATTGGGACGACGTGTCGGATGAAGCCAAGGACTTGGTGACGGAATTATTGGCGGTAGATCGTACCGAACGCCTCGATGCGTCTGGGATTTTGGCGCATCCGTGGATGGACGAGACGCGTGCGTCTGGCGTGAGTTTTACGGAGGATATTGAATTGAGAAAGCGCTTTACCCGTAAGTGTTCGGATTTGCTGCCGGCCTTGCACCAGATGCGTAAGCACAGTTTGACGCACGGCAGTCCCAAGATCCGTCCGTCCGACATGAATGTGGACGACATTGAATTGGACGAAGTGACTGTAAACAATGACAAGGAATTGCTCGAACGCGAGTTGGCTGACATGGAAGGCTTTTAAAGGAAGGGGGTTATCATTGGAAATGGCCAGAGCTTCGAGAATTTGTGATTATTCAGGGAGGGTAAAGTGCGTATAGGGATGTTGTTACATTTAAGGTTAAGGGTGTTTGTAGCTTTTGCAGATTAGAAGGGAAGAGTACAATAAAAATAGAAACATTTCGTGAATTGGATGGTGCTAAAGCCCCATATTTTTGATGACAAGTGGGCGATTAGATCCAAATGACTTTTGTCGTATTTCTGAGGTTAACAAGAGCGACCAATGTGCAATCAGTGTAAAAATGTCATGAGAAGATTCATTACCTGCAAGACTTGCTTGGCAGACTTGGTGACCACGTTTTTGACTTGTGAAACTTTCAGGTTGCGTACTGATATGTACGTATGGTATACCACAAAACCGGTATTGTAATCTCCTGTGCAAGCTAGTCGCTCTACCTAATTAATGCCTTGCAATAATGCAAATTTTAACCGTGCAGCGTCCGGATGCTTCGCTCTCTCAATTTGTGGACAGAATCTGTATTCGTGACGGGGTCACATAGCACCTACAGGAGGTTTGCGGGAAGATGTGATATCTGATGGCGAACCTATTAATTCTTCCCGCCCGGCCTACAAAGATCGATTTGTGCGCCAGAATGGACAGATCACTTAGTATATTCTTCGTGTTTTTTGACATACCTTTAAGATTTGATAAGCGCGGCATTCTTTTCTTCATATCTATATGAATACATACCAGTCGTTGACGGTCTATTTTAATTTAAAGCCAAAATCGTTTTTTTGTAGCTAGAATGCAAAACACAATTATTAGTGATTACGCTCAAGTCTTTTTTGCGAAAAGTTGGTTTATTTAAACTAACGAACAAACAGGCAGCAATGAAGGCTGTCAGTCGGTTGGCCATTCGATCATGATTGCTTTTGCATCCAAAGATAGTTCTCCACCAAATTGGCTTTTGCGCAAATGGCTGCGACTGCAACAAATTATATACCTATGTCGTATGCGGTTAGCCGGTCAATGTTTGTTCGACAACCAGCTGCTCAGACAGAGAAGACTTTGAGAGAGTCTTCCGCGCGTCTATCTTTCACCTGCCTTCTTTAGGCAATGCATATGACCAGGAGCGCGCGCTCAGGGCTTACGTGCTCAACGACAAAGCTTGGAATTTGCCTTTGTCGAGACACTTCAGAGATGGATATGTATCAAACCACCAAGTGGTAAGCTGTACACTTAGCTCATGGACGTAAAGTACATTGTCCAATGTGGTTGTATTTAGATTTAAGTCCCCTGAAGGTTTAAAAATGTTTTCCGATCAAATTATGGTGGCAACCATACAAAAAGCATCCAAGGTAACCCAAATCGCATACTAGCCAATCATGTCTACGGCTTTGCACAAAGCCAACAAGACATCGTAAGTAGTATTTGATGCGGTGCTTATGGACGGGCATAGCCGCCATAACGTTGCGGTGAAATAAGAGCTTCTTTTATATCCAAGTTCCTTTCGTATCCGCTGCACGAGAAGTGACCTCTGGTGAGTCCTCACTTCGCACAAGGCAGACGAGCGTACTGCTCGGCATTATGGCCTACATCAGCTAGACAATGCTCACTTGTCGTACCCGCTGCTAATAGAGTGAGTAAACATTTATGGAATGGCGAATAGCGTCTGTAGCTGGAGGTGGGTGAGTTGCAAAAAGACCATCAAGTTCCGGATTGTTGACTTCAACTCACTTCTTCTTGGTCCTTAAACTTGGTGACTACATCAACGCACCTTAGGTTGAATCTCTTCACTGGTAGTCATGAATTTTCCTGGCTTTCCAAGTGAAGTCTTCAGCCAGCTGGTCCAATGACAAGTCATGGAAACTTCTGGAGCGTATCCCGAACTATGATGACAGCGCTGTCGTTGACCCGGGTAAAGTCTAAGTGAGTGTTTATTCGAGGTATAAGATCATAGCAATTATATGGTCAAAAGACGGTAGCTGAATAAAAAAGCCTCTGTTGCATCTAACGCCAGACCGCATTGACAATTAAGGTTGTTCTCTCCATCTTGAAATGTTAGATAATTAATTTTAGTTTCAATCTGCAAAGCAAAATATTAATTAGCAGTGCAATTGCTAAAGATTTTTGCTGGTGCTATTAAAAACAGCAAGAAAAGCCTCTAGCGGACACGTGTTTCTGATTCAATGGCTAATAAAGAGGCGTTTAATGTCGGTTTTGACGGGTTTGACTCCTTTTATCTAGTGAATGCCACTGCATGCGAGAGCATTAGTAAGCGATTTGTCTCGTTCCAGTGAAAGTTGATCAGTGCTTTCGAACAGAACTGCCGCTTTCATCACCAGAAGTTACTTGCCATAAAGAACACACTGATGTAGTTTCGGGTGCAATTTTTGGGATGATCCTCACAGTTTGTTAAGGGAATTTATTACATAAAAATGTCGATTATACGGTGCACTTGTTCCAAAGATTGACAAGATATTTGTCGCTTTCAGCGGATTGTGGTTTTCGCACTAACTACAAAGCCGGCAAACCAAATGTTCTTGCCAACGCACTTTCACGAAGGTCAAGTTATATGAGCTGGCCCACATCAGCAGAATTGCAAGCTCTACTGACAAACGGAGCCCCCAAGCGTACAAACACATTGTCACTCTGGACTTCTATCACAGAAGGAGATACCGAAGCGAGCGATTGTAGCTACATCGCTATAAGTAGGTAGATGATCTGCTACACCATATAGCGATATAGCTTGAGTTTTTATATCCGACGACGAAAGTTGCCGTACGAAATTATCTGGAAGCAAATGATAATGGTCATTTTGCTCGATAATAAGAAAATTTCTCTTGGTACTTACAGCTTTACATGTACGAGTGAGTGACCGAGTATGTGATAGACTGTGGGATATGGCAGAGGGCCAAATCCTCGACTCAGACGTCAGATCCTTTTATTGAATATGAACCTCGACTATGCGTTTGACTTCCTTAGGGTTAATGATGCCAGATTTTTATGTACCGCCTTGGTAGATTGGTGCAATTATCAATTGTTCCATCCAGTACGACCGGGAAATAAGTAGCAATGCTATTTCTAACACACTAGCACACATATGTGTCAAAAAGAGACCTAAATACTGGCAAGCACGGTTACCACAATCAGGAAAACACTTGCTGATGTCAGCAGCAGACTATCCTCAATCAAATCAATAGACTTCGTCGTGTGCTTAAAATATACTGCATTGAAGTGCAACTTTTGTGAGCCAACCAACTGTCATTGTTCAGGTGAGTAGTCAATAATGCAATCTGAGCATCTACTTCGTCTATAGAGGCACTCGGATGCTATTGCACCCGTCTCAGCTCAATAAAACTAAAATTTTGGATAAACGTTATAGAAAAAATGGCTTTGATTCGTCTAAACTTTGAACTAGTGATAATTGCAAAGAAACTACTACTTGGAAGCTTGGTAATTATTGATACGATGAGACGCCGGTTCATCGAGCCTTTCATAGTATTAAAAAGAGACGGGGCTGTGTTTTCCACTGACGTTTCGAAGACGATAAAGATGCACTTTACGTCTTACGTGAGGCGTCTCGTAAGGTTTTACGATCCTTATAAATCCTGATTCATAAGAAGTTTCTGATACTCAAAGACGATCCATATTGTAGGCAATGCAATAACGTTTGAAGATCTGACAGGTGATAGTTCCCATAGCTATCGTTAAATTGACCATACACGAGTCAGTTTTTTCTGAGCGGTCGACTGTTACTCAAGTTTGCTACGAAAAGAAATAACTTCTCGTCGTATCTCAGCCACGACGCGCTATACGTGCGGCGGATGGTTTAACTGCTAAGCTTATGCGTCGCCTCGCTTTGAGTGTTGGTATACTTTCAAAGGGACCTGATGGTCTAATATTGCTCTAAAAGAATTGCGGCCTGACTGCAAGGGCTTGGCCCATGATCAACCTCAAGCGCGTGCATTTGGCCGCGCAAGAATTGATACTCTTCATGAAGAGGCCGAAAGAATAAGACGTCATCCGGCGCTCCTTTGCAGTACCACTGAAGTGTTGGGTATAAAAGAAAGCAAAAGATCTTTCACGTGGATCAAAACTTCTCATTTGGTAGCATAGTCATCCCGCTCAACAGAACTTGTGGTAGCCGACAGAATCTTTTCTTTTCTAGAGAGACTACATGTACCATACTTTAGAGCAACGAACCTCCTATCCACACCAATTCTGGAATACAGGTCGTGAGTGGCTGAGCTTCTCCTCACAAGCAACTTATATCCGCGGTCTCCTGCACACATGCTATTTTGGTGCGAGGCAGTTTTGCTTTTAGACATGACACACTCACCTTAGATTGTCGCCCCAACGATGGAGACCGTCTCTTTCTTTATCTTGCTAGCACATTCTTGAAGCTCGCGCTAGCCTATCTTGCAGGCAACCTCAGATTTGGTCGAAAAAAGACGCAACTTCTAACTATTCCTTCATGTGATTTAAGTACGCAAAATACCCAGGCGAAATGGTTTCAGGGTTAGTGACCAAACTTAAGTTTTGCCTTTCAGAATAGAAATTGCAAAGCGACCCACATCTGGTCATCTGTAACTGTGCTTGCTTTAGACGTCCTATTAATCCAGATTAAGAACTCCTAGATCAAGCCAAAGCCGGGGATGATGAAGTTTAAGTTGCTTGGGCCCAAGGGCTAAAACTTTGCTTTAAAATCTCGCTGTTATGAATATCGGCTACTAGGCAAAAGGAAGGGCTCCAAAGACAGCTGATCAAAATAGCTTATAGTCGCAAGCTGTGCGTCTGTCAAAAGCAAAAAATGTGGTTTAAGTCCAATCCCAATAAGCTTTTTTGCTGCTTATTAAACAGTACCCGCTTCTTTAGCTGCTGCAATCAAGACCAGATGATCTATGCCTGATTTAAATAGGATGGCCGTACCAAATTTTTGACACTCTCACTACTGATAGAAGCCGCGCCCTCAGATCATGAGAAACGTAATGGATGTGAGATTAATATACACCATGAGAGCTTAGCCCGTATAGCTTGAAAGACCTCGGAGGAGAAACAAGCAGTGGTAAAGCGCCGACTATTCACGCAAGTAGACGAAAATTTATAAATTATCTCGAGTCTTCATAGTTTCTGACGTGTCGAGCAATTTCGCTTACCGAAGAACAATTGTGATCAATTAAGATAGATGACTAATGCTACAAACAAAAGCGGCGGTAGCCAGTCAATATGGTTTGACTATTTAATGTGATACTTCTGGTCGTCACTGGAATCGAAAAAACCAACATTATGGAATGTGAGAACTATGACAGCACAAGGTCATTTCTTGTCTCTCGGATTTGGAATACTTTAATAACCGTCTCTGTTTGCTTGTTAAAACTGAGCTAGGCCTAAATGCTTTCTAAAATTGTTTTGGAAACGTGGCGTAGACTAGGCCAGACTGATTTTCTATCTTATGAGCTTACGAAAGCCGTGTGGCTACTTACAAAGGAGCCAAGAGCTTTCATATCAGCTACCGCAGAAACACATTTATTTCTGTTAGTCTTTAGCTCATTTGCAGCTGAGACATTTACGCAGATCTGGACCACAAGGGTTTGCTTATGTTGATGAAGCCAAAACGATATAACACACATCCAAGCGCTTTGAATGCTTGTTTCTTGGGTATGCAAAAACGCGAAAAGGTCGTGTATATGACTCGTGGCTCTTTAAGGCCAAATTGGTTTGACCTGTACAGCTTGACGAGCGAAAAGTGGTAGAAATTTACACCACAGGTTCAGCTCACCTCAAGATAATAATCTACATTTTTAAACAGGAGAACAATGTATCCACCAAAGACCGGAACTTCAAGAACCTGCTACAGGAAAAGCAACGGATGATATCAAAATATTGTTCCTGACTTGAAAACGGATGAGGTCAATCTAGATCAAGAATTGAAGTCAAGCAAAGAACCTTAGCGCTTTCCTCTCCCAACTCCAGAGGCATTAAATTGAAGCTGACAGCTTGTTACCACCCTCAGCTTTTTACGATGAAGATCGTGTAGCACCAGGTTTCAGTGCAGGCAAAAATACGACGATGGGCTCTTCGTTGGAGCAGGTTTTTCTGCTGCTAGTGCTGCTGAGGTGGAAACAACGACCCAGCCTTAAATCAGCAATCAATAATTTAAGGAAGAATTTTATGACTAGCTGGAAGCAATGAATTCAGTAATCAACGCTCACAAGGAGATCGGCTCATAAAGAATTGGGCCAAAATAAAAGAGCAATTGATCAATCGGATGCTTTTAGGTTTTCGCAGAGAAATGAAACGATCTGGGACAAGTTGTGCGCTACAAGACCCGACATGCTGCTTGGGAGCTCTAGCAGGATTTCAGTGCTCTTTTTATCGAGGCATATCGCAAAAATGTTGCTGTGCTATCTGTGATGGCTGTAAAGGCATACGTGTCCAAACAACCCAATGTACATAGCATTTCTGATCAGTGAAATTAAAGAAAAAATGTACATGGCGGTACGGTATTGCTAGTGCCAAAAATATGATGTGCAGGCTGTATAAGGCGATTTACGGTCTCGAACAAACTGCAATACATGATATGAGAAGATGTATGCTGTCTTTCTGCAAATGAGTCTTTGGAATAGCGAAGCATATTAGTGCGCCTATGCCAAGGGCGTGAATGGCAGTTATGTCTACGTTGCCCGTATGTAGACGACATGCTCAATGCGGCCAAGACAAGAAAAGAATTCCATAATGTGAAAGCAGCACTAAAAAAATCACAATAATAAATTTGGAATGGATATCTTTCAGGACCGTAACAGCAGCACGCTTATGATCCAACATGCGCAATACATTGATGACGTGGTAAACAGATTTGAATAGCACGACGCCAAGGCGGTGCATAATGCAAGTGGTTAGGCGCGGAGCTTCTGAAGATGCGACAAACATCGTCGGACGACGAGGGAGTAGACATTTAGTCAAATGCATACTAGATACTTGCTGTTCTTCACGACATATATGCGTCCTTGAATTCCGTCCCTGCTCGAACAGATGTCGCAATTTAAATAACGCAGGCCAGCAGCATAAAAATTTCGCAGTTGGCGCAAGACGTTATCTCAAGACGACAAGCATATTAAAGATTACGACGACAGGGCCGCCGAAGTTTAGGCTACGCATACATACGGATTGGAGCAGTATAATCGATGATCGATGCTCACAGTCAATGGTGATAAAAATGGCTCACTAGTTGCTTTGCGTTTAAGTGGGTGATGGCGCTGAGCTCAGTGTAGGCCAAGTATATGTCTCTAAGTCTGTGTACTCGAATAGTTGTCTCGGTCATAGGCAAGTGAGAGCTATGTTGACTAGGGACGATAACGAAGGCGCACAAGGACGAGCGTGCAGCGCTGTTTATTGTGCTAGGACCAAGCACGTCGCCATTTGTTACCACTTCATTGAGAAGAACGTGACCCGAGGCATTATCGGGTCAAGAACACGTCGAAAGTGAACCAATCAGCAAGAATGTTCACGAAATTTTTCTTACCAAATATGTCAAATTGCTGTCACGGATTAATGACGTTCGATTTGAGTGCGTACATATTTGGCAGTGAGTAGGGAGACGTTTCAATGTCACGTTGCTGACTGCATCTCGGACATGCGGATGACGAAGGCGGGCCAATACCGGTGAGGTCATGACGTCATAGAGCCACGTCCCTAAAATGTCACCACAGAGAACAATCTTGAACGATACGGGAGGAGATGCTTAGCACAGTTTAGCAAACTGTACTAAGCCTCTCCTCAACTTCACATTTCGCCTTCAACTGCGCACAACTATTTGTTAGTACTGATCTGCTGCTGCAGAGCGAAAAATCGCTACATGTACATTTAATATACGAGAATGGCTTGAAATGCCCACAACTGTCGCGTGGTAGTCTAATAAAAATATTTGTTTGTAACAAGATTACTGTACAACCCCCACAAAGGGCGTTGACATTGGCACGCAGTAAGTTGCTTTTGACGGGCACAAAGCACCTTGCGCAGAGAAGGCGTACAGTGAGCAATAATCTTTACTATCCCGGTACGACGTGTGCAATAGACATTTAAAGGCTTATTCATTTGTTAAAATTTTTATATGTTTTGTTCTACCTTAATTTCTTGACAAGCGACTACTTCACCTCAATGAAGATTTCTTGGAGGCTCCTTCACAAAAGCTCAGCTTCACGAAACGAACCTGCGAAGTAAGGGCAAGAACCTTCCCTTTATCTTTCTCCTTGCGATATGCTTTAATTTACTTGAGTCGCAATTTTTTGACACGCAACAAATATGTGCTTTGGTGCCATTACTTTATTCACCTAAAGATTTTTCTCCTCATGTCATTATCCTTTGCTGAATATAATTACGCAGTGACGTACTACCTTCATAAGACACCATATTTAGATGACCGAGAAAAGCATGATGGCAATTACATTTGCGATGACAAGCTCATTAGATAATACTGATTGTGCTTCGTACATCAGGTGTAGCTTAGGTTTGGAAAGTGAAAGAAAACAGAGATCTCCAGTAGTCTCTAGAATGCCGATGCGACAAAATTATAAGCTGCCTGCGGTAAATGTTGACTGACATTCTAATCACCCCGAAGATCCATCTAGTGTTTTAAACTGCGTAAATATTGGGTCGCAGCCAAGCTGATCGAATTTTATTCCTGACGAGAGCTTAAACGGCGGTGCACTCGTGGCAAAGTCAGAAGCTCGCCCATCATTGCCGCCAGTGCGTCTCTGCTCTTTGACAATGATAGAACTCCACACAAATGCTTTTTAATGCTTAAGTGCCTTAAACTTTTTATCGACGCGGCAAACCCCTTATTACTAATCAAAAACTTAAGACTTCTTGCGGTATGGATCACAACTGCGAAGCCTAATTGGATCGTGATGCTGTTAATTTACTTGCGATTTTTTTCAAAAGGAAGGAGCTGGTTGTGTTGGTGATGTTAAAGCGGTAATTTAGTGCTGACAGAGCATTGCGCTCACGTGTGCGCCTGGCTCGTTTCTTAGAGACGTGGTCAAATAGTTGTATTCAATTTTTCTGCGAAGAAGTGTTGTAGAAGAAAAGCATTCGAGGCATCGAAATCCTGACAATAATAAGTTCTTACATCATAAGCGTAAAAAAGGGTTGCCATATTCGATGCCTCGAGCGTTGCGCAAAAATAAAATTGGCAGCGTAGCAACTATTCGCTCGGTGGCGAATGTAGTATATATGAGCACCACGCCATAAGAAGTAAGGTGATCAAGTTCAAAAACTCTCTTGGTAAAAGAGCACATGAGAGCTGATCTTTTGTGCTTTTTTGTGGTCAAAGATATGAAGCTGGATGCGTTTCACTTCTTGGTTGTGATTTTGTCGAAAAGGTCGGACTGTACCGACCTTGAAAACTAGAAAATTAGCTTGTGACCCAAACGTCATCACGTTTGCCGGTAACGGCTATTACGCCATATGGCCACACAAAATTAATATACAAATGCATTGGTTTTATTCATAGGAAAATAGAGGCAGGGTCCACATAACTTAGAATCATAAGGAGTCAAGAGACCTTACCTGTTAAATTCTATCCAGGGTATTCAGAAGCCAGATAGAGGAAAGAAAAATGTTAGCCTTTGAGATGGTTGCAGGAGATGGCAGAGAGCCACCATATAGGATGTCGCAAAACAAAAGTCGTTAGAGTTCTCCATGCATATCACTTCTTAATATGCTTCAAGCAAATATTGCTCCTCCTTTGCCTATTCTGTCCCATTCGCCGCCCAAGCCTCGTCCCCAGGCCGACACTCAAAGAAGCTTCCTTCGCGCCCTGGCTGTATTGCTACGGATGACAATGCGCCTCTAAAGTAGCAGCCGTACTACGTCTTCAACGTAAAAGGTGACATTCTGAGAGCAGAAGTGGAACAGCGTCTGAGATTAGGCTTTATAAGAAAGCCTTGTGTTAACAATCTGGAAATCCCACGGTGGAAATTCTTTGTTTATCGACCATTGCGTTAACGCCAAATTGCATCTCTATGTATACTGGTATTCCGGACTTTTGGCTGAGACTCTATTACTTTTTACAATAGCCATCGCGCTCTTGTACTAAAACGTACCGATTCATGTTTGAATGTGGCATTGTGCATGGCTAATCATGTAATACGGTCCTAACGCGATACAACCCCAAAGAACAAAGCACTTGGGCGACATATGGAATTTTGTGGCTAGTCTATCACGCAAATGTTTGATTTCTTAAAAGCTAATGTGATTTGTGTTTAACAAGCACTAAACGGCCCTCAAAAGCAGTACCTGAACGGAAAACGAAGAGGTGGCGGTGAAGTGGTGGACCAAATTGTAACTGTTACCAAAATTTTGGACAATTTGAAAAAGATCAAAGTGATCTTTTGTGTGCCGAGACGTCATGACTCACACAGGCTCCATAATGTTACTTGCTGGTACGCCCGTCCGAATCGTCTCAAGATCAAGGATGCATCTTTCCGGTAAAGTGATGTCTTACAACAACTCGAGTGTGCTAAGAAGTGCTCATTCAAATCGTTAAAATGCGGTTATTTACGTTAGGGTGTTGTGTAGGCGACACGGATAAACGGGAGGGAACCCGAAAAGAAATAAACCCTCTCGTTAAATTTAATTTGATGCACAACATTATCACGAAAGCACAATGTTCACCCCTCCTTCCTGCTGGCTGACTTAGTGAAGTGGTTGATCTGTCGAACGCGTCTTGCCTTGAGAGGGGAGGTATCCTTTCGCTCGGGGACCATCCTTAGTGGGCCTTGGAAGGCACCACCGAAAAAAATTGCGGGAGAGTCATAAGATGGTGCCGATGAAGATTTTGACATTAAGTGTCTTCTTTTCTTGGTATGGTCTGAGTGTTTCGTACAAAAACAGATAAATATATTGTAGATCTGTGCTCTAGTTGTGATTCGATTGCATGGAGCATTGACTAGTTTTCTCCACAAAACCAATTAAATGCTTTTCCGTACCGGGTGAAAAAGGGTGCTTCTGCACTGACAAGTGAGTTTAGTTGCACGAGTGGGCCAGGCCTGCGAAAATCATTTTTGTGTCGATTCCGCTATTCTACGTAAAGACGGTACGTCAATTTTGTCATAAGGATATTTTGAGGCGATTTCGAGAGGAGGATATTGCAAAAGATTACGCCATTTAAGAAATGAGATTTGGGTACAAAACTAGAAATTCGGTAAACTACACATGTTGAGTAACCTTTGTCGTTAGTCATATGGTTTGACGTACAGTATGAGTCAAACCCTTGCGAAGAAATTGAGATAAGACAGACGACAAGCTCGACGTCAAGCGCTTGCAGAAAGAGAGGTTAGCACGAGGCAAGAAAACCGTCGCTGCCATCAAGCTGATTGCATCTTGTCAGTCATCGAGTCACCTTTTGCAATACCTCTAAATTATGAGCCGACATGAGGATATAAGATACATTTCAATCATTGCTTCTACAAGCTTCAAGCGATAGTTCGATCAAATATATCTACCTATCATATTTCTAAGCTTATAAGACTGACACATATTATCGCACAATTTAATCTCCAGGTCGACCATTTGAGCGCTTGTAGACAGACATATCAAAACTAAGCCCTCAAATTTTGCAGCTTTTTACAGCATTAAGTATATTAAAAGTTTAGAATTTTGCGCAGCTTCCTGATAGACTTTCGGGTACATAATTATCCGACGTTGATGATGGAGCCATAGCAATTGCCACGGGTAAAGCAAGTGGAAAGTAGCGCCAGCGTCGGCTTGTCTCCAAGAAATGGAATGCAATCAACTTGATTGCGGCGACGGCTTCCTTGCCACTTGTCCACCTCTCTTTCTGCAAGCACTTGAAGTCGAACTCGTCATCCACCTTCTTCCAATATATTCGCAAGCGAGGGTGGACTCACACTGTACGTCAGACCTTATAATTACATAAGAAATATTACTCAACAAAGTGCTATTTACCGAATGTCTATTTTGCACCAGTGTTTTACACATTTTGTATTACATTCTAGTGATATTTTCAAATTGAGTCACAATTTGCAATATTCCCCTTCGAAATTGTTAAGACACGAAGCGATATTGTGTAGCTTACGTGTTTCGGTCGTTAAAAATCGAATTAAACAAAACTTATTGACGCATGTACCGATCATGATTGATTTCTTTCAGAAAAAAAGACACGTAAACACAACACATGGAGTAGTGTATGTAATAATTTGCTGAATCTGAGAGCCCCCAGCGTCCCAAACGGCAAAAATTCAATACTTAATAGGTAGTTTCGGCTCAGGCTCCGAGTCCGGAAAGCTAAGTCTCCAAAAGTCGTCCGGTGTTTGGTATGGCTCGAATCTCGCCCGATGACGTGAACATTTGTTCTTATGAGCCGTAGCATCCACCGCACTAAACTTCCCCAACGCATCGTAGTACTTCTTGCAATCAACACAGTCAAGCGCCAACAGAGTCTTTCTCTCCTCGCGGTTGCGCACCACTTCGACATAAGCGAACTCTTTGGCTTTCATTGGAGACTGCTGGGTAAGTGCATCTACCTTGTTTGTACTTGAAGCTTTTAGCGTTTGCTCCCATTTAGACTTCTTAAACATTCTCTGCTTCTCCTCAGCCCACGTTGTGGCCAATTCATCTCTCGCTCTCTTGCCCGCAGACTTGACAGAAGTAATCGTCTCTCTTTCTTCAAGAGCCTGTTTATTCACTCGATCTTGCTTCATAATTTCTCTTTCTGTCTCTAAATTTGACGAGATTGTCGTCTTTTTCTTTATCCACGACAAGTCGACAGGATGATTAGGTTTTGTCGAATTAACGCTAGCTGTAGACCTTTTTTTAAGTTTGCCGCTGCCCCTTCTTTTGTTAATTTGTGCCTCTCGCTGAGCTGCGTTAAGCGCGCGTTGGTACCTATCCAGCACCTTCTGCTGCTCCTGCAGCGTTTGTTGCAGTAACCCGAAGCGCTTGGCGAGTGCAGTGGCCTTTTGCTCATGGGTGCGAATCGTTGCGAGAAGTGCCTCCTTTTCGTCGGGCCATGCCATTGAACGCGTGCAAAGTGTTGTAATTTCAATTATTGTTGTGGTACACCACACGCACATAATATTAATCGCTACTTATTCTAATAACATATATTATACTATTCTATATTTGTAATATAGTAATTATCTACTAGTCTTATGCTACTTGGCAAAGAATAACCTTACAACTTCCTTTCCGCTTAAGTACGCCAGAAATCCTCTTTATTTAAACAAGAATCTACCGGCATGGTAAAGTATTCACTACAATGAATGATCGTTGGTGCTGGGGGAAGCGCTTCTCTATAGATATCGACAAGAGTCTATCTGTGGGAATGCGATCAAGAAAAAGAAGATGTATCCGTTTTTTGCTGACCAGCTGTAGCTCTTTTTGGCAAAGAAAGCGGACGACGCGTGCCGACTCGGTAGATGTGAAGAAGCTGAAGAAGTGCAAGATGACTGTTGCAGTTAAGGCTCTGAAATGCAAAGAGAAGGAGCTACGGGGGCCGTTTGGCTTACAGAAAGCGTCAGCGGGTATGCCGAAGCCATCATCGGGCCAAATCACGTACTGGTAGCACTGCCTCATAAAATAAGCGGTGCGCATGTTTCTGATGGGACAGACTTATGGTTATCAAGATTAAAGCCACAAATATCACGTTACTTCCGACACGCGCAGATCTGATTGGCCATATCGGCCGACCTCTTCCTGTAAAGATTGGATTGCCACACCATTGATACTAGGTTCAATTGTTCAAGGCAAGCTGTTCGAGGTTAAGGATGATTCGCCTTGCAAAGATTTAAGAGACTTCGTGTTCAATGTTGCTTTCTTGCACCCGCAAGTGGAGTGTATGCCACAAATAGTGCATTTATTTATTCCTGGGATTCATTTATTCGTGTGACGCTTGGGTTTGTGCTTCGGGGTGCTTACATTAACCGGATTTCGAGCAGGATACGCTGGGCTTAAAGCGACCTGACTTTTTGTTTGCTTTGGATCATATCTGTGCCTTTCGTGGCGAAAAGAAAGAACCTTGTATTTCTAACACTATACTTCGTTCCGAGCTCATTAAAAAGCTAAAGTAGTCTTACGGTCGATATCCGTATGTGTTTGGCTATGCTGCATCGAGCCTCGAGCTACAACTATATGCCATCTATCAAGATGTCGTAGAGAAGTGTGACGACACGGATAGGATGCGGATTCAATCTGTGCGTGCTATTAGAACCCACCTGGTTATAAAATTTAAGTTGCAGCAAGCACCAGAGTGCTTTTGACACTCTTGAAATTGTGTCTGCTTTTCCCGGCAATTGTGCAAAGGTTTCCAGCTTCGACTGGGACTGAATTTATGGACATTTATCGCGACAACGACGTCAAGCTGCGATCAAGTCCGACTTTTGTTGACAAGATCTTTCGGTCAAACGGAGAGTATTGTCGCGTCAAACTCATTTACGATTTTTTTACGCCTTTTCGAATTCCTTGTGCTAATGCAGTTTTCATGGCACCTGAGGTTGACACTTATACCATGTGGCATCATGCAGTTTAAAAGAATTGTTTGTCGCTCTCCGAGACGTTCTCGAGGCTTTTGTAGTCGTCCTCGCTGCTTTAACATAATCAAGCACTGGCCTAAGATGACCAAGCAGAACGACCGCGTTGAATGGTTTTTGGTTGACTTTGATGATGCGGCTAGAAATATTCCAGTGGTGACCACTTTGCGCACGACGAAAATGCTCCGGAGATTTTTGATAAGAGTTGATCCCACACGACTGTTGTAGATATATGGGCCGTTGGGTATCTGGTGAAGAGGAGTAAGATTGAATGGAAATGGATTGCAGAATCCAAAAGAGTGCTTATTGTGGATTAGTTGACAAGCATAGACCCGGTTGCTCGGCCAACGGCAGGTAAAGCATTACAGCTCCTATCACGTTTTGAGCGTAAAGCTATTGAGCAGGAGTCACAGGGCAAGCTTGTGTGCAAGAAACAAAGGCGTGTATGATTATTAACAGCGCTATGCACTACCTTTAAGTTCTGAAACTAAGCACTATATTGTACTTACATCCAGGGAGACCACAATAAAAGTTACTGAATTCATTTAATTTGTACTTTAATCACTGTACTATAAATTTATAGGTATATATATATTATTCACACCTGCATTGAAGCGCTACTAAGTACTATTTAAGGCGACAACAGAGCGAATTTAGACAAGAACTTAACGATAAAGAAAGCGCATTTGACATGCAAGCTCAAGGGTTATAAGAGATAGGAAATTCAGTTTATCAAATCGAATGGTACGGTCGTACGAGAGAGTCGTTCCACCCAAATATTAGAAGCTAGTTGCTACGCAGTATAATATTGATGTCGATACTCTAAAAAAAGCATACGTCTTTTGACTACAAAACTGATCTAAAGATCGCGCGACCATCTCGAGTCTTTACTGAACGAAAAAATCTAGCCTGCAGAATTAAACGGCAAGCTTCAAGAACATACTTACGAGTCAGAAGGTTGCTTTTTAGATTAACATCGCACTTGGATGCAACCTCGTCAGTCGGACCGTTAGCAACGAGATTTCACCCAACTCCTCGGTGAATAACCTTTCTCTTGCTATCAATCGTGAGGTTGGGCAACTTCCTATGTGTTTGTAGGACTCTAGCCTTGGGTCCATTACGTTGGTGTTAAGTATTTCCAAGCAAAGCAACATCCGCTGCTTTGGCCCCGGTAAGCAAGAGACATCAAGCCGAAACCTCAAAGCCAGAGAAGCCTTGGTCACTAGTAGATGCGGCCCTGTCTGTAGGAAAAGAAGTATGACCTTGTGACAGGCTTACTGCTGGTGAACATCATGAGCACTTAGCTCCTGAGGGCTTGCCAACTCGAAGATGAAATTAGTAGCGGTGAACTATTCAGCGCACACACAAGTGCGTATGATGTATAAAACTTGAACCTTATGTTCTCCGGCGCGTCCAGAAAGCTCGTGCGCCAACATACAATTGCGGTAAGCCAAATGGAATGATTGATGTTTCAAGAGAGGCTAGCATAAGTAAGGCAGCTTTACTTCGCGTGTGTAGCAAAAAACATTTAAGCATCTTCAAAGTCGATATGGATTTGGCTTTAAAACTTGAGATTTTTGGCAGAGGAAAATCATTCTTGTCTTTGATGTAAAGAAGACTTGGACATGCCGCGGCTTAAAAGCACGAGCACTGGACTCTTTGGCGGGGGAAGTCCATAAACATTAGCCATTCTAAACCGGCTCAACATGCTTAGGTTGTCATGATTCCACTCTCGTCGTGCGTACGTCTCCTAACAGCTCCGAGTCGAAAGAATATGGGGGCATCAAAGATACAGACATCCCTCCGTGATAACGTCTTTGAGCTCGTCGCTAGTGTTCATCAAGTTTCGCGTACACAAATGCTGCGCTGCAAAGATTAGTTTCACATGTGGCGAGTAAAATGGTTTACAAAGAGTTGCATTGTCTAACTGCAGAACATAGGGGTCCACAGATGAATTACCAAGAGCAGATAGCGTAAGTCGGAATGCAACCTTCAATAGACCTGGTGGCTGACGATTGATTTTTGCGTCACAACAACTGCGATTCAACTGGAAGTAACGTCAGAGGTGTCGAAAAATGAAGTTTCGATTAATTAAAGCTGCTGAGCTTTCAATAAGCCATAACCCCGAACTGTCTCAAAGGTGATGCTCCTACAGATGAAGGCCTCTAGAGATTCAATATCGTTTGCAAGTTAAAGAAGCATGTCTTGATTCCTATTGTGATCTCGACATTTCTTATGATTTCGTTACATTTTTATCAAGAACTTTTTCAAATGTAGTGTCTATAAAGCAGTTATCAAAAACTTTCACCAGAAATGAGGCACGAAATTGGATTTTTCCCAAACATGTATCACTGAGTCAACAGGCAATGTTAACTGCCTTAAAAGCAGTGTGACCTTATTATTGACTCTTTCGCCGAAAGAAAGAAATGGCTGGGTGCAAGTTGAGAACCGCGCACTCTTCACCGACTTTCTGTGGTCAAAAATTGAGTCGAAAGGAAGCTGTTTTGTGCTTACAAGAATTTGTATCAAGCAACGGTATCTGCACAGACGCCTTTTCGAAAGTTATTTCGCAACACGTACGAATGCACTTTACTTGATGTTATAGTTTTAACGGTATTCTAATGAATGAGGCAGACATATTTTGCCCGGCGGTGAATATGTCCAACGGCATACTATGAATTTGCCTAGTGACACAACAAGAGCTTTCAAATGCTCAGCAAAATTCAAATGTCGGATTAAACGTTGTGCTGACCGATACAAAGATATACTTTAATGATACATTCGTCTAATGCCGGTAAACAAACACTGAAGGCTTAATCTAGCAACAATCAGCAAAGATATTGAGGTGACACGCATCCCTAATTTCAATGTCTATCAGCAGAGGAGACAAAATTTTCGGCTGCTTCCTGAGCATTCATGGGGTTCGCGCATACCTAAGAAAACTAAAGCCGGTTTGACTTGACCTACGCCACATTGCCAAGAGAAAACTAAGAAGTAGAGCACTCCCCTATCGTATATCCGGTCGAGCTGCTATATTCAGATATCATCTGTCCCGCAACACGCTGTTCGATCGATTCAAAAGACGTTGAGCAGCCTGGAATATCCAGCAGCAGAAATTCTTAATAACATCAGGGAAAGTCTTGAGCAGCCATATGTACTGATATGCTGGACAAGACCCTTTCGCGTCGAATGCACCACTTTCTACTGTTTCATCGGCTATTTGGTACTACAATTTAAACGAGGATAGTCACAAACGAGTCATCTTGTTGTAAACCAGACTGTTGCACAGAGCCACTTTATACATGACAAATATACTTGACCGTATATCACGTACTGGTAACGTTTTGAGTGAATCTTTCGAAATAGAAGCTCTTCGTGTCCAAATCTTATCACGCCTCCTCGAAGACGGTGATAAAAGTACTCCCACTTGTCCATAAATTTACATGATGGTTCTCATTCTTCTCGAAGTACAATTTACGCACTGTAAACAAATCTGGTAAACTTGGTATGCTTGTCAACGCGCTTTTACACTGACTAGACTACGGCTACAAGCGTTATCAACGGAAATATTTGTCAGTCATAGAATAGGAATGCCTATTCAGAACCAACCGTAGGTTTGCTTCACCTTTGAATAAATCTAGTATACAGCCCAAGTCGTTGCTTCGGGTGCCAAAGATCGTAAGCACAATACCTTTGGGAGGCATACAATGGTCTAACTAACGGAACTTGAGGTCGAACCCCCCCGTCTCTCCGTTTCCACCACATATTGACAGCCCCAAATGTACAGTTGGGTGGCCATGCGTAGGATAGCCTGTAAGGTCTACCATAAAGACAAACTTGCGGCTTACTCGTCCTTTTCCTTACTGATTCTTCCAGTACTAGCGAATGACGCGTGGGTAAAATGTTGTATTACCTTAACTAGCAACTACAAATGATAATCAAACTGCAAAAATGGCTATATATACAAATATGTAGCTTGGACTTCAGGACACATTGGTGTCGCTCAAGGACCCGCGGTTTACCGCTGAGTTACTTCAACAAGCACACTGCGCAATATGGGCGTTACAATGCCATAATTATGAGTGACGAGTTGTTGATGGTTCAGCTTCCATTCAAGAAATCATTTTATCCATCTACTAGTTCTACACTTTTTCTATATGAACACCGTTGAGGTCTCATTCTTTCTCCGGACCGCAAGAACTTCATGATTTAGTGGAGAAGGGGCTCATTTTTTTTCAATCCTTCAATTTTGAACTATATTCCTTAAGCAAAAGTGGTCTGGCTTTGCAAAAACTTATTAAACAGGGCACCTGGTATGGTTATATTTGCTCAAGGCAACAAAACGCTTTGGCAATGGGTGTCAATTTCAAGATACAAAAATGCACTACTCAATCGGTAAGTGTGTTATTTGTGAGCAAGATTACAACCGTTTTAACAAAAAAAACGGTCCCGGAAATTCATGGATCGGCGCGCATCATCGATTTTCCCGAGGCGACGATATCTCACCTAGCATTTTATGCGGAAGTTCATACAAAATAGTATATATTTTAGTCTTTAAGTCTCTTACGAGTTCTACCCAGCACCTCTCCTAGCGAATTCTCGAGCTCAACCTTGCTGGTAAGTCGGGTACGGGTGGTCATATGGCTACTATGGCCATCGCCATATCGGACATAATACTGGAAGACCAAGCACTTATAAAGCTGTACGTTTTATATAGTCGATCCTGAAGCTCAATGCAACGGCGGTTGAGCTCTTGCTGCAGCTTGGATACATGCTGCCGGCGATCGAACCAGCTTGTCACATGACTAAAGGGCTTCACAAGAATCTCAAGAAATATATGATGCTCCAATAAAGCGGCGGCCCAAAAGCCAAGGGCCGTATTATCTCTAGTGCATTCATTTTATCGCAGGAGGGAATGCATTAGTGCAAAACGAAAGAAGTTTTCCTCAAAGCTTCGAGATTGCCAAGCACTTCCATTTGAATCGCGCAGTAAAGCAAACACGCTTCTATAAACAACGAAGGTTTTCTCTATGAAGTGACGCGGCTAGATCGCTACGCAAAGATCGTGAAATCCATGAAAATAGCTCAGTGAAAGTTTGCCCGAAGGTCGCCGCAATCCGACGTAGAAACATAAGGCGCTTTGCAACATAGCCGTGGTGTTTTGGAGATGTTGTGGGATGACTCCCAATTCGCATTCGAGCGTAAGTTTTGAACGTCTGAATCGGGTTTTTTTCGAAACGACGATTTTGTTGGTCCATGGCAGTATTGGAGCGCAAAGACTATTGTGAAGTGCGGTATCATTTTGGTTTAAGAACTCGCTCAGAGGATGTACAAGTTGGGGCCTCTCATTCTCTTCATTACTTCCCGGCAACAGCGCTAATGTCATCAGTAAAGAGACAAATTACATGTTGGGTCTTTACCCCCTGGAAATCGCCATACACATCCCTGTCTTTACTGGTAAAGTCGTTTGCATGATCGGTGAGGTCTAGCAAATCTGAAAGCTTGATTTGGGCGATGAAAGGCTTTGACATAGCTTGAGGGCACTTTGTAGTCTTAGCGGGTGAAAAAATAGGCGAGTGTTCACCAAACTGCTCGCGACAATCTTTGTCAGCTTCATCGCCCGTAACCGAAGGGCACATGGCGAAGGAGAACGGTTATCCACTGTGGTGGGGCAAAAAGCAAAGTTTCTTCTGCTTTGGCGTGCGATCCACTTCTTTTCATCATTTAAGGTGCAAATGCAGCCTAAATATTATGCAAGAAGGACATAACTGGCCGTTTCATAAACCCGAAGGTTTTTTCACTTCGACTTATAAGGAATTTAGAGAATTGGTTGGCTTTATCGGTGTTTGGGCCAAGATGTGTAGTAATAAAGCATCTAGAGAATGAATAGTTGATTGTATAAACTGGTGATTGAACTGCATACTTTAATGTCTTAAAGTGCACATCCGTTCATCAGAAGATCCTATATGCACGCCTCCTTTGTGCAAGGTGCAACGTGATCCCATTTATCAAACCATGGTCGTGTACAGCTTCAACAAACCAAAAGGCGTGCTCATATTATACCGACAGCTGGAAAGGAGAGTTTCGAAATGTTTAAAATCGTACTAAGATTTTGGATCCCAGAATCGTACTTAACCGGAGAAGCTGGGCTCACACCGGTACGCGTGTCGTTTTCATGACGGAGCAGTCTGAATCTCAGCGTGACGCTATTGTGGCATGGCTCGAAGAGAAGGACAACTTTCAACGCGCAACTGCGCTATCAGGCTTGTCTGGATCACAGCAGTATCAAGGCGATGCGGATAGGTACCAGGCAGAACAAATTGAGGAGCAGGCTCTAAAGGAATTGGCCGCGGCGGTAAATGCTGCCCTGCCTCGATCGATGTGGGACAGTAAACATGCCAAACAGATGCTACAACGCTATTTGACATTGTTTAGGGCTACGGCAACACAGGCATCGCAGCCGGGGTTCTCGTTGAGCCGGACAGACAAAGTGTTTGGTATTAAAGTGATTGAAGATAAACTCAATTCAATGTGTACCCATTATATGAGGTTGCAAATGCTTCACAAAGGTACAATGGGAGAAGCTTGGCAAGATTACGTGATACGAAATCGGGTTGGGAAGAGTACAAAGGATAAGGAGTCTGTGCAAATCCACACAATTGAAGCACTTGAGCAAGGCAAAATTGTCGCTGCAGACCAGAAACCACGTCGAAAAGGGGGTTCGAAATCGTCTGATGAAGCAATACAAGATGTTTTGACGAAGGATATGAGTGCAGGGGACAAAGTAGTAGGAAATGATTGTAACCTTCGAACGAGGTTGACAAAGCAAAGAGGCAAGGGCAAAGTGAAAAACGTACTCGAGAACAAGAAAAAGAGCTCTTTGAAAGATCTGGTGGCACAGGAGAATGACCAACATCAAGGCGATTCGGCGGAATTTGACCATCAAGAAAAGCAGACGACGTCGGATCGGGATGACAAAACGCTCGAGATCATTGAGCTTGCATCTGACGGGGAAGACGACTCCTTAGCGTCTGCGAATGCATCTTTTGTCAACGTAGGATCTCAATCACGAGCATTTGAATCGGTAAGCAAGGATACTGATCCGAAAAAGCGGAAGTTGAGATACAAAAACGCACTTCAAAAGCCCGAGCGCGAGACGAGCCAAAATCCCGAAGCAGTGAAAAAGCACAATACGACTGCAGCATCTAATAGTCGCTTAACGAGAAAAGGAACAAGCTTCGGCAGTTCACTTGAACCTGCTGTAAAAAGATCGGTAACATTTTTCAAAACATATGGTTCAGTCCGGAATAGTAAGATAACCAGCATTACTTCTGACGTACCACAGGGCAACGAAGCGCCAGTAAATGATAAGCCTACGGGCGTCGCCATGCAAAATTCAAGTGAAATGTCAAACGAGATGCAAAAGTTGACATCATCTCAAAAAAGTGCAGCCTCCGCAACTAAATCAGGCGTTGCACAAGTTTCAAAAGTAGGACCCGATGCTCCGATTCTGTGCAATTCAAATTCTCCAATGCACCCACGATCTCAAATTTCCGACACCCTTCGTTCAGCCATTGCACAAGTCGTTTCACAGCGTCAGCAATTGCTCGACAAGCAAAGGGATCGTCGCCAGATTTGGCCGCGTGGAGTCAGATCCAGTCCTTGTAACCAAGGAAACGAAATGGAAACGAGTTCATCAGTTCATTCTCGCCATTGTAGCCGCCAGGATATTTCAGCTACGATCGACAGGATTCCAACAACTCAGGTCCAGTATGGCAAGTCGAGCACTGAAAGCTCACCTGTAATCTCGAAGGATACATGGAATGCCAACCCAAGGGTTGAGACTGGGTACACACCGCCTTTCCTCACCAAGCCTCTTTCTGTAACGAAAGACATTAACCTTGAACGGAAGCGCGCTTTTCTTCGAGCAAAGCAGCTTGCTTTCGAGCAGTTTCGGTGGGTACGCGAGAACGAGTTGCACGAGCTCGAAGTAAAGTTGCTGCGACGCGAAATGAAGACACGCGAGAGTCTTGCCCAGATGGAGATGAAGGTTCAGCGTATGTACATTCGAGCTGACATTATTCAGCGCATGGTCCTCGCTGGTGCCGGCGTCGAAAAGATTGCAGAACGGTTAAAACATTTCTAGGGAAACCGGTTCGGTTGCAACATCAGGGTAGTCTTTCAATTTTGAGTGTTTTTTTCTTAAAATTTAGTAAATGGAGCAATTCAATAGAGAAATTACAAAGCAATGACCGTCAAGCACACGGCAGGTCGCCGGCGGATCGGGATCGCGAGCGAGAGCACGAGCGCTCCCGACGTGCTGCATGTCGACAACCTCTTGGAGAACGATAAGCAATCGAATTCGTTTGTACAGGGGAAAAAGCGCAAGATTGCAGCTCAAGACGCTAGCAGACCCCGCTTCCACGACCCCCCCCATTTTTTGTATGAGGACAGTCCTGCCATTGACGAAACAGAGTTGCAACTCTTATCAATTGAATCCTGTCGCCTCGACTTTGAAGTGAAAAAATGGAAGCAGCAGCAGGCACTGCGACGCGAGAAATTGCAGCTCAAGAGCGAGGAGATCACATTAAAGGAAGCGACGACGATAGAGAAGCAAAAAACGCAAATCATGGAGCTTCGGTCGAAACTTTTTAATGCACTTGATGAGGCAGGCAAAGGAGCCGAGGAGGCAAACGAGTACTTTGCGCTTCTCAGGGCTGAATGATGATATACTATATTTTCAGCATACTAAGCAATCATTGGTTACAAATAATCAATCGCGGTGACTTTACAGCTTAAATAAACCACCCGCCAAGTTATTGACGTAAAGATTGAACCTTGGCAAAGCAAAGACTGTTATTCAGCGTGCACTCGGTCGTTGAGCTAAGCGAACAAGTCTCGTTTTTTAATTAAGTCATTCAGTGATGGCATGAGGTGTCAACAGCCATCCTGTCGAAAACATTTCGGCCAAAGGCCGTTGAAAGTGCATTTTTTAAACTCGCAAGTTCGAGCTGACCTCTCTAGGTGTTCTTTACTCGACTAATTTATGTCCTTCCCTTTTTGGGCACTAGAGATTCATGTAGTAGGATGACTTGCTGTGTATAACCTACCTACGATGAAACTTCGATGCCAATGTTCCTTACCTTTGCCTCTACTTCAGTAATGCGAGTGAGAAAGTGTGCAATGAAACGACAAAGCCAAAGTATTCCGCCGTAAGTTGAATCAAATATTGAATGGGTGGCATCTTATCCAAGGACCCCGTGTTTGCAACAGTCACGTTCGTATAGTATCTCGATGTTCTGCACCACGATAAATAAACAAGATAGTTGTCGCCTGCTAACCAGCAACTTCTAGACAACGTGACTATTCAAAGTAACGCCGACAGTGTCAATCAAAACATTGCTTTTGTACACAATCTCGTACATTTCGTCACAAAATTTCAAGCTTATTTATGAGCGAGCACGCATTATACTCGATGAGCAGGCTTCACGAAATTAGGAGCTAAGGACAAATACGCTTGTACCAGAAAAGTAAGCGCACATTGCGCAATGTCGTCTTTCGAAACCAAAACTCGGATTGAATTTTTGCAATTCAAAATCGACGCAATTCTAATATTAACGTCGACATGAGCTCGAGCGCAAAAAATCGACGAGAAGCGTTCGAGATGAGTTTTGGTTGCTGGCAATCAGCAATGAAAATGTCTTGCCAGATGTCCAAAAACCTCGGGTGCGTTATTAAAAGTCTGTATGTGTTACCATTTTGATACTTATCCGTTAAAAGGATTCGACAAAGCTGCTTTTGCCTGCTCACAGCCGCATTTCTGTTAAAGCAAATTTTTGGTATTAAACAATACCGTTGCTTGTTGCAGGAACGTGCGTCGGAGTAGCTACAGGATGGCAACAATCATAGCATCGATTGAACTCCTAGCACTCGTCGACAACTACAGAAATTTACGACCATTGCATGGTAAATGTCGCATTTCTTCAAAAAAATTTTTTTTCATAAACAGCCACTAACCAGTTAATTAGCTTCACAATGCAGTACCCCTAAGTAAAGCTGTAACGACGATCTACGATTGGCTGGAAAGAACACTATTGGATATAGAACATTCGCAATGCAAAATACTTTGCAAATTTGCATATAATTTTGTAACGATCGCGACAGAAGATCATTGTTCTAAAAAGCAGGTTTACAATATTAGATTGGCATGAACGAGCAATTGAACATAGAATTAAAAGACCAAGCAAAGTGCCCTCAATACCCAGAGCATCAAGGTAAATTTTTGAATTGACTGTGCGAGCCGCATCGGCATTAGTGGTGATCTCAACACTATCGCTCAAGCCAATCATAGATCATTACTATAGCTTAGCTGTACTGCATTAGAAGAAGGGGGCTGATTGGCGGCTCCCTTTTTAGAATGGCCGTTGGAACGTTACAGAAATTAAATTAACTCTGACTCCAAAAAAGTGTCACATAGCGAAAAGGCAAGTATCATGTATTACACATATTTTGCGAGAAACTGGTGGCCTGATCTTAAATATTTTATCGTCTGGGTGACGAATATTATCTCCAGTATCATAGCATCACGGAACATATCCTGCATTTGTTATGGACAAGTATGGCTTGCTTATGAAATCAAGAGAATACATGCAAAATTGATTGATGGGGAGAGGCTATAGCTGTTAGCCGTCAATTGAGGGCAACAGAGCATTAGCGAGTCATCTATTACGCGTGCGGCTCATTTGAAAAGAAGCCTACGCCCGAGATCAGTAAAAATACTTCAAAGAATCCAACTTTCCACGAAGGTACATCTCTAAAATCTCTGAATGACCAAGCTCTGCTGACGGCATTAGCTTTTGAAAAGGATAAAAATAGCGCTTCAAACGTAAGCAAAGTAACTTCGCACATGTGACCAAATGCGGGTAGCAAAATTTTTCAATCGGGTAGCATAAGTCCGCAAGACACAGTGGATAGCATAGAGCTATTATTGCGAGCAACAGAGCTCCGCGAGCGCGTAACGTATGTATGCACGACACAGTGTTTAGCACAACTTTACATATCAACCACCAAGACCGGGTAATATAGCTCTGCTAACCGTTAATTGGAATGCATACGAGTCCAGTTTTCGGTTATCACAAATGTCTTCGTGATTGACAAATGCATGGCTGTTGTGTCACAGCGGCGCGCTTCAATCAAAACATCACGGCGGAACTAGAGCTACTGAGCCTTGAGGAGCATATAGGTACTGAGTTTGAGATTATTTAAGCGCCGGTAATATCTCAAAAGAGGTTTGTCCGAAAATGAGAGCTGCTATTGACAATATGGAAACACCCTCTATTATAGTAAAAGACGTCTTGGATCAGAGCGTACGTTGCGCCGTCGCTCAGCGATACTCAGAAAAACAAAGGATTCGGTGCATGATTCCCTTAGGAATGCTCAATTCTGGTGTTCAGAGACCCAATATCAAATATTTACAAGAGCAAAGCACCAGGCAATGACCAAGTTCATGAGAGCAGCGTGATCTCGTTGATACTTTTTCGCTGAAGTAGCATCTGTGTTCAAAATTAAGTAAAAAGTGGCGACTAATTCCTGTTTTGTACAGCCTAAACACCTGCACAAATGTGTATTCCACGAAAGGATGAGCTGCTTAGCAACATGTCCGATTGCACTTAGAACCGCACTCTTGATTCGGTAGAGGATCGAAATTAAAGAAAAGTGTCGGACGTATTTCTCACAGCCGTAGTATGCCTAACGGCTTGCTATGGATGTTGCCACAATAAATATTGAACGCCCTGTTGCGATTGACTGTCTAGTTACAAAGCCGCTTCGACCATTAGGCACATAAGCCCAAACATACTTTGACGGCCAACTTCTCTATAGTCGTTCTGATGGAGATCAGCTGACTCAGGAGGCGTATTCAGACTTGCCTTCAGTATACGGGTGTTGCGAAGCCTTCGCTTGATCTCTGAAAAGAGGAGCTGAGAGCCAATATCCGAATACTTTTTTTAGCATAAAGGAAGGCCCTCAGCGTACACCTGTCCTGGCTTTACCGAATAAGAGAAGTTTTTTATCATCGTTTTGCGACGCTTCCGACTATAAGTTAAATTGCACGTTCTTTGTGATTTAGTAAGGACGGCCATATCACGTTTTGTTCCGGGCAGCTTTGAAAGACCTCATTAAAAACGAAAAGTTTGTTGTCATAAAGATCTCACTGGCTAGGCTTCGAGCGGGAAGTTTATCAAAGACATGACCTCAATTATTTGCCTCATGTGGCTTAGATGAGCCTTTAGTGCCGGCTGACCTGTTTTATGTTTTAGAGCGGAATTGTACGAATATGTCGTCAAAGTATACATAGGTGAGAGCCCGTACTGCTCAAAACAGTTATATAACAAAATTGTCGGACTGTTCAATAGCCCATATAGCACCACTTGCCGGTTTCATAGCATGCCATTTGATGTGCTGCAGCTGAAGGGGTATATCTGACTCTCTTTACTTTTTTTGATATATGCAACAAACCCTCAGACGCTTTGTCAGGCGACACGTTTCTGGTTGAGATAAAGCCACTGTCGCGCTTCGTAGCTTATTACACTCATGTACTAGTCGTCACTTAAAGTTTTTCTTTTTACCACAGAATATTTGTGACAAACGTGAAGATTTCGACTCTTGCACCATAGCATTCGTTGCTTTTCGACGAAATAGGCAAGAATGAGCTCGCAACGCTCTCTTGGCAGCGGCCATTGTCTTATAGCACAGAGCTTAATTATATATTTTGATTGGATCTGAAATTTCCTTGGGATTCTCTAAAATCTTTGAGCCAAGGCGCAACGTACGCTATCTATACGGCGACTCCACGACTTCTTTTACCCCAAACAAAAGCGTCTCTGAATCCTCAAGAAATATGGTTATCTGCAGACAGAGATATCTTTGGCTTTAAACTCAGCCAAGAACGCAGGAACTTTTAGCTACTCGAGATACAAGAGCTCTGATACCACTGACATGGCTTTTAATCGAACCGCACTTGCCATCACACAGAGACGAGTTCAGCTGCCAATTAGCCTTGGTGATAAGTTTTCCTTATCAGTTAAAGAGTCGACTGTAGCATAATGGTATCGACTTCGTATCTCATTCTTGTTTTTCTTCATCTTCTCTATTTGACTTGCATTCGATGGTACTTCTCTACTGACCCGTAATTTTTGTTACCCATTGTGTATTACAGATCTTATTTCCTCATTACGGCTCTTAATTGTCCGCATAAGTGGCTCTAACCCATAGCAAAAAGCTAACCCATATGTATTGTGGAAATTGGTTACTGACTCTATTGGTTCCAATGTGTCGTTCGGACCTAAATTAGATATTTGTTACCGCCCACCTGTTAAAGGAAATGGCATCCGCACTTAGAGCACTATCTTAAACATCTCCGGTAGCCGGTGCTGCTAGCAAATGATTAAGACAACACTACTGCGGTTGACCAGGTTGGGGCAATACTACGTCCGTCGATAGCATTAAAGCGGCTTGAATTTGCTTGATATTAAAATACTGTGAAACGCATTGAATGAGTATGCGGGTCATGAGTCTATCATTTCGTGAGAGACACCAGGTAAGACGCAGTCTCCGCCTGGAATTAGCTGAAGCGTCAGCTGACACAATCAATTTGTCATCCAGCGATGCGTATCGTGACGAGGATGTCGTCACGTAAAAGCATCAGAACTATTGCACAACCATCTCGATCTCGGACGTATACTCTGCCAGACTTTTTCAATGACTATTAAGCACAGCAGACACGACATGACCAGCCAAAGCTCTTTGACGCAAGACTAAATGGGTGACACCAATGGCTTTCCAAGCCAATTGGCCCACGGCCCGTGTTTCCAAGCAATGGCATGCTCATGATCGACTCAGATTGAAAGCAAAAATAAATCTTGCTGTCAAATTTATAATCCTTAGGCCGCAATGAACGCAGTCGCCTCGAACTGTTTGGAGAGTGCTGACTCAAAAATACAGGACATCAACTCGATTATAATCATAAATTTTGCATGAATCTTACTTGGAGACAAAGAAGCATGAAAGCTAGTCACAGAACAACGCTTTGTCGAAGTGGATCACGGGTGACTGCCTAGCTTTTAGCCTCGCCTTCCAGGCATGAGAGAGCAAACGCCATGAACACCTGATCATCCGTTATCATGGCTGCTACAGTGTCTGTCTCTTTGATCCCAAAAAGAAGCTTTCAAGTTCTCCATTTTTTGAAAAGGAAAATACACAAGTTTAGACCGCTTTTACCGAAAATAGTCTAGTCCGTACTGCTTGGGCGCCAAAACACTCCGAGAGCTCGAACATCGAGACTGCTTGGCAGCAAGGAGGGCTGCAATCACAATCGCCTCTTTTGGTCAATAGAAGCCTGAAAAATCTATGAGTAGCGCAAACTACACGTCCGACCGATGCAGGAGGGTTAGCTAGAAATCCTGAAACCTTTGTGATAATTCAGCTAGACAAGCTCTTTCATGTCGGCATTGGTTTGGTTCCAAAATACGGTTTCAATGATCAAGGAATCGACGAAGAGACAACAAATTATCGTCAACTCTAACAATGTCGACATTTAAGATCAGGAACGAGACATCACAGTTACGCCGGAGCAACAGATGTAGCGGGTTAATACATAGCGCGAGGCATCTGATCTATGGGTAGTATGGCTACCTATTTCTTTGTTGGTAAAACTCGTGGGAATTTTCGGCTGTGAACCGACGTTATAAGAAGCTTTTTCCATTGTCATTTGCAAGCTACATTAACACAATCGTAATCAATTAGGATCCATTGTGACTGGCGACGCAACTTACGAGGATGCCAAAGGCAGACAAACATTGCAAAAGACGATCCATGTACTGTGAACTTTGATTTGTCGTTTTTCAAATCAGAATCAGTCTTCTTTCAAGTGCAGTCTATGGTTGACGTCAATCCCTCCACACCGAGGATCGTGAATAGGATCTGCTAGTCTTTTCTGCGCAAGGTGCTATGTGACCCCGTCACAATCGTTGTCGAAATATTTCAGAAATATAGACGTAAATATGGTAAGTTTTCATATCTTAGCAGAAACAGCGTAGAAATGTTTGGAGCGCCACACCCCATGCTTCTGATGTGGTGGGTTTCCCACAGCCATACTTTCAATTACGATATCCATACACAACTAGTCGTGTTTGCTCACGTCCTAAGCCTTTCGAGCGTTATCTCAATCTTACAGACTTTGAAAGATAAAGTATCAGCTCCATCACATTAGACAAGCTTAAGGTGCCGTAACTTGATAACCCAGTTTCGTGTTAACATCAACTTGTTTTTTAGTAAAGGTCACACAACAATACCTATTGTAAGAAGCTCAATAGCGCGAAATGCAGTTCAATTCTGGGCATTACTGGAATGAAAGCGATCTATCATGTGCTATAGAGGACGAAACATACAGTAATCGCTCACTTGTTGTCGCCGACACGACGTTTGAGTCCGGTAAGGAGCCAGCACTAACCGTAAACACACTCGAATTAACGGTTTTCAACCTAAGCTCCTTGCGAGGGTGGGCAATTCTTGACAATCCGTTCTTTTGCAGCCTTTTCGAGAATGGAAGACGCTGCCTTGGCAAGCTTGACGAGTCGCCAGTACTGCGACCGCGTCATGTCACGAGGCTTCGTATCGAGGCAGCACAGCGCACCAACAATAATGGCATTGGCTTGTCCTGACGTGTTTGACACACTCGAGACTGTGAGTGGAAAGCCAGCGTAGAACTGCAAGTTGAGTTTCGTCACGGGCGCAATGTGCGCGAAGCGTGGATCGGTCTTGGCATGATGCACGAGCAATGGGTTTTCGTGCATAATGAATTGCTGACAAAAGGCTTGGTCACGAGGATTGCCACTGCCTACACTCCAGTACCCGTGGTTGTTGGTTGCCAGTAGAGATACGACGTCGCGTTCCACAAGGGTGACAATACCGTGCGGACACTGCATTTCAGCTGCAGCAAGGGAGCAAATCACATTCAGCTCAGGCACATCCAGCACATTGGGTAGAGACAAGTGCTGAATGGCCGCCAGGCGGACGTCCTCGTTGGTCGGGATCAGATACTTTGTTGGTGCAGGATTCGTTTCTTTTGCATTCGAATCTTCGTGCTGAGCATCCGCAAACTCACACGCTGTCCCTTCCTTGGGGTACTGCGCTACATCGAAAGCGCGTTCAACAGCTTCAATCTGCTGACGACCCTCAAGTTGCGCGCTCGTGTCAATAAAAGTAGACGTCGTTTCTTGACCCATACGTAACAGTTGGTCCAGCACTGCCAGTGCAGCGCGACGCTGACCTTTGTCCGAGTCGTCACTTTCGACTCGAGTAAGCAACTCGACGAGCTTTTGGCCACAAAAGGACTTGTCCGACGCATCATGAAGTACACGAACGGGTCCAGGCTTCCTTGGTGACGTGGAATCCACTGCAGAGAGGGATGGTGAGCTTTCAATGCACGTGGCTAGACCGTCACAAGGCATTGTTGGAATGGCTTTTTGCTATCAAGGACGAAATTAAAGAATGACGTGGTCGCTGGTCAAGACCAAGGAGAGCGACTTGAGATCGGACAAGGGTCGGCCAAGGGGAAGGTCTAGAAGCCGCTCGGTTGTGGACGAACCCAGTGGATGAGGCTGCAAACTCTCCTTTGCTTTGTTAGCCCAGAACTTCGTCGACAAGGATAGCGTTTGAAATAGAGAGTGGAGCATTAGAGTGGTCTGTGGGTTTCAATTTTACTTGTTTTTGCACAACTTTACGGGAAATCTACGCTATCTAGTTTAGAGTACTTGAAATTTAGGGTACGATATCAATTCATTGGCGATAGCACGACACAGATTTGCCAAAGATCGTTCCTGCGACATGCATCTCTAGGTGCAAATTGTTGCCTTTCACGGCCTCGCCATGAAACGTCACAAAAGTCAGCACCCGGCTGGCTTGCAACTTCGCCAATCGTGCTGCAGAATGTTGTATGCTCTCTCCATCGGGCCGCCTTTCGACTCGTGAGTGGCTTTTGCCGACAAACCATTCGAACGTGTCATACACTGTGCGGGATCACAACATAAAATTATTTTCTATTGCCTAAACTATCACCACGCACAGTTGTAGCTTCGCCAGTGTGCATGTCTTTGCGGTCTTGATGAGTCCGCTGATATTTCATCGTCTTTCGAATTGCCACTCTCACTGCTTCGTCGCTACTTGATACTTTTTTATCATCAAGGTTTGATTAGACAGACTCTTGTTGCTCGTGTTGGAGTATGTTGCACCATTTTGTCGCCGCGTGTCCTTGAATTCCTTAGGAGCGCTTGGATTCCTCGACGGTCAATCCGGCGTCAGAACGGGACTACCACACGCGCCCTAACCGCAGACGTCGAAAGTTTCCACTTTTGAGTGTACTTCTTCATACGATTCTCGATGTAATTTATATGTTTTATAAATTTTGTTCCACACTGTACTACCACTCGAGCCCTAACCGCATTTTCCGGAATTTTGTTTACTTGTTCGTAATTAGCTCGATATAATTTAAATTTAGATCGGAAAAATCCGCTATTCAAATTTCAGTCTGTTCAATAGATTGCGGGGAGGTTGTAGATTTCTCGCGCATGAGCACACTAGGTTTTTAGCGCATATACGACTTTAACTCTCATGATAGTATCTGACGACTACAACAACATACAGAGCGTGAGTTAAGCAGCGCTCATCTGCTTCTCGCACCACGACCGACCCTGTGGCTCAAGTGGCTAGTCGCTGAACCTGGGATCGGAGAGTCTTGGCTCAATCGATATCATAAGAACCGAATAAGGCAGCCGAAGCGGACGAGCAATCACACACAAAGTGTGACTGCTCTGACCTAATGAGTGTGTGACAATTGGGTGGGCTAAACACCCCACTGATCGAAAGAGTCTCCAAAGATAATAAAATTTGGTACTAAAATGAGACAATTGGCTACCAGCATCTCGAACTAAAGTAATCGTGTGATTCCTGTAGCATAAACTTCTCTGCGCATCATGAGATCTATTCGGCAACTAATCCTCGTGATGCGTGTAGAAAGGCTATTGCTTCATAAAGAGCTTTTAAGGCCGTTCAGCATGCTTAAGCACTTCAACAGATCACAGTATAGGGTTTCATGTGGCATTGTAAGAAGCTACAAGACAAATATGGCATGCACCTACCCTTGATCACGTTCCAGCACTGCTACTACCACAGTGTAATCGAAATATACCATACTTCGGAATTCCGTAGCTCAAAACAACAAATGGGCTAACTCATCGTCTGGCGTGCAAAAGCGCATTGAGATTGTCAGTCTTGCATTTAGCAAGACTGTTATTTCTTTATATGGTATAACAGTATGGCAGCCATTATGCCGTTATTTTAGACGTATTTATCGCTTATTTGTAGGCTCGATGGTTTATAAACCAAAAAATCTTAAAGCCTAAAAAAGATGCATTTTCAACTCAAGTAGCTACTCCCTAGAGTAGCTCCGATTGGCAGACTCAAGCCGTCTAAACTGAAGTGATATGGCCGACCTAAACGAGCTGCAGTAACACGAAGCCGATAAATAGTTTAAGTGTCGCAAAAAGTGTAAAGGGTATAGTCTCGACCAACAAAACCAAGACAGATGCCTACTAAAGACTTTATTTGATGCTATCAGAAGCCTTTTGATGCTGTCCTTTGTCGCATTCTCATTCAGCAGATCCAACAAAGGCTTTGCAAGACCCACGTGACAGCACTATATTTGTGCAATATTTGACTTAAGCTAATTAGCACATTGGTCACTCAAATGTTTTCGAGACGAGGCGTAAGCCAAATTAAACATCTATTAGCTTTCATGGTGTCCTTAAACCCCATGGATCATTCGAAAACCTAATCCTCTACCACAAATTTTTGACGCTGGAGTAAAATCCGTTTGTCTTCATGACCTCAATAATTTGCCTTATGTGGTTCGAATGGACCTAATGTCGCCTTGGCGTTAAATAGCCGGTGTAACATTACCGTCCACTCTCACACTATGCCGCTTGGCGTACCTTCTGCCATGTGGGGCATATGTGACTCCCCCGAGCAAATAAGGCAGTATACATCTTGTGCACAGTACATTTTAAATTTGGATATGCTTTTAAGGAACACGTAATAGGCGCCTGTACAGGTCCCTATTCACAGTCTGACTATAGTTAGCATGGCCCACACGCCACTTTACGTTCTTCTTTCGAGCGCAGAAAGTCGGTGACGAGTGCGAAGTTTTCGACTCTCGCGCCATGCTATTCTTTGCATGTCGTCGAAAACATCATGAAATAGCTCACACTGCTCATGTGACAGTTATGACACAGTACTTAGTATCTGGTATATTATTAACTTCGTGTCAAACTCCAGGAGCTCTAATGATGAATTTCTGAACACCGCATCTGAGTATTGTTTTAGCAGATTCTCTATATCTTTGTAATATTTCATGATCTCCGAGCCAAGGCTAGGGATACGTTGCCTATAATACAGGCCCAAAACTTCTTCATTGTAAAGTGGATGTGTTTGCATCCTCGACAAGAATTTTATTTGCTGCCAAGCCTTCTCTAAGGTATTTCTGGAATAAAAAAAACATGAGCTCAGTAGCTTCGAACTTTTCAAGGTAAACAAACTTTTGACACCTTTGGCGTGGCTTCTAGTCGAAGCGCACTTCCTACAACAAAAACGGACAGCTGATTGGTTATCATCCTGCTGGACGATTCGTCATGTCAAACAGGTTACTAAGGAACAAAATTTGTAATGCATCTCCATTATTTACTAGCGAAGCTCTTTTCCTCTATCTTGGTGGTACTTCGTCAATAATTGTGTTTGCGCAATTTGATCACCCGCACTTGGTGGTTCTAAATTGCCCATTTGTGGTTGTATGTTATCCATTGGGTCACGTAGACCTACGTTGCCCGCTTGCAAATAAAATGCTACCGGTTTTATTGAGTCTACTGTGTCGTTGATTCTATGTTCTTCATTCGCCTAACTCTACGAACACCCACCTATGAACAAGTGCTACTTACTATATAAGCGCTATCTTTAGAATACCTGGTGGCTGGTACTGCTTGCAAAGCTTGCTTGCCCGCTAAAGAAGATGTCAAATACATCATTGCGTATGCCTTCTCGGCGATGCCAGTATTGTCAATGTCTCCTGACACATACATCTAAGCTCCTTTTAAGTGATTATACGCGCATCGGGGTTCAGAAACCTGACGCACCAAAGCCTGGTTGCGCGGAAACGTTCGATGGAAGCTATGGCCTTGGCCGCCAATCGATACAGGTCTCGTATTTAAAGCCACGGCATGCTCATGATCAAGACATTCGTGACCAACAGGCAGGTCTTTTTCGAGCATAGTATTGTCAAGAATCATCCCAGTAGCCAGATGAATTGAGGCTGACTTAATTTTGTTGCTCTCTTAGTCAGCCTCTACTGGCTGGGCAATTGTTCGCCGGCGCACAGTTTTTTATAGTCGCTCACACTTGTGTGTACAACCAGCAGTTTACACTGCTTTTTACTCCTTTGGGAGCTGCTAGGCTAAGACAAACTTGTTTCAATGTAATTTTCTTTTCGGTAGAGCACCTCACCATTACAAGCGTTTAACTATAAGGGTGCGGTTCCATCAACAAATTATATATAGCATTGGCCGATACAAGGATGTACTTCATTGTCCCCTTTTGCAACTAATATTGATCTTTTCATGCCCTTGCTTACCAAATTCAAGACAGCTGATATTTTTCTGGCGCTTGAGTGCATTGAGACTGAATTTTTTGTAAGCAGGCCAACACATATCATTATTCGGGGCTCTGTGGAACGAAGAACTGCCTAATTACGGCTTTTCGGGGGTACAAACCCGTTTGGGGAGTTCGCCTCTCGACGAAAAATGAGTTTTGCCTTTTCCATGTTACTGTTTGCGCCATAAAGAACCAAGTGCGAGGAGAATTCACCCATAGTCCACCATAAACTCGGTCACCTTAGTTGGCAAGGAAGTGGTGCCTTTGTAATACAGGCTGTCAACTTGCTTGATCTGTGAATGTATTCATGAAGTTGCACCGGCCTTACTTCCAAAGAGGAAATGTGTGCACTGGCGAAACATTGCTCTTAACTGCTCCTTTATATATTTCCCGTTGCTTGAGTAAAATAGTTTTACGTGTGACTGCCCAGCTTTTAGCCCGGCCTCCCCGGTAAGAGAGTGCAAGCGCCACGCGCATTTGACCCTCCGCGATCATCACCGCTTTAGCGGTCTTCTCTGTATGAAAAGAGAAGATTCTGGTACTTCTTCTCTTAAATATGAGAACATCAAATGGCACCGCCTTAAATTCCGTAGTAAACACTGTTGAGTGTCCGAGCCCTCAATACATGCTTTACGTTCGTAGTGCTCAAACACTGTGACGCGTTCCAGCTGAGAGAAGCTGATAATGCAGCCGTCTCCTTAGGCCTATTGAAATCAAAGAGGCCAATAAGCAGGCAGACTGCGCGCCAACGGATGCGGAACGGTAATTTTTTCATTTGAAGCCTTCTAAATGTTTCAGATAGCCGATTACTCTGCGTAGGCGTACCATTGATTACAAATCACAAACAGGTGTGACAGGTGACTTGCAGAAAAATATGTAATAATCCGGAAAACGACTATTTACAATTTTCGGTCTTTAGATATGCGATAGATTGGTTGATTGAATCAGTATGGTATTTTAACCCTGACTAAAATCCTGCATACGCACCAAATTTTAATAATGTAATTTAAGCAGAGACTATATTCAGTTTGGTATCATTCGAGATGCAAACCGGTACAAATACCGATAGAGCCTGTCATGCACACCTCTATTTGAGGGAAAGCCACGAAAGTTAGACTTTTGCGCAAAGGCCTGCTACACGCGCTTCGCCGTTGCACTG
Organism: Plasmopara muralis; assembly: GCA_003676415.1. NCBI lineage: Eukaryota > Oomycota > Peronosporomycetes > Peronosporales > Peronosporaceae > Plasmopara > Plasmopara muralis. The sequence goes on from RCHQ01000013.1 coordinate 168,758, forward strand.
AAAGCAAGTTACGATAACAAAAATTGGTCTTAATTCTCAGCGCATCAAAAAACAGATATGAATCACTAGAAGCTCGTAAGAGAAAAGCATCAAGCGCACAACAGTCACGATATAGCAGTGCATCCTAACAAGACTTTGCTGCGTTTAAAGACAAGAAGTCTTTTAAATTGTCTAAGAATTGTAGGACTGGATGGAAAATGTCTGAAATGCCGATCCCGCGGTCTTTGCGGCTTTGAATCTTGGCAGCCAAATAGTGTACAAAATGCCGGACATGGTGGTATGAAGGCCCAGTGCAGTGCTCGATTAAATCCCCACCCTCGATACATTTGCTGACTTTTGTAAATACACTTTTATTTTTTTAAAAGAATTAGAACAAGGATGACGAAGCACTGCTGCTGATTAAGAATTTGCTACAAGCTAGTTGCTCATGCTGAAGTAACAAACAGAATGGTTACGGTTCTACTTCCACCTCTTTAAATTCTTATTGTCTTGATATCAGACAATAATAGGTCTTACACTACCTGCTCACATGACCGTGCATAGCAATCGCTCTCGTATGAAGAGTGTAGATTTTTTCTAACGTATTTGGTCGTAAAACCTAGCAAAGCATAGATTTATTACAAAAAAAACATAACTTATATAACTATTGTGCTCTCGTTTCGAATCGCCTGCTCTCCCGGCGGCTGCAAATGTACCAGCTACTTCGCTTTGAATAGATCGCGTTGCGTCCTGCCCTTTAGGTTATATCTACATGTAAGGTTTTTATTTGTCACCAGGACATTCAAACACTAAAACTAAAATCTGCACTTTATTGATACAATTGTCCGACGGTAAAGTCTTTTGAAAGTGAGTCGCACTCACGCAAGATCAGGACCCGACCTCATGCGCTTACTAGTGTCGAAAACACCGTGTTTCTTAAGGCCCCCCATTAAAAGCACTTAGCACCAAATGTACACTGTCTACGATAGGTACATGTCCAATATGAAACCAAAAAGGACTTCTACAGGCCGTCTTTTTCTTTTAGGATGAATCCAAACTCTATCACAAAAGAATGCGTGCAAAATCAGCTTTAGATCAAGCCGCATTAACTAAAAATAATGACACAAAGCGCTTTTTAAAATCTTATCTGAAATCTTCGTGTAAGGTATTCCTCCAATGACATGACCTACTCATACCGTAAAAATCATGTATCTCATCCACCTTACGGCTGGCAAAAGAAACAGGCCCAAGACGCGCGTTTCCCGCACAACCCTTTGAATAGCACAAATGATGCGTCATGCCTCAAGGTCCCTCCTTCAACTTTATATCAAGGCTCTTTTTTTCTTCCTCCGACCGCCGACGTGTACGAGTTCAGGCTTCAAGCAGCAACTTACTATTTAAAATTCGTAACATCAGCTTTCTAAAGATTAGCATCAAGTTCAAAGATTTCGATTAGGAATTACATTAAGTCGTAGACACCTGAGGTACCCACTCAACACACGGCGTTTTTCTTCTATTGAGAAACGACTCGAGGCTTAGACCCTCGCTTTTTACATGTAAAGAAAAAGTAGTAGAACATGGAATCAAATGCGTCACACTTGCTTGGTAGTTGCGTCCCCACCAGTAGATCAATGTCGTTTAAGCCGTCTACAACTCATCACTTGACTTGACATGACAGTTAGCACGTAACTAGCGGTGATCGCGGGCCCTTGCACTCTTGCATCTTGGCCCGATTGAGCGTAATGGGATGATGCAGTGGGTCTGCCATGAACTCTCTCGCCGTCTTTTCAAGAATGCTCGACGCTGCATCCGCAAGTTTCATGAGTCGCCAATACTGGGACCGTGTCATTTCGTGCGGATTTTCGTCGAGACAGCAAAGCGCCCCCACGACGACACGCTCTTGTTTGCCCGACGTTTTCGACACGCAAGGGACGGACAAGGGAAAGCCCGAGTAGAACCGGAGACTGCGCATCGTCACAGGTGCAATATGGTAGAAGCGCATGTCCGCTTCGGCATGACGGACGAGCAGCGGCTTGTCGTCCATGACAAAGTGTTGACAGAACGTTTGCTCGCGGGGGTTCCCACTCCCAATGTCCCAATAATCCGGGGCATTCGTTGCCAGCAACGTCACGACCTCTTGCTCCACGAGCGTCACGACACTGTGTGGACACTTCATCTCGGCCGCTGCCAACGTGCAAATGACGTTTAATTCGGGCACGTTGGTCAGGTCGTGGAGACTAAAGTGGTCAATCGCCGCCAATCGGTCGCTCTCATTCGCTGGAATGGGGTACACGATCGTTTCTGCCTCCCCCCCACTCTCTTTATCCTCCGAAACGACCGCTGGCATCATGGGGTACGGACGAGCCGTCGCACTTGCAAACGCACACGCTTCTAAATCCTTGGGGCTCTTGGAGACGTCCAACGCGTGTCGCGCCACGTCCGTGGCGTCCCGCTCACTCGCAACAGTCAATAGATGCGCATTCTTGTCCGCTTGGTTCTGTGCCTCTTCTTGATCGAGGAGCAATAATTGTTCCAGGACCATAAACGCAGCCCGTCGTTGGTTCATCGACACTTCGGTCGATTCGTCCGTCACGACTTGGGTGAGAAAATCCCCGAGTTTTTGACTCGACGGGGACTCGACGCAGCCGGAATAGTCGGACGCGGACGTACTGGACGTGTCGACCGTGCACACGGACCGGGGCGTCGACGCGTCGTCGGCAAACACGCGCTCGGGGCCAGACCGGATCGAGAGCATGTGGTCATAGTTGCACGAAATGACGCTCTTGACGCATCGAACGCAGACGTTGATCGTCGCGACTTGGCCCGTATACGTCTCCATCTTTTCGGACGACGCGCACGAGAGGCAGACGTAGTAGCCGCACAAATAACACCGCGTCCGTGGCATCATCTTGACAAAGAGGTTGAACTTGCGCGTGCAACACGTGCATCGGGCGTTGCACGCATTGAAGGCCGAGTGGTCGGCAAAGACTTGGACACCAAAGCGCCGTCGACGCACGACTTGCGACAGTTCGGACGTGCCACGGGCAAGACGCACGAGACGGGATTTGACAGCGCGGCGGGCCACGACGGGGGCATGGGTCTCTTCCACCACGTGGCCTTCGCGTGGGGTGTGCAGGGCGTGGAACGTGATGCGAAGCTTGTGGCTCTCGGGGACACGCTCCACGAGGTAGGCTGCACTCACGTCTTGAAGTTGGGCCACACGCCGCTTGTTGTCCTTGAGTGCAAGACGAGCAGGGAGTAATTCGGACTGATGCCCTTCGAGCGAGATTTGCGTAATGGTAAAGCTATCGCCTTTGGGGGTGCTCCGTAACGTCTCGCCAAAGCACCATTGTTCGTTCTTGCCCAAAAAGTTGGAATGGACAAAGTTGGACGTCTTGATTGCCACGTGTTGAAGCGCTTGGTTCGTCTCGAACGATTCGGGACGTTCAACGTACGCTACCGAGCCAGCAATGAACGAGTTGTCGTACAGTCCTTCCATGGTCGCCGCATGGAGTAAATCCGTCGTGGCACCCAAGACGTTGGCCACTTCTTCAAGGCTGGCTTCTAACCGAGCTTGAGCCAACACTTCGTTCTCCCGCTTGAGCAACGTAAACGACGACGATCGATGGACGCGTTTCCAGTCCGTTTGATTGTGTTGAAAGAAGGGCAAGTGCGGCAAGTCGGCAAAGTTGATGAAATTTGCAAAGTCAACCCCGTCGTGAAGGGCTTCAGCATCGGCCATCTTGTTGCGAAGCGCAATCGACAAGGACAAGGGTGGAGCGGGAGGTTCCCCATCGTTCCAAAAGGACGAGTCCGACACGAGCGGTTTGGGCGTCGAACGTTCGACGTGCTTGGTCAAGTGGTGACGCACAGTGTGCATTGTAATCGTGCAGTCGCTGGCTTGCTTGTGGTCGAGGAAATTGGACAATGCTTTCGGCGCTCTGGCGCTTGCAATCCTTGTTTAGAAGAGACGGCTTGCTATGTTTTGGGCAAATTGACGTGAGACCAATGTCGTCAGCTTTGATTAGCAAAGGGCGCCTGACTGACGAGGTGGAAGGTTCAGTCGCACGCAGCGTGGGAACCCTACGGACGAGGAGACCGGACCACTTAGTCGCATGGAAGTTGCGTACCGACTAGGTTGATTGTCAAGGCCCCCAAACCAATCGTTCGTTTGAATTGGTCAACTTTTGTCGCCGAGACTTTGGGTTTTAATATCCATATCCATTCGTGATACCAAGGATGGAGGCGGCATGTGGAGATTCTTTGGAATTCTCACCGAAACTTTGTCGAATGGGTTGATTAGTATACATACAGTTTTCTTTGCTGGACTAAGAGACAAGACAGATTTCATTTGCTTTCAATGAGGTGATGAAATTATGTGGACCACCTCACACAGATTTGGGCCAGTGGTTTCTAGACAGCGCTTTGATAAGATGGAAAAATAGGGGCACCTTGCCTGGACGCATGTCTTCGCGACTCATACGTGGCTTTGTACCCCAATTTTGCTTTACTGCGTCCTTTTGCTTTGTCTGCTTTGTGTTTTCTACCAATTAAAGATTAAACAGGCCCAGCCAGCCACTTTGTTTCTCACACCTTCCGATGTACTTTTACGACTGTAATCTTCGTACTGGACCTGCATAGATTGACACTCAAGTCGGTGACATGAACTCGGACGACACTTTCAACGGCTTTGTGATCAGTGTCGTCGCATGCACGTGCAAATGAACTCACACTTGGCAGACGAGTGAGCATTACTGCTGAGAGAGAGCAAAGTACGTGTTCCAAGTGCCGTAAATGCCATTCCAATGCCAAGATACTGAAACCAATTCCATGGAATATTAGCCTTTCTGCTCTTGAAAACTATCAGCCAACCTGCAACAATCCTGGATAAAAAAGTGTCAGAGCTTAACTGCAGTGTGGGTCGTGTACCCAATAGTCACATTGAAGAATTTTGGACAGGTTACCGCGTATCTGTTCGCAGAGCACTCTTTTTCGAGCTATAATAAAAGAGGAACTCTTGTTTTGCTTTTGATAAGTTTTAAGGTTGGTAATTTTTATTGTCCTGTTCAATCGATTGAATTAAGGCTAAAGTTCGCGTGTACCGAAACTATGTGCTGTCTTGTCGTCAATCTTTCTCTTAACTTGGAATCGTGGATAGCCCACGACCCTACGAAATAGTGAAACGTCTATGACAAAAAGTCCGCATTATACCATTTAGTATTATTGCGGACTTTTTGTCATATACGTTTCACTTTTTTGATGTACTACATCAAGATACATTAAAAAAAGAGACACCCTCTCCGAGAGAGCGATGTTGTCATATATGGTACATCATCGCTCTCTCTGAAGGTGTCTAGGGATACTTTCGCTGCTCTCATATGCGAGAGAGAAGCGGACGATAAGCAGACGTGACAAAAAATTTTGTCGTCGCCCTAATCTAAGACGCGTGATTGTCAAATTTACAACGACAAGTGGATGAGTTTTTCTGTTTCAACACTCAAAAAAGGCACTGATTGCTTTTTATAGTGGTCCAAGAATCGCTTGCGTTCTACTATTTTTATAGTCATGAAACGCATCCTACTGCATCAGTCAAATACTCTCTGGTGGTTTGTACTCTGGTGGTTTGTAATAGTAGCTCGTGCAAGTCCTTTTCCGGCCATCCAAAACAACATTGCGAAATTTTCGATCGGATTAGCTCCACGGCGATTTTCTCGAAGGAGGACGTTCCATTCTTGGTGTGTCCAATGCAACAAAATATCAACGGCTTCACCTTGATGGACTTGGTGAAAGGCCAACGAAAACGGCGAAGTTCGGGGAACTTGACGGTTGTAATGGACATTCCGAGCTTTATTGATGAGATTTAAGCTACCGGAACCCACGCGCTAGGACAAAGCTGTCACTATCGCGGGATGTTGGTAGCAATCCGACCCATATTGGGACCGGGTCCCGTACCCCTCATTACACTATGGGACTTTTACGGTCAGTGCGGAACGCAACCCTTAACCCAATCGGGCGCGAGTAGGAAGGGCAGTCACACACTTAAATGTGATGGCTCGTCCACTTTAGTGACCTATCTCCGGCAACCTTAATTCGGATCCTATGGGTATCGAACCAGGTACCTCCCGGTCCTGGGTCGAACGGCTAACCGCTCGAGCCACAGGGTCGGTTGATGTACAAGTAGAGCCACTGCCAGTGGGCGACAAGTCTTCGTATTTATTCGGGTCAACATTAGCAAAATCAGGGTGCTTCATCGGGATTTAATGGGCGCAGAAACAGTCGTGCCCATCACATGATAACGTGGGACCACAACTCTTGACTCGACATAACAAACCTTCTTTGCGTCGCCGGTGGTTAGTCAATTTGCTGGTCATTTTTTCCGGTCCTGTCGGCTAAAAGGGAGTAGCGCGACAACTAAAGACCTGCCTTCTCTGGAACGACCGCATCAGACAACTTTGCATCATCATGACGCAGCTGTTTACGCTGCTAATGACTAGCTGCGCCTTTGCTGCACAAGGTAAATATCGCAACATTGTAAAACAAGGCCAGTTACCAACGGAACTTATGTTGCGGTGTTTTGCATTATGGTACAGCTGTGAGAGCGTTAGAAGTTAGTGAAGGAATGACGTTCGACCGCGTGCCGTTGGTTAAAGAAGATCGAAAGCTAATCGAGGGTCAAGCAAATATGGCAAGTGTGGGAGAGTATAATCCTGGAGAGGTCATTTCGGCACAGGACGAGGAACGTTCGGTTGGTGTGTGGCCTGTTTCGAAAGGAGTAGTGGCACTGACTGGTCCAAAGACGGTCGGTCCTGAAGCGCCATTTGACTGTGGTATGAAAACTTATAAGCGCAGCAATGTGGCGTTTCAATCGGGTGTCAAAATGTCAAAGAAAAACGCCGTGTTTGTTATTCAGGCCGGTGGGACCCTTAGTAACGTCATTATCGCGGGGGGGGGAGGAGTATACTGTGAGTCGCACAATTGCGCGTTGGTAAACGTGTGGTTCAAGGATTCAGTACAGGGAGCGCTGCACATTAACGCAGGAACAGGTATCACTACAATAACAGGTGGAGGCGCCCGAAATGTGGCTCGTCGAGTTATTTTTTGTCAGGCCTCGGGGACGGTAGTTATTAGTGGCGGCTTCTACATGGTTAATTCTGGTCGATTGTATGAGTCGTGCGGCACTTGTGGCCCGGTCAAACGTGCCGTTATTGTGGACGGGGTCGTGAATGTTAATCCGACGTCAGAGCTCATTCGCTTGAATGCAAACTACAATGATCGAGGCATGATCTCCAAGGTGAGCATTACGACACGTATCGCCGACTATCCCGTGTGCTCGGCCTTTAACGGTGGCGTTGTACCAACTATGCTGCAAGATGGAGCGTCCGTCTGCAAATATACGGAAGCTGCAGTGACAATGACAAAAACGGCTTAGGGATGAAAGCATTTGAGGATCGATGAGTGCCTGGCCAGCAACCATTCCAAATCGATCTTTAAAGCGATTGTAGTGCTTTCCAACCAGTAGTGCCTGGTAGTATCGAACATGAGAGAAGAAGCTAGTGTCTGATTATGAATGAAATTGACAAGAAAAGTGATTCTCTACGTCTTTCTGTCAAAAGAAATCGAAAAGAGCGAGGACTGGTATGTGTCAACGTCGCACTTTGAGCGTAATATCGTCACAAAGCGCTGAACTTGCTCCGCGCGCACAGGATTCATGGCGCGTGCTTTTAGCAGCATATCGACGATTGTTTGTTGACGAAGGTCCTCGACATTCTTCGTGATAACTTGCTGCAGAGCATTGACCAGCGCAACGTGCTGAAAGACATCAATCTCACTACCGATTGAAGCCGCAAGAGCAACCATGACGATGCTGGCACTAAGCTCGCACGTGCTGGCCGTAATAAACCCGGTGGCTACGTAATCTTTAATTTGGTCGTAAAGTAGTTGCACGTTAAGTTGCTTGCCTGTGTGTAATAATTGTTTAAAGCATTTATAGATTACATGAAGAACCCTCGAGTCGGCCTCGTTGTTACTTCTGTGGTCGTAAAACAGCTGCTTTGCAATAGCCACTGAATCCCAAGTCGGGACTAAAGGTAGAAGTCGATATATCGCTCCAGAGGTACCTTGAATCGGCAACTGGTGCTCGGTTCCACTCGCGTCTGCAGACTTGGTCACATTTTCCGCATCCGCAGTCACTAGCATCGTATGGCGTACAGCCACAGGAAGACTCAGCAACACATCGACATACAGTGGAACGAGCTCCTGGTATTGCTCAAGATTTCGAGCCAGAGCAGATAGACCAACACGTCTCAAATTAAGACTTGCTTTCGAATGAAATTCTCGCTCGATGATAGTTAAACATAATTCAATTTGCTCTGTAAAATCTTGCGCTGTTTCCTCTAAGATTGCGCCGTCTTTATTTACGTCATCTTCGTTCAGCATTTGCTGAGCGGGTGCAACACGAAGTAGAGCTGCTGCAACAATGACAAGTTGTGCTTTTACTTCCCACCACGCATGTCGAGACGAGAATTGATTGATACGGGGCAGTAAATCGACGACTAGGTTCAAATCAAAACTTAAAAATGAGACCAGCATAGACAAACACGCAGCACGCAGCTTCTCACACGATGCTTCCAATCCAATGCTGCAGTAATAGTAGTATAAATCTACAAGGGCTTCATCAAGTTCGGTTTCCATGCCAATTAAGATCGTAAGCATGTGGATAAAGAGTGGAATGTCATCTGCCATTGCCTCGCGCAAGTGCTTAATTGCTTGGATATGTGCCAGCACTGTACTGGGTAAGAACGCGTAGAGTGTACGGAGCAAAGAAGCTCGTTTACTATCAGAGCGACGTAAAATTGGCGTCAGCTTTGGAAGCAGATATTCGGACATAAGAAGTGAAGCAGCCGTTCCATCTCGACAAGCACATTGCTGCCCAATTATTACAAAGAGATGAACTGTAATTTGAAAGAACTCATGCGATTCATCGTATTCTGCAAGAAAAGGATACATAAGTCCAGCAAATTTCCAAAAATCTTTTGGAAACTCTAAAAAAGCCAGGCCTAGTGGTTCAGCTTCCTCTTCGATATCTCGAAGCACCTCTATACATTGTAGCTCTCCAAAACATTGTCCTCCATACGCGGTATCCAAAAAACATTCAAATTTGTCCTTGCCTCCACGGAGATTTAAAGTAAGTCCCATACTGAGAACCTTGTTCTCTGCCCTTTCGTTTAGCAAATCAAAGGGCCGACGTCTCTGAACAAATTCTGACTTTGTGATACCATCATTTGCTTTGAATGTTGTGACACCACCACCAGCGTCACCAATGGGACTTTGTGAGTCTGAGAGAGCCAGCAAATCAATTTCCTTTGCTTCTCGAGTTGCGCGTAGCTTTTCAAGTCTTTCCTGGTTTACAGTTTTGATTTGGACCTCACGCACAATCTGCTGCGTCATCAATCCAGGAGAATTGCTGTCGTAACAGACAGTTTTTTTTGCTCCGCGCAACACTGTGGATTTGCTAGCACTACCAAGCGCTGGATAACGATCCGGTGTGCCTGCCATCAAGCGTTCGAGCTGATGCGTTTCGTCGAGCTTCGAGTGAATATCACTAACCTTGCGATTAAGTTGCACCTGATCTCGTGTCTCGGCAAACTCAGACTCTCGCATCTTGTCTCGTATAAATGCTGAGTTGGTTGGCTTAGCGTACGGCGGAATCTCTTCCGACGTGTTCAAACTTTTAGCGATGTTTGATAGGGCCGCGATATTTCGAACATTTGATTGCGGAGGTTGATTAACAACCGTGGACTGAATGGCGCGTTTGGTTAAACACTGATAGAGTTTCGTAAGAAACGCAACTGCAAAACCATTTTGGCAGTGGATGATGGCATCGATGTCGTTCTTAGTATTCAAAGGCTCTAGATCGACAAAGCGACCAAAAAGTTTAATCAATTGGTCCCAATTGTCCTTTCTGACCTTCATTCCGATGCCGTTGTCGTACGAGTGCATGCTGATGTCCTTGTCGTAGTAACGCGATAAGATCTCAGCCACCAGGAATCCATTGGCAAAATCTCTGTTACAGACGTCGAATACAATTAGTTGAAGCGACAAATATATCGATAGGAAGTAACGCGCACCTCTTGACGTTCTTGATGGAGTAGGCCAGGTCGAGACTTTGGATCCAGCGCAGTAGCTCACGATTTAGCTTGTTATTCCTTGTGTACTCTGTCATTTTGTTTTGTGCCGTTTCAAGCTCATAGATGTAGCCATGGGTTTAAAATAGGCTTGAAACCAGTGCTCCATTTGTATCTTCCTACCACTATATGTGTTTCCAAGTTTTTATTCCTCCGCCCAAAAATTTTAGCAAGAGCAAACAAGAACACCTAAATTTGATCTTAAGCTCAAATGAAATGGCGCTTATAAGCAGCACAGGGCGCCTAGTGCTAGACTAGATGAAATGGTGCTACGCTCACCCCGAGTGTGTCGCCCTAGCTGGCGGTATGGCTCTATCACTGCGCGTGGAGGGATAATTAGTGTTGCCGATGGCGAGTTTACCGGCTTACACGCCTCGCTTCAGCATAGTCCCTCCGCAACTCCTTCTCAAAGGCTCTGAAGCTACTCCGACAACCAGGAATCTTAAATTTGTATTTGTTTTGTCCCAGCTTTATACCAGGCAGTTGTGGAAAAAAGTTAAAAAAAATTAGTTAATGATAACATACTAAAATAATGTGTAAAGAATTTCAAGGTGTTTTTTCACAAAAATAGTTTCTACTTAAGGAATCAATATTTTTAGCGCCGGACACATGAAGACATGGCAAGCCGCAAGTCTATCAGCTACGACAGCTTTAAAAGAACAAGGAGCGGTCGCAAAACTCGCTTACCGACGAAGTTCACTTTTTGTCATTGAAATTATTAGGGTCACAAATTAAAAAAGAATACCATATTATTAATATGAGTCAGAGCTTATTCGAGCGGCTCTCAAAGGTTAAGCATTTAGATCCTATTCAAAAAACCCCGAGCAATTTCTCGTTGCGAAATGGACCAACATCACGCTACATACAACGCAGTCATTTGCGCGTTAAACTCCGGCGCAATATATCGACACCGAAGCTGTGTCAGATATTTTTTCTGTTTTATAAATTAATTACCAAGTGGTTACGCGTCAAACTGCAACTTACAATGTATAAACAAAAACTGAGCATTGATGGACCCATTGAGAATAACACTCGACCACCTAACCTTATGGTCAATATACTTTTACCTCTTCTTTGTTTTCGACCCCTATTCTGTATCTTGAGCCTTTATCATGCAACAGGTTCGCAACGCCCTTCTACCAAAAGCTGACTTCTCACTGCTTCGATTAAGCTTAAAATCGCTTACGGCGTCTTTCGTTTGTTTCTGCTCTGAAACACTACTGTCTCAAACACGTACACTTTATTCCTGTTCTCCACGTACGCAAGCACCCGCTGCACCTGAAAATCCTGTACCAGCTTACTACCTACTCACAAAGTCAGCGCCGCTCTTTATTAAGATTCCTCACCTGCTAATCGCGTATCTTGCATTTACTTCCAGCTTTCGTCTCTTCTTTTTCTACTTTCAAAAAAGTTTCAAGAATCCATTTTCATAAGGCACGCTTCAGAGTATAATGTGATAAGTTTGAAAGCATAAAATCTAAATAGTCATTTTTATAACAAAATTAAGTTGTTTATGTCTCAAAGTTTTGCCACGTTCCAAATTCTAGTTGGTTGCATATCAGTTATTGAATCTCAGTGACAGTCAAAACCTTCAAAATGACCAATCATTTTGAAGAAATTAGATTACAAAAAATAGGAAGTAAGAGCAAGCTGAAACATTTGGTAGAGACGAATCTTCTTCAAGCGACGGAAGTGACCAGGCTTCTATCGGCAATAAGTGTCAGTTCTCGACAAAGACACCGTACGATATATACCGATAAGCTCATGTTTACCAGAAACTTTCAGCTTGTTCGGACGACTTGATCGGTTCCGAATGAGCTCCACCCACTACTAGAAGCAATAAAGCAATAGCAAGGATACCTAAGGCCTAAAGTGCTTACAATTGTAGCCAATCAAATCGATCACGTACCTCGGGTGCCGTTCGAAACCTTTCACTTGCCATAATAACATTCCTCCAAGAGAAAAAATCAGACTCAGCTAGCATCACGTAGCCACAAACCACCGGAGAAGCGATCTAGCCCGTCGAAGGGTACGCGAGGTAAGACCATCAGCAAGCCAACAAATTTTTCATAGGTTCTCCCTCATTAATCAACAATCTGAGGAGCAGTGTGCGATTGGGGCCTTGCAAATTTTTCAAGAGTCACTCCACAACACAGTTGAATTAGGGCCGGAAGACACACTAAAAGATAGCGATCTTCAATGCTTTTTGGGCTTGGAGCCATAGATTTCTTTGGAATACAGCATTCTTATTGAATACTTTTTATGGCCTGGCAGTTAAATAGATCAGGGATATGTGATTCCCTCCTCTTACCGCGGTCACCGTCCAAACAACTAGACGCAGACATTTTTGGGCAAACACAACGTTCTAACGTCCAAATTAAAATAAATTTCGGTCAAAGCCATGAAGTCGATATTAAATTTGGCGTCTTGCCCTAATGACGTTAATTTTGACAGCAAATATACAAATGGGGCCCCGGTCAAAGTTGTGAGTACGCTGGCTAATTATGTATAAATATTTTCTTGATATCGACCCACTCGTATTTTTCGTACTTCGTCAAGGCAAAATCCAAATTTGCGAGCAAAGCCGTTAATCAATATACGAACATCAACGCGAAAATTCAGAGGTAAGCCTTTCTTTCGCTGTCGATCATTCCTCGCATCTTGGCTTTCTCAAAGCATATACCAATTATAATAATCACGCCTATCTCTTCAAGAGTGACCCCGACGTTACAGCAGTAACAACCCAGGCAAACCTATCAGCATTTTATAGAATCGCTGCAGCAGCGGTATGGCTTGTATAAAAGCATATGTACTAGTTATCCGCCCGTTTCTTAAAGCAGCTTTTTTTGTTTATGTATATGTGTAGATCTTGGAATGCTCGACTTGACTCGGCTTCCAGCCAAATCAAGGCTCTAGTTAAACATCTTTCAACACTTTTAAGCAACAGTACTTGCAGCTAGGTTGGATTGAACCACTCTTAACAAGTGCCGGCGTCATAAGACCTTAGGTAGCCTCGACATTAGAGACATCAATCAGTCTATTGCCACAGCTCTGACAAGTCAAGCGCTCTCATAACTGTAGGTCGCCACGGAGGTATAACAAAGGCTGCATCTCTGTTGAAATTGCGTCGGACCATGTGCGGTAAGCGGAACATGCCGAGGTTTTATTGCTATAATAAATGCCTTCTTTGCCAATAAGCGAAGTATGGCATGGTGCGGTAGCAAAAATCGTTGCAGTTGTCACCGACTTTCTGAGGCCAATTCCTTCGTATCATTCGATTCGACAGCCGAACAAAAAGTGGCGATTAGATCATGCCTATCAGTGCAACAGTATCTGTACAAACACGATGCACGTTGTATAGTGCACTAGGTTCGGTAGTAAAGTCGAAAAAGGGAACCTGGTACACCTTTCACAGCGTTGTGTGAGCTTAAAAATATGATTTGAAAGTAGGTAACAATAGTACTCGATTAATTAACGATCCGTCAATACTTGACTGTTGGGTCACATTCTTGTTTCGCTCATTACAGGCTGTCGATCAGGACGATATAGCCGTTCGGAAGGAGAGCGGTGGCTCTGGTTGCTCATCTAAATCCGCTCAATGCGGCATTTCAGCTTACAAGAACCAGCAAAACTCATGTCATTACTGACGAATGTGTCTTCGCGGCAAAAGCGACTAATGTCCTCCGTTGTTCTATAGAAGGCCAAAGAATGCGAGTAGACTACGTTAAAGTAAAAGCCGTTTTGGCTTGGACTACGTCAGGTTTCCAACCGGATCAAAGGTAATGAAGTCTACGCTACGAGGATGCTCTAGATCCTATGACTGATGAGACATAAAGTATATTTTGAAGGGCCAACCCCAGGATATCTCGAAGGCATCAAAGAAAGTCTTCAACGGGCAACTAATTCGGGATTGCAAAGCCGTCAAGGGTTCTTTGCGACATTTTCGATTTAACCATCGGCTGTGCGTTAATGTAATACCTTGAAGACGATCATGAGCGGGACATCTTGTTTGAGTCCGGGTAGCCCAGAGTTGCTGAACAAAATTATATCTTTCATGAAAGCGAAATTCAGTGGGATGGATCTCAGTAAGAAGCTGGTAGACTAAGAGTCCATTTTTCTCTGAATGGCCAGAAAGCATACCCAACTCGTAGGCTTTTTTACTTGCCATGAAGCACGCTCTAGAAAAGCAAAACGTGTATTTTCTGGATTTTCAGCCTTTCGTGGTATATTCAGACTATGCATCCTTGAGGACAGCAATATGTGCGCCCTAATTTTTTGAACTAAAAATGGCGAGATGTTGTACTTTGCGAAACATAAGCTTTGCATCTAATACAAATTTAGCGACATGGTGTCCTTGCCGACGCGCTTTCACGCCGGCCAGAATATGAGTTGACTTATATCAGCAGGCATGTGATGAAAATGACTGACCTCATTAGCAAATAGAAACCATTGTGTGAGTTAAAACACTTATTGATCTAGTCGTTTAATAAAGGGTCACATCGACTGTCTGGTGCCAACTTTGATGATGGCGCGATCGTAACACACTGTACGTACCCTTTGTCATGGCATACTTGACCAAAATAAAATGTTATACTTGAACGAACATGTAGCCGTTTAGCAATCTCGATATACTGACTCCACTATACCACATTTTATGAGCGCCTGTGACACTGTCTTGGCCAACAGATGTACATACGACCACGTTGAATTTTAGTTACACTTTAAGCTGTCGGCGAAATAACCTGCAATGAAGACTACTGACTGAACCGGTGATCAGGACCACAATCAGACCCGAACTGGGCTTATGATAATAGCACACAGCGAAAACGATGTTTTTTGTCCTGCACTGCATCGACTGCTGATGCGTTGTCTCGGAATGCGCACCATGGATGCTAGTGCCCCGTTTTAAATAGCCTTAGCAGATGATAAAACTAAACCATGTCTTGAACGCACATATATACAAGTTGTTACAACCCTAGAGACCCGTCTTTGCATGTAGCCGATAGTCTGAGCCCCTCTAAATAGCCGCATAGGTGATTTGGGAGTCAGTAAAAAAAGGTACTACCAAGCGATCGACAACATCCGTTGCTTCATCACTTGCTTAAACTCGGCCCCGCGGTGAGAAAGGTACCTCTTCCTCCCGATAATGGGCTTCTGTCTGTCCAAGTGCATGCCTGAAAGTGACATGGCAGCTGAGCTTGAGGCCGAGCTGGACGAGTCGAGCCACAGCTACTTGCCTCATTCTACGGGGCAATCAACCTTCGGCATTACATCTCTGCTTGCGGTTCGTCTCTTTTCCTAGTCTACGCTACACAATGCTACAAGTCGACTTACTCTGCAAGTTTTCTTGACTTTTGCAGGCCGATGAAGTTGTGTGCCTTGATGTAATCGGTGAAGGCCCGTCGGGCGTCATCTACAAGGGCTCGTACCGAGGCTCAGTGGTGGCCGTCAAGAAGATGAAGATGATCTCACTGCCAACAAAACACTCGGCTAGAGAGAATATGGAGATGGAGCTCGAGGTCGAAGCTACGCGCATGGGTAGTCTGCGACACCCTAATACGGTGCTCTTTATGGGTGCTTGTTTACAGGAAGACTACTTTTGTATTGTTAGTGAGTACTGTACGCGCGGCTCGCTATTTAATGTGCTGCACGCCCCCAAAGTCTCAGCATCAAGCAGAAGCAGAAACAAGCGGACAGAGTTGGAGGTACTCCCACGACCAGCTTCTACAAATACACTTACTGCTCCTGACGCTGTGAATAAGAAAAAGGTGAATCTCAAATGGAGTCTTCGGATACGACTAGCACTTGGAGCGGCAAGAGGACTGCTATATCTACACAGTGCAGATCCGCCACTTGTCCATGGGCAGCTCAAAAGCTCAAACATTTTAGTGGACGACTCCTGGAACGCCAAACTCGCGGACTTTGGTACACGACGGGTGGCTGATGCAGTGGGTTTTGATAGGAGTAGGATGAACACCATTGATGAGCGATCAGCGCTGTTGAGGTGGACGGCGCCTGAGCTTTTAAAGCTGGGCGAGGAACGGATTCTCAAGGGTATATTTCCGAGCGACTGCTCGAGTCCGCAAGCCGTGGACATTTTTAGCTTTGGCTTGATCATGTGGGAGCTCACAACTGGCGAATTGCCGTACGCAGACATGCGTTCCAATACCGAGATTAGTAGCTATGTGTTGTCGGGTTTTCGACCAATTATGAAGCCCGGCCAATGCAATATCAAGTGGGCGGAGCTCATGGCTCGATGCTGGTCACACAACCCGTCCAAAAGACCGAGTGCAGCTGAGATCGTTTCGTCACTCGAGAGCGTAAGCAAGGCCGATGCCGTTGCACAGTCAGCAAAAAAGGAAACGCGTGTTGTGAACAGCAATCGTGCCGATTATCGATTTACAGAGAAAAAACCTCGCTCGCGGTCGAATGGGCCATCCAAGTTTAAGAGCAACGTACGCGCTGTCGTTTGAGGGGACGCACCTTTTTAGTGGACCATTCGGGCGAGTTGAAACGTCATTATCAGTCAGAAATTGGAGCACCATACCGCACTATGCGAAGGTGTTCGTTCGTTTGTCCCATAGTACGCGGGTACAGACCAACGGTCCTGCGTGGTAAAGTACAGACACTTATTACAACGCGGCGGACAGGACTCCAAAGCATAGTCACATAGTATTAAAATGTACTGGGTATCATTGTCACCGAATTGCAATTTTATTGTGTCTCCGCGTCGGGCTTCACGAACGGTGTGTAGAATTTGGCGATGTGTTTCTCAGAATACTCGTCACGCAACATAATAGAGATACGATGCGTCCGCTTGACTACAATATCCTGTTTAAAAGTTTGTGCACCAGGCAGAATCTCATGAGTGTAGTGGTAGCGAACCCTTCCAGTCACCATGTACATGGATCGACGGGGCAGAAAAGCGTCAATGACCGAATCCCCGTGTTTCTCCTTAAAACTCATAATGCTGGGTGAAAGTAAACTGACACCAGCCAGCACTCGGCCGGAAAACTTGATAGAGTCCACATGGGGTTTGATATAACCATCCTCCGCCAGCTCGATCACGTGGACAGCCGGGAAATAGGTGAGCTCTCGCGGCAGGATAGCTGCTTTGCGGATCTTTTGCAAAATACGCTGTGTTTCGCTGGACCAGCGCGAACGTTCCATCTCCTTAAACTTTACAATAACATTGTCCCAGTGGTCGTCCTCAAACCGGCGGCGCTTAAGGATGCGTGAGCACTCGTCTGACAAGACTTTTTCTTCATCCACTGTAATAACGTTCAGCTCAATCTGCAGGTCGGCCTCGCTTACCAGCGCATCGAGGCAGTGTGTCGCATCTAGATTGTATACATGCTGCCACAACGATCGCGGAGCAGATGTAGTCACTGCTGAGCTCATTTGCCGTGTTAGCGATGGACGGAGAAGCCGTTTAGACAGCATATGTAAACTCATTTAACCTATTCGTATTTTTCCTCAGATTCGTGACGGATCAGATTAATAATAATGTTGGGAGCGCTATATACGGCATCGAGGAGTTCACGAGGAACTTGGTCGCACTTAAAGTGCTTTTCTGATAGCAGCGTAAAGAAAGACTTGCCTTGATCTCCAGCGAAGCGAGCTTCGTGCGCAGAGACGATCAGCGTGTTGGGGCTCGACAGTTGTACCATGGTGTGCACCAGCATTTTCGAGATATCCGGATGGTCGTAGATCAGGTCTGAACACAAAATGACGTCAAACGGGCCCATTTTGGCTTCATCTTTCGCACCCCACATTAATCCATGCGCGCGGACTTTGCCGGAAATACATCCGAGGTTTTGGTTCCGCTCAATGTTGACTTGAATCCAGGGAATTGCCATAGGCTGCACGCAGCGATACATGAGAGATGTTATATGCATAAAAGTCAAAATTATTGTACCATGTCGGTTAGCACAACCTCCTTAGCACCGAGTGCTGCAACAGCAAGGCTAGGCACGCCAATGCCGCAGCCTAGCTCAATAACGCGCTTGTTTAGAAAAAAGTCTGGCGGGAAGAGCGCAGTATTAGCCAGGAGCTTCGCCAGTACCAATGCGCAGTCCCAGACCTTGGCCTGTTGACCCTGTTTTTCCTGAAAAACGATCATCTTGTCAGCACATAGCTTCAGCGCGCTCTCGGTCACTATGTCCTTGTCTACGCCCTGAACTCTTTGTTGTCTAGCGGCCAACCCCCAATTACGCTCTGCGTATTGGTTCACGTATCGCGTCGCCTCACGGCGTTTCTGTTGCTGATGTAAGGTTTCCATAAAGAGGTCGTCACTCTGCATGTGACCGAAGATATCTTCATCGGAGCTGCTCTCGCTCATGTCCAGGACTTCTAGCATCTGTATTTTTAATATACCGTGTCGCTGTATACGCTGGGTGCTGTTTTTGAGCGACTGTATAAAATTATGAAGTTTTCACATCAATGACACGCTTAAATTAATGCAATGGATATGAACGTGACGTTCGCAACGTTCGACACCGCAGAGACGGCGGACTGTGTGGAATCCTGCCCTGTATCAGGATTTGTGTCATCAATGGTAGTAGCTACCTATCAGCTCCATAAGGCAGCAAAAACCGGTGGGATCTTGGACCACCGCAGTGGTAAGCTGCAACACTTTCAATTGAGCTGTAACGACGCCTCTGTCACAGACGGAGCAAATGTTTCTGTCCGTAAGATGGAAGAGGTCACGACGTCTGGTGGCATCTTTGACATTAAGTGGAACACAGAGAGTATGAACGGCAAGGCGGTGCTAGGCACCGCCACATCTGGCGGCTCATTAGAATTGTACGAACTGACTTATGAACGCAACGAGCACGTGCTACGCCATTCGGGGCTGACAGCTGAAGCAGATGCTGCGTCAATGTGCCTTTCACTGGACTGGAACAATCGTGTGCACCCGAACGCCCAACCATCAATCTGCGTTAGCCATTCAGACGGGTAAAAGCCATTTGCCTACAAGTTTGCGTGCATTGAGAACTCTGACAATTGTCGCATGGCACCGTCGCGTGTATATCTTGTCGTGGCAGCACCTTGTCCATTTGGGACATCGCATCGCATGGCATGGATCAGCAGGCTAAGGTATGGCGCGGCCGGCTTATTAATTTATATGTCAAAGTGTTTCGATGCATTGAGTGAAAGTATTAATATGGTTTCAGTGGCGCGCGCATGACCTCTATGGATCACCAATTGAAGTGTGGATTGCGGTTTTTGACTGCCACAACCCAAATTTACTGCTCTCGGGTGCAGACGACGCAACGCTAAAAGGATGGGATTTACGTGCTGCTACTGCAACCTTTAAAAACACGCAACAGTACTCCATGGGTGTGTGTAGCATCCAGTGCCATCCGCACGATGAGCGTCTTGTGGCCGTAGGTAGCTACGACGAACAGATTGCGGTTTGGGACCACCGTAATATGACGCGTCCGCTAGTCATATACGGAGCTGGTGGCGGTGTCTGGCGCTTAAAGTGGCACCCGATTGAGACCCGCAAGGTATTGTTTAGGTTCGCAAGTTCCCCTTGTGTACCACCAACCGGTTGCTGTAGCACTATATCTTTTAATGCTGTTGTTGTCAGGATCTTCTGCTTGCCGCGTGCATGCATAACGGTTTTCAGGTATTGAGATTGGCTGCAGATAAAACGAAAGTTCACATGGCGGCGAGCTACAACAGGCACAATTCACTTGCGTATGGTGCGGACTGGTGGCTTCATCCGGCAGCTCTTAAAGCCAAGGCACCTGTCGTCGGGTCAGTTACTTTTTACGATCATGCCTTTCACGTTTGGCGCCGGTCGCTGAATTCATGATGCACTCTGGGTTGATTAAACGACCTTTTTTTATTAGAACTCTTAAGTTTGATGTGGCAAGCAACTTTAAAGTAAAGTAATCGCCTTCAGCAAGCTATTTCAAATTTATTGTATTTTACGAAGCTTGCCTCAAGTGCGTTGGCTTTGTCAAGCTCATTTATAAAGGACCATGACAACGCATATATCGTGCAAGTAAACTCAAGACCATTCTAACAAAATATATCAACCTTTATTTTTTGTACAAGCTCTGCAAACAGCAAAATTTTAAGCGCGTTCAACAATAGTTTTTTTTCGCGTCTCTTGGAAGAAGAAAGCATTGCATTTTTATCCAAATAGCCAAGGTGGTCGGACATAAGCTGATTCTCACCCTCACCTCTAGCATGGCTCTTCCCCAGCATACATACATTGATCATATATACATGCAGAAAATGGCTTTTCCTCGTAGGGTTTTAGTCGCACAAAGGGCACAGCCTTATCCTTTCAACTTTATATCCTGTATGGCGGCTCCTTTACTCGCCTTGCAAACATTATCGAGCACTCGGTAACGCTTTGAAGAGGTGCTGAAAGTAGTACTGTTCCAAGACTATGATATCTAGGGCGCGTAATTACTCGTAAGACCTAACACGTTGGACAAACCAATTGTACACTGACATATATGCCTATCCAGGACCGTAAAAGGTTCATAAATCGCAACCTTGTAAGCAGAAGATATTTTCTTTCTTGTAGTGATTTAAATCTTGAGGTCGACCCTGGCAATCAGGTTGCAGATTTTTCAAGGCTTCCCTTCCACGTTCGTCAACAAATTCCTTTTTTACCTTAGAGGGATGCAGTTGTATTCTTTTTCTTGATAAGCCTATTTTTCCATCGTCAGATAATTCTTTGCATTAGTAAACTTGGTTGAAGACAGAGGTCTCGGAGAAATTGATTTGCTTCTTACCCACTAACAAGCTGAAGTAATCATTGTCAAAAGGATAACACATCGTGAAGAGTTCCTTTTACGAGTGTTAAATTGGTATTTTGTGCGTACAAGTCTGCGACAGCACATAGACTGACGGCCGATCGTGTTACGTCAATAACAAGGAGAGTTGTTCAAGCTGCGACTTTGAGACCATCCTGATGCTAGCCCATTAAAAAGACAAGGATTCTTCATGTTTTTGTCGAGAACCCATCGAGCCATATCCTTGTGTAACCGGGAACGCCAGAATAATATATCACGAGACATTTCTTGATAATGAATGCGTCCAGCAGTCTGAAGTAAGTCACCGCTTGAGTCAATCGATTACGAAGTACCGTCACTGCGATACAAGCGCCATCGATCGCAAGGATAAAAAATTGCCGAATCTCGCGTTAGAAGATTATTGCGGAGACCAAAAGACAAAGTGACGGCATATGAGCTGCGTCCGTCAAACTACATGATCTATTAAATCAGATTTAGAGCAGCACGATGATTGTCTTCGGTGTGAGAGGTCCTGGAAGAGCTTTCTCAACACCCGGCAGTGTCTAGTACAGTATGCACCTCCGTGAAGCTCAATTAGGACCTAACTATTCGGAGTAGGAGATGATGACCACGTGTCGATTATATCAAGCTGAAGAGAGGGTCACTGGCAAGAACAAGACCATCGCAGTCCAAAGAAGACTCGCACCTATAAATTAACTTAAGCCTAAGTTAATTATTTATTCTCTGAGAGTTTTTTAGTGTTTAAAGACAAAACATACTTAAGCCTCTCCTCGGAGTGAGGGCAATTTGGGCTTTTACGTATAGGCATAGAAGATGTGTAGCAACTATTTGACATATTTAATTCGATAGTTTTTGATCTATTGCTGACCTGACGGAACGTAGGTGGATTGAAAGCTAGCAAATGGCTAGTTCGTGATAAAGACTTGCTATCATATGTGATTGTGGAAGTAATGTTGCCGCCAAAATAGCTTCGATAAAAACATCAGTAAAATATGGATTCAATGCTTTTAACTTCATCAGATGAGAAAAGCGCGATAAATTGTGTGCAAGACGTGAGTGGAAACGCTACCAGTACCAGCGAGTCTGTTATTTAAAATCCATAATTAAGAGGAAATGCTTATTCGGCATGTACACCACATACAAGAAGGAGTCCCTCGGCAAAAATAGTATTCGCTTTTCACACATATGTACATGCTTTGTTTATTTTCAACATACATGGGATACTCACAAGCTGTGCAAATATTGTGCGACCCCGTTATATGACTGCGAGCGACACAAATACTTAGCCCAGTATCGTATTTTAGTGCTGTTCACTAAAACACGTAATTCACGTGATGACTTTCGTGAGACACATCAAAGTCGCAAGTGCTTAAATTATAACCTACAGGTATAACGATAAATGTGGGTGCTTTGGGGCTGTTTGAACAGGGCAATAAGGCAACGACCTATCCAAATCTAGAGCTAGAGTACTAGCAAGACGATTTCTAAGATCCTGCAGAATAGTTGCGTTAATGTCCTCAAGCAAGAAATTATTGAGGCGTGTAAAGGCATGCATATAAGTTCTAAGCCTCAACGGCGCGTTCAATACGAGCCGTAGCCAAAGTTTGGTTATTCGCCCAAGACATGAAGCTATATTGCGACAGCAATAACTGAAAGCTAGACCGTTTGACAACTTCTAAGTGTGACATACGTGTAGCTAATCGAACTGGCATGTCCAACCAGCTTTAAAGGTGATAAGAAAACAATTTGGTATGCTTACCAAGTTATGCACACTTTTCGCCTCCGTGTAAAAAATACTTCATTGCAGCACCGCTTTGGTCATCGATAAAACGCAAAGCACAAACTATACACTATAAAATTCTCTGAGTTACCATGACGATGGTCATCGCATATTATATAGCAACCTGTGCAAGCGTATTGTTCGCTAAGCTTACTTCTTAAACGCAGTGCATCGAATCATAGCAGTAAACAAGCCTGGAAGTCAGATAACAAATACTATAACGTACTTCATACGCACATAAAAGACTTAATCTTACGCATGATAGTAAATACTGATTAGCCAGGTAGTGGAGTAAGCTAGAACAGCGAGCGACAGCGAAGCGGGCGACACTTGGCTCGCAGTAGCGAGTCCATGGTGTGTATCCATTCATTTATCGAATTTAAAGATAAAAACAGCTTTTTTGAGCTGGCTATAAGCGGCTAGAATATGAAGTCAGCCATACGCTACGTAGTAGGGCCTATTTCAAAACTTGCCTTAGCCAAACCAAAATTTTAAATATACGTAGCGCAAATTTGGCCTTTACGTTGAAAGATCGTACATCTTCTCGCACGCCTCTTGTGTGCAAAGTGCTGCTAGACCCCGTCACACGTGCAACATGTAATGGGCGACGTAATTTGCTTAAAGCTCAAAGAAGTGAAGTAGTATTACCACGCTTGGAGAAGAACAAATACCGCTGAACAGTGCTCGTTAGAGCTGTCACTTGCTGTAGCGAGCCGTTACAAAAAGCCAACCTGCTGTAATAAAAGCTGACTTATGCCAAAAAGAGTCTTATAAAATTGGTAGCTCCTGGTTCACAACAGTCACTCGATAACAGAGTTGAGTGTAGTGCATATACACAATCAATGGTAAAAAACATTGTACTATCAAATTTGTCGTTAAACTGCAATGTATCGCACACCTTAGTTGCCTCAAGACGGGGGATGGTAAACGGCCTATCAATCCAATATCTTACATTAAGCTTGCTCTTTGCAAGGTGATGTCAGACTGCAATACACTAACCGCATGTTATGGAGGACACGGATAATCTTATTTCCGCGCAAATCTAAGTTTGCGCAGATCAAGACGACTTATCACAACCCGTGGAACAGCACGCTAACCAATGAGCAGTGTTTGTAAGCCAAGGCACACGGTATTTTGAGCCGTTTCAAGAAGACGATCTGTTGTCGTAAAAGATGACTTATCGTGAGAAGAAGCCTTGAGATAATGATGGCTTTAAGTGCACGACAGTCACTCTATTGGTATTTTCAACGACTCGATTCTTCAGACATCTCGAAGTATACCAAAATGGATACACCCCCTGCCTCAATAAAAGAGTTGAGCTTACTGTAAAGAAGACAAATACTTCATACGTGTTTATAACGGCTCACATATTGTGATATATCACTGATACTGAAACCTACTTAGCTCCCACTTAAGTACAGAGGTGTGTGTCTGTATACACGATAAACGATTAGGTGATAACAGAATAAGCATACCCCGTTTAGTCTTCAAGCTTTGTTATATCACATATGTTGTTCTGCTTAAGCCCGGAATAATGAACAGTCGTTTGCTGTAAGATTTTTTTTCCTTATACACACCTTCTGTCTAACCTTGATGCTCACCATACCCCGATGACGTGAAACTAGTGCGACACACCTTTGCACAGAGAATAACAAGGGACCTATTACCACGCATGGAGTAGCACCTTAGTCTTTGAACAATGCCCTTAAGTCATGACACTTGCTGTAAGGGGCGGACACACTGAGCTACCTTTTTGTAGCAAAAGCTGACTTTACATTAATAGGAGCCTTGAAGAAGGGTGGAGGCTGGTGCACGACACGCACTCTGTCGACAATTATGTATGGAAGTATAAAAACAAATTCGAAGTGGATATAGTCCGTTCCTATTAGATAGATTTGAGTGTAGTGCACTTACAGAGATAATCATAGTATTCAAAAATAGATTAAAAACAAAAAAAATGTACTTGGTCAGACATGTCTTCCCATTGCAATATATTGCACACGTAAATTACCTTAAATCAGGGATGGCATACTATCTATCATTTATATCTTACATCTTCCTGCACGCCTCCTTTATGAAAGAAGATGAAAGACTGCGTAACACTGATAGTATCTCATGGGTGATATGCATCATGGCCAGAAATTACAAGTCCTACGGAGCAGCTTCGTTACCACTGAGCAGTTGCTCGTAAGTCGCGGCACTTGTTGTGATGAGGCATTACTGTGAAGCAATAAGCTGACTTCCCATCAAAATGAACTATGAAAGAATATTGGCCTCTGGTGCACGACAGGCACTCTTTCGGTATTTATCGCAGCTTGTACTTAGAGGTAGTTCAAATGATACCGAGATGGATATAGCTTACATGCAGGTCCAAAGTTCGATGAAATGTAATGGATTGGGCTCAAGGTGCATTACAGTAAACTCGTCAATCGCCTAGAGATTAAGGACTGCAAACGGTCGTTCATTCAAGATCTATAATATTCTGCATACCTCCTCGGCGGAAAGCATTTTTTGACTGTGTCGCATTAGCTTTGTGTCATGGTTGACTTAAGACCAGGCAGGGCGGGGTCTTGTTACTACGCATGGGGTAGCAACTCAATCACTGAGCAGTACTAGTAGTCTATGGTAGTTGCTATAGAAAGACGTTACACGAAACCGACAAGTTTTTGTAGAAACTTTCTATTAGCAGAATCCTTACATAATTGTAGCTCTTGGTGCACGATAGATATCTTCGAATGTTTTTAATGATACCGGAAAGGTTGTTGTCCCCTGCCTAAATTTTAGAGTCGAGATACAGATTTATTAATAGGATGAAACTCAGATAAACACTTCATCAAATAAATCGGGCTTTAAACTGCAATTTATTGCACACGATAATTATTGACTGGGATGGAAAATGGTCATTTGTTTTGATATATTATGTCTTTCTGTACACTTCTTTTAGGCAAGTAAATGCTAGACTGCGTCACTCTAGCTAAAAAACCATAAGGGACACAATTAATATTGAGCCCAAGCCGGATATATTGCACATACAAAAGCATAGATATGATGAAAATGTGATAAACATTGTATCAACTAGATCTAGAGTCGCGTTATCCATTCCCCCCATCTCGTTATCCATTCCCCATTTTTGTGATTGGCTAATTAAATAAACTACTGATTGGCTAAAATCCTAAAACATCGTCGAAGATGCCGTATCTGCAAAGATACTGGTCATAATTCTTGAACATGTCGATTGTTCACATCATTTCGGTAATCTGGCTTTGCTCAGTATCGTAAAACATTTTTTGACACTCTTCTGAGATGATTAAAACTGTGCCACGATTGAAGTGTCTAAACACAGTGCTAACCGTTGTTATCACTAGGCCATCCCCAGTAGGCATCGCCTTATTTCAAGCTAACCCATTGAATATTTGTGAAACGATTGATGCTCTTCCCCCTCCCGCAACTCTATACCCTTAAAGTAAAAAATGAACGTTTGAGCAGTCTTCAAGAGTTAACAATATTCTGTAGCACGCAGTATAGATAATAATCAATTAACCTGTGCTGTAGATGGCAAAGGCGTCACGAACATTTAAACACCAAGCCGAGTTTTAGCCATTCAGTATTCTATTTAATTAGCCAATCCCTTAAATGGGGGATGATTATCGAAATGGGGGGATAGATAACGCGGCTCTAGGATCTATCTTTAAATGCAATATATTGCACTCGCCAATTATCTGATAACCGGGAATTGTATACGGTTGACCATCCCAGGATCTTATTTCTTCCTCCACATCTTTTCTGTGCAAGGTAGTGCTAAGCCGTGTCGCGCTATATCTATGCCATGGGTGACAGAGTCAGCAGTGAGGCAGGCAGGACCTTAATCACTGAGCAGGGCTCGTACATCACGACACTTGCTGTAGAGGACCTTTTAACAAAGCCGAATTGCTGTAGCAAAAGCCAGCTTTCCGTTGGCAAGAGCCTTGGATAATGGTACCTTCTGGTGCACGGCAGGCACTTTATTGATATTAACATAGCTTGCATGGAAGTATATTTGTATTGTATCAAAATGGATACAGCCTTCGTTTAAATTGCGGAGCTGATGATTGTGCAACTTCGACATTATAGTCAAGATAAACATTGATTAATCCGATTAGTCTTTAAACGGCAAAGAATTGTACACGTAAATTGCCTCAAGACCGAGGATGGTAAAACGGTCGTTCATTTCAATAACTTATATTTTCTTACACGCTTCCTTTGTGCAAGGTTATGTTACTCTGCGTCGCAAAAACTGCCTGTCATGGGTGACATAGTTAGAATTACGCCGAGGTAGAATAGGGGGACCTTGCATTACGCGTGATGTAGCACGTAAGCTTTTATGTAGTGCTCGTAAGACACGGCACTTGCCGTAACGGCCGATGCACAAAGCTGGTGTACTGTAATAAGAGCTGACCTTCGCTTTAATGAGCCTCGATCGAATGATCGGTGGTCCACCTCTTTACTGTTGCTGCATATTTCTTCTGGCCACGACGTCAAATAAATCGGTATTTGTAACGCTTCGAATTACGAATACCAACGAGATGGATAAGTTTCGTTTTTGAATAACAGAGTTGAGAATTGTGAATATGCAGATTTAGAGATTGGTAAAGCTGCTAGGAATTGCACTCGGCGATTACTAGGAATTTTGAAGGTCGAGATCTAATATTTTTCTGCATGCCTCCTCTGGCTAGATCCCGTGACACTTGCTGCCACTTCATGGGTGACAATGCTAGCATTACGTCCAGTTGGAATGAGCAAGACCCTATTGCTGCGCGTTGAGTAGCACGTAAACCATTGAGCGGCGCCTGCTGAAACGGCTGTTACATAAAGCTGACCTTTGTTATAATAGCTGCCATTTTATTAACTAATTCTTGATAGTGCACGACAAGCACTCTAGCAGTATCTTTATTAAGATTTCGAACTACCCATAGCATCAGCTCGTTTGACTAACTTTTATAGTGATGCCCTAGATTGCAGAGTATAGTGTAATGCATAAACAGACAAAATTTTGTGTGGTAAAAATAAAAATTGTAATTAAAGTATAATTTCACGGTACATGGACGTTGTCTACGGTAATTGTGTAATCGCAATTGGCTAAAGATAAAAAAAGGCGGCAATACACGTGGAGCTAAAAGTTGATCAGTAGCCAACTACACGTCGACCAAGATGATACTCGAGATTGCCCGCTTCGCTTTTTTGGCGCTCACGGATTTAGCCATGCTTCCGGCTCTTAGCGTAATGAAGAGGAATCGACGTCACTTTGAATTGTTCGTGGGAATCCTGCATCTTTTAGTGGCCTTCACTTTTAATGCCGCCGAGGCGTTTGACACGGAATTATTCCTCAAGGAAGACGACTGGCACTTTATCTCGGACGTACTCACTGTGTCGTACTTTCTTTTACTCTGCGTGCACCTCATGGGGTACAAGGATGAGAATCACAACATTGTCTTGCGCTATGTGGCGTTCGCGTGCGCTTGGATCTTCAAGACCAAGGACAGATGGGATGATATGCTCTATCAAGCGTTGCTCGTGATCGGCTATATCATCGGTGTTGCTTACCGTCGAATTTTCACGCCCGCCACCGAAATTATCCCGTTAGAGAAGCAAAACGCAATTGACGCCTTGAAGTGGCTGGCTGCATCATTCATTGCTCTTATCATCGTCCTAGTATTTGAGGTAGATGAAAACCATCATGCACTGGGATTCGCCATGGGTTTGCTGCACATCTCTGGTGGTGCTTTTTTCTACTACGCGTGGCTAGCTGTGCCCTGCATTGATTCGAAGAAGGATGACTCCGTTCCTACACACAGCTCGTTCGTGTAGAAGGCGTTTTTTACGGTAAATACACGGTGTTGCATAAACATATTTTATTTCGTTTGCTACTCTTGCTGGGGCCGCTGCAACTCAGCGAGAAATTTTTTATACAGCGTCTCAACCGGCTTCACGTCGATTGTATTGACTTCTACACAACAAGGAATAGTTGAACGATTCATCTGAGTTGGGCAACCTTACCTGTCTTTTAAACGCACTCGAAGTACGTAGCGTAGAGGAGCAACATGAACAACGACGTCAGGAAGAGGTATTGCACGCTCGCCGATACTCGGAAATTCGCTCAAGGAGGAAAATTAAGAGCAATGCGTGCGTTTTGTTTAAATGCAGCAGGACAAAAAGCAATTCTTTTTCACAAAAGCTCTTCATTCGTAAATATAGCTGCATATTGTGTATTTATCTTGCTACTGCTAGAAGAAGTCTCACAAAGCGTACGATTTGCATAATAAATGCGCGTACGTGTCCATTGTCTTTATACTCTCCATTTTAATCGTCTAACCGTCTGTACAGCAATTTTATAAAAAGAGAACGCGTCAAGGATGCTGTGTTTCGTCCAAACAATACCGTGACAAAATGAGAAGCATGTTATTGTTTTGCATATGGGGAACCAATCAATTTGACAAATCAAATTTTGCACTTTTGCCATCGCAATGTTTCAAAGATTCAGGCTTCGGATTACAATTGCGCCGGATGACTATTCAACCCATTTTGGCCCTCCTTATACTGTAACTTTTTCATTCAACCCACCTAACTGATATTTAAATCCCATGTCCTTTTTTCTAATTTAGACGAGATGCAATTTCCTCGCTAAAGGGTTGACACGATCGGCAGTTGCATTAAGTGTCTTAAATAATCATTTTACGTCGCTCTTCCAATGATTTAGGCGTTGGGGCTGATACTGCGGTATAGTCTACAAAAAAAGCAATTCGCCGTCCTACACAAAAAACTAACAATTTACTGCCGCTGTTGCTGCTGACGCTGCATGTTTACAGTCCGCTGAAAAACTTGCTTCAATTCTTCACGAATTTTAACACTGAACTGCACGATTCGCACAATCTCAACCTCACGAGCCTTTTTAAGTTTCTTGATTTTCGTCTCAAGCATACAAATTTGAGCGCTAGTCGTTCGAATGAGCGAACTTTCGTAACTAGTACTTGATGCATGAGACTGACTTAGCGAATCACTCAAATAACGATTGAGTTCAATAAGCTTCGTCTTGTGCTGATTAATTTCGTTTGAAATTCGTAGGCACTTGCGATGACTAATCATGGGCACCTGTGGCACATCGCCAAGTTCCGTCATTCGTAAGAGACGCACAGAGTCCATGATATCGCTCGACTGGATGATCATCGCGATCAATAGCTTATCGCGTCGCAACCTAGCAGCTTCCATAATCGGTTGTAGCTTGCTCAACAACGCCATAATGGCCGCTGCCGTGTAGGGTCCTTGACACGTTGCGACTGCTATCTGTCTAGTCAATCGGTCGCTTTGCAGCTCCATGTTTGTCACGTTCTGGTTCACTTCATGATAACGGTCCACCAACGAGTCAACTAGCGCATTTTCTGCAAAAATGGCACCTCCAAGGGGTAAATAGTTATTAGGATTGGAGGTGCTGGCCATATCTGCGACAATGGCAGACGAAGTTGGCCACACACCATTCGTGATGCCTTCAGCGATCGCCGTAAAGGCAGATGGGACTTGCATCACTTCGTTGCTCACAGTTGTAGTCGCAAAGGGGGTGGAGCTAATACCGTTTTCCACCGATGATACAGTCGTACATTGCGGCGAGCTCTTATTCCAGTACGAATAACTGCCTGAGTTATTGTTGAATGCGTTTGTTTCCTTCAACGTAGGTGTACGATTTCCAGAGCCCGTCGATATTGATTCAGGTAATGATGGTACGGGTGTTTCAATCAGCCCGTGCGAAAATGGAATGGGCTCTACGATTGATGGTGGCGCTACTGGACCTTGTGAAAGAGCAATAGTAGACGAAGTTTGTCGTGGAGTTCGAAGCGCAAGAGCAGTGCGACACGAAAATACCCTCTCAGTCATTACATTTCTCGCTTGTGTTAATTGATCCAACGCAAAGTCATTACTGCCAAACTGTTGTCTAAGAGTTTTGTCAGCATGCGACATGCTGAACCGACAATTAGTTTTTTCCAATTCGTTTTCGTCCGCTTCATCGTCATCAATCACAATCACTTCAACATCGCGCTTTCGCTTTTCGCCGGCGTTGTTGACATGCCTGCCATTTGTCGCTCTGGCAGGGTGTTTCTGAGCTGCGAGCATTCGCAATACCACATTCTGAAAATTTATAGGCCAGTGGGACTTTGCCACACAAGGACCAGGTGCGTCTATGATAAATGTGAAAAAGTTGTCAGTGGTCCACAGCTTTATATTCCAGCACAAGCAGACGAACCTTCTGTGGCCAATCTGCGATGTCCTTTTGTCCTGATAACGCTGTGAATCAAATCAAAACACTGACCACAAAACTGCAAGTCGCACTCTGCACACCAATAAGCAATTCGTTCTAGTTGACATTGCCGACAAACTGTAGCGACACACACAACCCAGTAAAAAACATAATTCAACTGTTTCCAATTTATGCCACGAGCACAACATACTTGAAGCGGTAAGGTGGCGGTGTGTTCGCAAGCTTTCCGACGAATGAGTCAGCTTCCAGCATGTCGAGCACAGCGCTCGATCCTTCAAATAACATCCTTCTTGGTTGCACGTAGTCTCTGCTTTTTTATCGACGTCACCTCGCTTGCACAACTCACATCGTGGTAGCATCAACTCTGCGGAACGAGGATATTAGTTTACGTTATTTCTTTAAATACCCAATACGTTAAAAGACGCTTACGTCGAATCTGCTCTCGGTCCTGTGTCTTGAAATTCTGCAGCACCGCCGGCAAAATATCGAACCAAGTTTTCATCTTTTTCCGCCCATTTTGTCCTACTTCTCCACTGACTGATTGCGACTGTTGACCTGTTATTTGACTATTTCCAATTCGCGTCGTATGGACAGCTGCCGTCACGCTATTTTGTTCTCTTGGGCCAGTCTTTTGGAAACTATTTGCGCTTTTCCCGCTTATTGTAGAAGTCACAACTCCTTCACTTGCCAATTTTCCCGTCTCTGGAGTCCTCAGCAGCTCGCTAGATTTTGTGCTTCGTTGCTCGTCCTGTTGTGCTGGAGTAAAGCTTGTAAATGACCCGCGAAGCACCGTACCCGTCGACTTGGCTAGTGTCGCTTGCGTATCCTGTGTAGAATCCATAAAGGGCGTTGCTATGAGCTCGAGTGCTTGTGTGGAAGGATCTTGGCCTACTACATCTATCAATGGGGAAGACACTGGTCGCATAGCTCCAGATGCCCCGGCATCAATCGAAACCAGGGCTTGGCCGTCCATCCTGTAATTGAAACACCAGCTACGAAAACAACAAAATTATTAATTAGCTCAACTTTCGGTAAATGGATATTAAAAAGTCTGCAAATCCAGGTTCATGTAGCAATTTATACATTTAGAAGGTGCGCTGAAGTTATATATCATTAGCGTCAGAGCTCCTCATCAATCGAAGCAGGTCAACTCTACGGACAAGAGACGCTACTCTGCATGCTTGCATACCCACAGGCAATTTCTTTATTCCAAAAAATGATGCCGGTCATCCATTATGTTTTTCAACAAAATCGCTAATCGATATTGTAAAGTGAATAGTATCTATTTCGAAGAAAATCCTTGTTTGTCAGTTGTTATACACAATAATTGCTGTATGTTGCGTAGAGCTTCCGCCGTCAGCTCTGTCTTTTCAACGAGGAGGAAAATTCGCGTCTTCTCCCACCAGAAGTGGTCTGCCGTCACCGAATGCTATCTCAGTAATACGCTTGGTGCGAAGAAGAAAAAAGTAGACCGTAGTCACAATGCCGAAAGCTGCCCATATCTCGCAGCACATGGCAAAAAATGTTGTTGGGTATTCTTCGACCGCCCAGCTGCGCATTACAACGAAGCGCCTGCCTCAGAAATCCAATACTAATTCCTTTTCATTACGCGTTAAGTAACACGCAAAAAACTAAGTGGTGCCCGTAAGAAACAGCTTTGAATGTAAAGGGCCTTCGACAAAGTCGAGCTTTTGTAGTGAAAGCTGGCTATCTATTCAAAGAAGCCTAAATAGAATGGTGACAGACGCCCTATCGAAATTATAATAGCTTAAAACAATACCGAGTGGACATAAACCCTACATTAATGACCAGAATTGTACATACTCTAGAGTTTAAAGATATTGTATGCGATAAATAAGTTTTAACCTGCAAGATGTTCCAGACTAGTGAAATGTCGCTCAACAAAACACCTTATATATTCCTGTGCGATTCGCAAGGTGCTGTTAATTCCACACTTGCTTACCGGCATGGCTGACACGGTTGGATAAAAGTTTAGAAAGAATGTGCACGGCTCATGGAGTGGTACAAAGAACCGTTAGCGGTACTCGTACGAAATAGCTACAGCTGGTCGTTACGTAAAGCCCAGCTTTTAAGGCAACAGCTAATTAATCATTAAATCAAGCGATAAAAAATTGGTGGCTTCTGGTGCACAACAAGCCTTATTTCAGTTCATGAAGTCCAACGAGGGTCACAGAATTGCACGGGGGAGGGCGTGGACCGACCAATATTTATCCTAATTTTCTCTAAATTCTACACTTATCCCTGTAATTTATGCAGGGACATAATAGTTCTAGTACCTTTTCAAAACCTACATTATACCAATCCGTATAAAAACCGATCAGGTGCCCGTCGTTCGCCATATTTTAAAGACTGAGCCAGCTTCATTTTAAGAAAGCAATCAACTTTATCCAGCGGTCCATTACAGCGAGTAATGTGTCTTACGAGCACATTCGGAGGGTTGCGTGATAATCCACGCGTAGCAATTGTTCTACAATTACCTGATTCAGACCATGTCACTCATGACATACAGCATGTGCGACAAGGTCTTGCATCGTCTTGCACAGAAGATGCGCGAAAACGATATAAGACCTTTTATTGAACGACTGTTCTTCAATTTCGTTCCTAAAGGAGATAGATATTGCCATTTAAACACTTATTTATCTAATATACATTTTGTTTTTGTTTTCATTCTATATGCTCGGCTCTGTACGTTAGGCTAGGGCTTTTTTTAGCCTCGATTAAAACATTTGAGCTTTATGAACATCGATAAGTTTTTGGTTGTGAACCAGATGCAACAATGTTCTTAATGCTTTATCCAACAAAAAAACAGCTTTTAACTTATAAGCTCGGTTTTATACAACAGCCCATTACAGTACCGAAAGAGTATTACATATTTTGTTTAAAAGAATATCGCTAGGCTAAACCATAAGTAGCGAGCAAAAATTGAGCCTTGATTGACACTTGAGTACGATACGATGATGGATACTGTATGTTTTGAACTTGCAATGCATTTTTGTAATTTGTCACAACGCTGCTTGTAACATCAACAGACCTCGCAATTTTTTATTCAAATAGACCCATTCCATATCTGAATCGACTTCATCCGTAGATATTTGTATTTTTGAATCACGTACGCACAAAGCCACGTCGTCGTCAGAAGCAAGAAAGCTGGGCTGAGCAGTAAGCAAGCTCAAAATATGATAGAGGCGGATTAGATTTGATACAGTACGTATCTGATTTACGATAGTCGTCAGTTTAAAAAATTGGTACTTACTCAGTACATGACGGACGCGCAAGAAGGCTTGCGTGACCACTTTAAACCCACTATATCAGCCGCTAAAAGTGTCTGTAATGCAGTCAAATTATCTTACGCATTTGGCGCAACATTGGATGCCTTATGTACACAGAGGACTGCACCCATGTCATGGTCGTCGACAAACAAGGAAAATGGAAACCGACATCTTAGCGGAGCATATTGGTGTGAGTAGCAGAGACTTTGACCATGAAAGTCAGATAGTCGGACGTGTAGGGTCGTTCCATACGTATTATGATGTATACACATTGAATTTCAATTGCACATTATACACCATTGCGGCGAGCATCGCCATCGCTACTCAATGCTAAATTTTATGACTCATTAGTTAAGCTACAACCAGCAATGCGCAGTGCAGATCCTGAACATTTAGCTTATACTGTTTAAACGAGTGTTAAAACTTTCATTCAAAAAAAGGCCGCGTGAGAGGCTAAACGTATCCATTACTGAATACGGATGCATCATGAAATACAAGTTGTAAGCGGACACCAGACTTTATTGGATGCATAGATAAGACACAATAAACAATATTATTAGATTTACGCTTGCAATGCATGCTTGTGATGTATTTGTCGTTAGCACGAACAGACCTCAAAATTTTCTTTTCGAAACAATTTTTCAGGCTTGGATACATATCATCCGTACATAAATTATCACGTCTAAATTATATACGCACAAAGCCTCGACATCAGCAAAAGCAAGAATGCTGAGTTGGGTAGTAGAACAATCTAGAAAGGTTATACAAAAGGATAAAGCTTGGTAAATGACACAGGTTTGTTTCACGATTGCCGTCAGTTCGACGACTTTGTGACTGCTTAGCTCATGGCGGATGCGTAAAAATGCTTGCATGGCCACTCAGGGACTGCTATAACAGCCGCCAGGAGTTTCAACAACGCAATCAAATATCGCTACGCATTCGGCGCGATATCGAATGCTCGATAAATGACTTTCCTGCGCCATAGACTTCAGTGTTAAATAAACAAAGAAGAATGAATGCTGAAATTTTAGCTAAATAAATAAAGGATAGTGGTGACGTCTAATAAGTCGGGAAAGTATAGTATAGCTACGTGTAATGTGATAGTGGACTACGAGTATCAAAGGTTTCCTCGAGCGGCTACAAGGCTACTTATATTCTAAAATGGCAGATATCACGATACATGCATGTCATCTTTCTAGACCGACGGGTTATAAATGCTGACGCTTTGTAAGCTTTATAAGTTTAATGCGCTTTACTACGTTTCAAACTTTTTGCTCCTTAATCGAAATGCGGGGCGTATTTGATTCTTTCCTCGCGTTGCCACAAGGTTTTTTAATTTTGGAAGTGACCGCTTTCGCAACACTGGCCTGCTATCTTTCGAGACCGGCGGGTAATAATGCTTACGCTCTATAAGTTCTATGAACTGTATTGCTCCTTACGTCTCGTAAGCTTTACAAGCTTTGTTGAGCTTCAAGCTTGTATTCATTTGCTTAAATGCGAAACTAATTTAATTCTCTCCTCGCGCGCCCGCAAGCTTATGGGGGTGACCGCTATCGCGATACATGCCTGTTATCTTTCAAAACCGGCGGGTGCACTAAGCTATCGACTTATGCCTTTTCAAGTCATCACAACTCCTTGTCGACTTCTTCTGCCAAAACACAATTTTAGTACCTATATAATATTCGTCGTCGTCATAAAGAATCGAGCTCAAGTGTTGCTAAAAGATAACTTCGTTTATCTAAGGAAAGCAGGTTTTTCAAGCAAAGAGCTGACCCCACGTGAAGTGGTCAGTGTAAACGAATTTCCACCACGCAAAATTGCCACTGCTTCGTTTGAACGTCACCAAAGTAATATTAAACGTGCGATCACGCTCCGAAAAGCGAAATGATATTTCGAGTAAGACTAGCTCTGTGACTGATGCAGCACTTTCCCTGCACATCGATACGTCGACAAAGTTTTGGACTTTCGTTTTCGCTGAATACATCAACCCTTCACGCACAACTCAGTTGCACTTCAGAAGGAGGTGACTGTCGTCCAGCGCGTCAAGCACAAGACGCGCATTGTTTTGTTGTGCTACTTGAACTCTTTTCCATGCACTTTTCTCTCCGTCACCTTCGGCCGCGTGCTCATCTTCCTTGCTCTTGAAGATGTTGCCCCCGGCTCATCTTGAGTCTCTTTTCCCATCACGAAAAGCTCATCGCGCATTTACCCCTTTCTTCGTTTTGCTAGGAGCCCTGGTGACAAGTAGCGTTGTAAGAGTTCTCCTCGTCATGAAGGGGTGTGTGTGGAAATAAGAATTAAGGAGTCAAATATACCTTGGTTATCGGTTGCCACAAAAAGTTAAATCATTTATTCTTTGAGAGGTTGAAAGTTAATTAATTAATTTTTTTGAGAGGTTCCTCTCAAAGAATAAATGAATTTACTCTAAAGATCAGGAATTACTCACTTTATCATAGTCGCTTTTCGCGCGTAAAAAGTGTGGAATTGGTTCAGCAAAAAAAATATCTACCAATATTTCCCTCTGAACGTACCGGCTTCTACCAGTACGTACTTAGGCTTCTACCGGTACTGCTGCCGGCCTTGAGAGTCGGATCTCTCCCTTGCCAAAACTTCATGACGTAAGTAGTTAGGCTGCCACTGACTCGATATATCTTCTCCGCATTGGCTTATGTTTGGCCTTTATAGAGAAGACAAGAAGCGAAAACCTTCGCGTGACTTTCCGGTGCACGCACATGTGCCATTTAGCAAAGTGCATTCGAACAATGTCTCCTCCAAGTGGGTACTCTTCGTCGATTAACGTTCTCTGCAAAACAACACACTCACCACCAAAGTGTCAACTCTTTGTCACAGTGTGCGCGTGGAGCTCAACACAAGTGCACCGTCGGTGCCGCCCATGCGCGACCCATTCCAAATTTTGAATTTTCATGAAAACGACACTAGTAGCCGCCCTAATGCACGTGGTTCCGCCATGTCCGTGGAATCGATCTCGTCCCTGCTGTCAGTCGACGATTCGTTCTTGTTGCCCATTACTGGCTTCGAGGACGACGAAGACGCGAGTAAGTTGCCAAAGGGACAGCGACCTTCGCAGCCCACCGACGAACGTGAATATTACGAGCGAATGTGGGCGGAAAACTTTAAGAAATCGGAAGCACAATTCCAGAGTTCCGCGGTGTATCTGCCTGTCGGTGCCGCAGGTCGTTTAAATCGTATCAAGGGGTTTTCTTTTGCACGAGATCAAGTATCGCTCAAGTTATACGCCGTCTTTCGATTGGAAATCGAGTGCATTGTAAGTGAAAAACAGTGGACGGTTTATCGACGTTTCCATGATTTTAAACAGCTAGCGCACCAGTTGAAAAACGAATCCGTGCGAATTTCCGCGGTTCCAACGCGAACGTTAATGCGGTCATTGGATCCGACATTTTTGCGAAAACGTCAAATGGAGCTCGACCGATGGTTGCGTGAAATTTTAATGCTTATAAGTCTCGAAAATTGCAAAGCAGATACCGATCAGTACCCCGAGTGTTGTGGCAATCGTGGTTTCCATGCAAGTGTCCGTTTGATTCGTCACTTTCTTACGCATGAAGCCAATGAGCCGCCAATTTTTGAGGAATCGTCCCTATGTCCAAGTGGTCTGTCAAACTTGTCGAGTGGGATTTCCTTATCAACTTTAGGATCAGGACGACCGCCATTGTTAAGTACGTTGGAACAGAAAACTGATTCGGAATCAAGGTCGCATGACGCTGAAGACAGTTGCAATTTGCGTGGCCGCAGAAATCGTGTTGCCTCAGCTGATCAAGCTTTGATTACCTCAGGCAGTAGCCAGTATTGTATTGACTCGAACGGTCTTAGTACGTCTTGTGCAAGTAGAGCGCGTGGAGTATCGGCTGACCAGGGATCGAGCTCACGGGGACAGAGACATCACGTAAGATCGTTGCCAAAGGATGAATTGATTGACGACCGAGATGCGCCATTTTATGCATCAAAAGTGGCGGAGCAGCGGCGAAGCGTTATTTTACAGGATGTTGAAGACGAAATAGAAAATGACTGCGACAAAACATTGAGACGGCGAAACGACAAGGTTTCGCTGAAGCAGTTTGATGTATTGCGTATGATTGGCAAAGGTTCGTTTGGCAGAGTATTGCTGGTACGAAAAAAAGATTCGTGTCAATTGTTTGCCATTAAAATTTTAAGTAAGCTTACGATTGTAAACAAGCAGCAAGTGGAACACACAAGGACCGAGCGGCGAGTGTTGGCCTCGATATCTCACCCTTTTGTGGTTTGTTTGCATTACGCCTTTCAGACAATGGACAAACTGTATATTGTTTTAGATTACTGTCCAGGCGGTGATTTGTTCTTCCATTTGAGTCGATGTGGATGTTTTCCTGAAGCAATGGCTAAGTTTTATGCCGCTGAGATTGTTCTTGCTCTAATTCACTTACACGAACAAGGTATTGTGTACCGAGATTTGAAACCAGAGAATATCATGCTAGATGTGGATGGCCATGTGAAGCTTGCAGATTTTGGGCTGGCCAAGGAAGGCGTAACGAGCGAACTTAACGGAACATACACGATGTGTGGTACGCCTGAGTACTTGCCACCCGAGATACTGAATCGTGCTGGTCATGGCACAGCAGTGGACTGGTGGAATTTAGGGATGGTGATCTATGAAATGCTAACTGGAAGGCCGCCGTGGTATACTCAGGACCGTCAGGAGTTATTCAATCGTCTTCGTGGAGCCGATCTTGCATTTCCACAGGGATTAACGCCTGAGGCCATGAATCTTATCGAAGGTCTGCTCATGCGCGACCCTGCTAAGCGCCTTGGAGCTATTGACGTCCGGGAAATTACTTATCACCCTTTTTTTTCAGAAATCGACTGGAACTTGCTATATCATCGGCAGGTGCAGCCTCTCTATCGTCCGTGTCAATATACTGATCCAATCGATGCTGCAAATTTCGAAGAGGAATATACAAAACTACCTTTGGACCAGATCGATAGTGCGGGGCTCAGTGTCGTGACAAGCGAATTGCAAGATGAGAGCGGCACCAGTGAGGCTGCTGGACGAGACCCGGCTGACGATGTGGTTGCTGCTGCCGAAGCAGTCGGGATTGGAGCAAAATTGTTCAATGGTATTGCTGACAGCACTGACGCAAGTTGCGAGCGGAATAGCACGCTCCGGAACTTGTCGTACACATTTGCCGGCTTTACGTATGATGGTTCGAACCCGTCCCTTGCAAGGTCGGGCATTTAGCTTGCTTTGTGCTATAATCACAAATTATTCTTCACCAGGTGTCATAATACAATAAAGTTTGGTTAAGCCAGACGCATTTTGGCTAATATTATAGGCAAATCAATGTATACATTGTACGATACGTTTTTAGTTGCAAGATGCAGCAAACTTGGCACACTCCACCGTGTTCTGCAAGAGCATCGCGATTGTCATGGGGCCAATACCACCGGGCACTGGCGTGATAGCCGAGACGCGGTCACTGGCTTCAGCAAAGTCGACGTCACCTACAATCTTGTATCCCTTCTGACTACTGGTGTCGTCCACGTAGTTGATCCCGACATCCACCACCACAGCTCCTTCAGCAAGCCAGTCGCCCTTTACTACCTCTGGCTGGCCCGTGCCAACGAAAACAATTTCAGACTGTCGAACTTTGTTGGCCAAATTCTTTGTCTTTGAGTGGCACGTCGTCACTGTAGCATTAGCAGCCAGCAGCATAAGCGAAAGCGGCAGGCCGACGAGTTGTCCACGGCCGAGAACAATAACATCTTTGCCCGCTACTTCGACGCCGTTCCGAGCCAAGATTTCGAGACAACCCGCAGGCGTACAAGGCTGTAGTCTGAGCTCCTTAGCGTTGTTATTTCTCGGCTTCGCAAGTCGAGCAAGGTGGTGCGAGTGCAGTCCATCGACGTCCTTAAAAGGACTGATACTTTCTTGCAGCTCTTCCTCGTGAGGTTTCAAGTGATCAGGAAGTGGCAGCTGTAAGAGAATACCGTGTACACTCTTACTGCTGTTAAGCGTTTGAATCAAAGCCAGCAGCTCCGCTGCTTCGATAGTTTCGGCCAGCTCGTACACCTGGGGTATGACACCTACGCGGGTGCAGGCATTCTTCTTGATACGAATATACGTCTTCGAGTTTTGGTTGGTGCCAACAAGAAGCAGTGCAAGCGTCGGTGCCAGGTTGAGGGTTACAATGACCTCCTTGAGCTCTGCCTCAATCTTATTGCTGCAAGCCTTGCCGTCCAGGAGTTTTGCCATAGTGCACTTCCACAATTAATTTTTCGGGATTATGTGAGCTTAAACACAAATTTTGTGTAATTCTTAGACTTGTCGTAGCTCTATACGTAAATTACTTACTACACTAGCCGAGCGTAACCCGCATTGCGAGCAGTTTGTGAACGCTGGGCTCCAATCTGCCGCGAGCTGGAACAGCAAGTGAGACTGTCTGGCGTATCCGTTCTTGCCATTGCCGAAGTCAGGGCATCATGCACATGTATTTAAAAGATTTTACACTTTTCGTGGTTCAAGTTTAAACATTAAAAGCAACTTTATGAATGCTCAATTTATTCAAAAAAGTCATATTTATAAAATTCGTATCGGCGGCATATAAACATTCAAGGAGACATTACTATTGCCGCAACAGGCTTAAAATCGTGGTATATCGGCTTCTTTAAAACAGAGCCTTAAAGAATGGTGATCCCCATTGCACGACAGGCGCCCTAACGGTACTTGTATCTCCTTTTACACTAAGAATTACGGGATCACTAGCTGAGTTCACAAATTTGAGATGAGTGCATATACAGGATCACAGGAAGAATAATCATTACATCGAATAAATCAAACTCTAAGCTGCTATAAAAACAACAAGTTGATAAGCAACAGTCGTTAATCGGAAGGTCTTTTATCTTCGTGCACGAATCCTCTACGCAAGGCAATGGTAGACCCTATCACACTCACTGCATGCCATGGGTGACATGATCAGCATTGATTTAAGGCAGAATGGGCAAGCCCCTATTACTACAAGTGGAGTAGCATGCAAGCCGCTAAGCGGTGCATGTCCAGGACAAGACCCCAGTAGAAAAAAACGTTAAAAATCTGCACAAGGCAGTGGTTTTTGTGGCATGTACTTTGTCATAGATCGGAGCACCAAGTTACGAAGGCAATATTATAGATAATTTTTCGTTTCATAAGTAAGCTTATGCTCTCGACACAGTTACATGGCATATTTTATTCGCCAATTTTAAATTTGTACGTCGTTTGATACACATTATAGTGCGGTGGTGTTCAAATGTAAA
This sequence comes from Plasmopara muralis, assembly GCA_003676415.1. Classification (NCBI taxonomy): domain Eukaryota; phylum Oomycota; class Peronosporomycetes; order Peronosporales; family Peronosporaceae; genus Plasmopara; species Plasmopara muralis. The sequence goes on from RCHQ01000013.1 coordinate 210,358, forward strand.
TGTCATGCAGCACACATTATCCTATTAAGTGATTTGATTTCAGGAGCTCGTTTTCTCATCGCGATTAGATCTTCTCTCTTATCCCGACTAAAAATACACGTCTTCCATGTTTGAGGCTTTAGTACCCACCCCTTTTGCTCTGCTGAGATGTCGACTTCATTTTTGTTTATTTACATCTCATGCGCTTTGCGTTCGTTGGGCATATAATGTCGCGCCAAATACGTGAGATGATTTGATTGCATTACTGACACTTTTGGGGGGGTTATCGCGGCCACTCGTCGCTCTAACAAATTCTAGCCTCTACGTGTCATTAGAAATTCTATGCGTTTGATACAACTCATAAATCCTAAAATTAGACTTATTTGTCGTGTGATCGTGTATGAAGTACATAAAATTGCGGAGCTCTTTTACGAATGTCTTGCAGCACACAAAATGCTCCTTAACAATTCGATACCCGGAGCTCATTCTCACATCACGTGTAAATCTTATCTCCTATTAAAACAGTTTGACTTTTATGGTGAAGATTTTACCACTCATACCCATTTTTTCTGCAGAGATGTCAGCCTCTGCCTGTTTGTCGCCAACCTACCGACTATTCTGGTATGGGTGAGACAGTGCTCTGTGTACATCTTGCATTCAATGTCGTATAATTTGATTGCTTTACTGACACTTAAAACGTATAGTATAGCGTGCTCTGAGTGGTCAGGCGAGTCTTCTAACACGTTCGTCACGGACTAAGCAATCGCATTTTCCTAAAGTGAAGGCAACCATTATGTTGGCATATGTAAATTACCGAAATCACCTCATCTTTATCCCCTTCTAGCTTTCCGACCATCTAGATAATGTAAAGTATACGTGTGACACAGCTGCGCAATCAAATTATTCTAAAAATAAATTTTGTACTTGTAAGAAATACATGTAAAGTGCGGTGAACAAATGCGAATGGCTTGACACACACAGAATACTCCCAAATAGTTTAAGTAATGCTATCTGATCCAAAGAAGATTCATCTTTGGATGACGTAGATCCGAAAGAAAATAAAAAAAAACTTTATGAAGTCTACTTGAATTACCAACACGCGCAATACAAATTAATATTAAGCATGCACTTCAAGCTTGTAATATACAATATTCGTCATCGTGTCATTTTCAACTATCTGGAAAGACCAAATTTTGCTCGCTACTTGTAAATATCATCAGTGTCCAGTGGAAAATACATTAAGCTTCGTACACTACGTTTTTAAAGCAATTTATTTGATCCTCGTGTGAATAGTACAGACTAAACATCAAGGGTCTGCACTAAGCAGATTTTTTTGTTTCAATTAGTACAAAAATGAAGCATCGAGGAATAAAGGCAAGCTTATAATGTGTGATCTTCGCCGGAAACATTCATTAAGTTTTCGTTTGTTTGTAACTACGATTCGTGTGACACAATTGCACAACGTGCTTATTTGCAAAGATATTTTCTACGCGTACAATGCAAATTTGAAATGCGATGTTCATATTACGTTGTCTTGCAGCTCACAACATTCTCAGATTAGGTTTGGTTCTATTCTTCTTTCTCCATGGTCATAGGTTTTTCTTCTACTCACTCAGCTTAGATCTTTTTGTTTGCTACTCTGCCATCGAAACCCATGGCAAGACTCTATATACATTATGCATATCTTAGTGCACCGTTCTTCCCCCGCCAATAAGGCGGTAAAGACGTCGTAAGTATGCCTTCAGAGAGACGTAAGTATCTTTACTACCTTACTTGTGCATGCTCACACTTTCTTTTAAGCTAAGCGTACACGCGACAGAGGTAGAAACAGGACTCACCAAAGTCCAAATGCGCAAAATTTGGTGGCTGGAACCCATGGCCTTATCTTGCAGATCCGTCAAGGACTCGTGCTTTTCTTGCCGCATATGTTCACATTTTCATTTTTTTTCGTCTATGTCGAGCACAACAAACAGCACAGCCATTTCAAAATTCTTTGATCAAGCAGCTAGATCTATTTCAACCTTAATGAAGTCTAGAGCCGTTCCAATAGCCAGTCGAGCTGAGCCGTCTTGATTCTGTTGATAGCATTTGGTGGCTTAATTTGGTAGACCGCTATCGATAGTCGGCGCGCAAAATTTCTTAACGCGCCTAAGTCTACCAAGAGTTGGAACGGGTTTTCACACCGTCGAACACTTGCATGAGTCCATTTCTAATCATTTTTTCTTCGAAAGCAGAGTTTAATGATGTGTATTTACCACACATCTTTAATGGGAAGTTAGGTACCCCAGAGACCCGCCCCCTTTTACGTGTAACTAGCGTTTTTTACTCTTAAGGCGCGGCTTCTACCAGTAACATTCTGGGGCCCTCCGGCAACGAAGAACCATCATTGCAAAAATTCACCGATCTCGTGTTCTGTTTTACTCAAAAAATCGGAAATTGCTTTGCTTGGCAATACTTAAGTTCATTAGGGCTGGACTAAACACAGCCGGTCTTTGGATGCCACATTTTTTGTCATAGAGGACGAGAGACTGCCCATCCACGGTACTTCGGAGTGGAGAGCCTGTCTGTGGCTTTATTTATCCTAGTGGGAGATTTAAATTGCCCTTAGCATAATTGCTGTATACACTGAGATTAATTAGGCTTTTCCTCAGGCCGTTCGTGATTACAGTCACCTTTACTTGTTTGAAAAGTGAGGCCTCGATAATAAAGTTCTTTGACTCCCTTAACCTAGCATATTTAAATAAGTGTCACATTTAGGTTTGAAACGTCATTCTGATAGATTTCAAAACTAGCTTTAACGAAGCTGCTTTTAAATGTCCCCCCATGTGAATAGAGGAGTCAGTGAATTCCAAGCACTTAGTTCCACAATCAAGTGCCCAGCTTTTGAAGGCGAGGGAGTGCAAACCCCACGTGCACATGATCATCTGTAATAAGAGTCTTCGAAGTGGTTATTTCTACTTCCTTGATACAGAAAAAAGGTGATTTTCTTCCCTTCGAGGTTGAAAGATTGAAAAGCTCCAAGAACTTACATTGCGCATTAATAGAGAATTTAAAGACCAATGCACTATAAACCAATATCGACAAATGCGTCTACGCCGTGGGGAATCCGGAAATCCTCGCTCTTTTTAAAAGCATATATGGGGCCCGATTAGACCCCGATTTTGGAAAAGCGTATAGCGTGCTTTAAGAATGCAACTAATCGTTCCTTTTTTCGATGAAGACGAAAAGAGGGACATCTTGTTTCAGTCCGGACAATTAAGGGCTTTTGAGCGATATCACTCTTCGTGATGAGGGGCTACTAGCAATTTAGTGCGCACGATTAAAGCTCCAAATGGATGCACTCGGGTTTTGAGATCTTCACGGCCTATTCAGACAATGCAAGCTTGGAGACGGCGGCAAACACGTTTTGATCGTCTTAAAAAATGGAAAGACATAAAGCATTATTTGTGGAAAATATTTTTTGCGCTTATTGCAAGCCTGGCAAACTTAATGTGATTACTAACCGACGCTATTCAGCCAGGCCTATTTACGAGTTGGCCCACAGCATCAAGGTTTGAATTTTGATTAACAGATGGATTCGCCAGGCATACAAAACGTATGTTGAGCCATGCCTTTAATGAGAATTTTAATCGCAGGCTGAGAATCAACCAAAGTCAATTGAAAAATTTCTCGACCGCGGTATCTCACTAATAAGGCAGACGATATGTTTCACTATAGGATGAATCTGGGGAATTCATTTTGAGTCTCTGTTCCAACTGACGAGAACATGATGTACGATACACTTTATAACCACATGATGCTTCAAATAGCAATTATTTGTGTCGAGCCCATCGGACCTTCCAAGGGTCAAACCCGCGGCTCACACGTCAATTTCTTTACAAAGGCTACCATACCTGTGGACTGTTTAACTTACAAAACCCTTGACACTATCTTTGTCTTGCAAGGTGTTGATGGCAACACGAGAATTGTGACGTTGGTGGGCTGCTCAAGTGCTATGGTGAAGTAGCGCATGTTAAGCTTGTGTAGCTGAGGAACAAAGAGTAAATCTGTCATGAACACATATTATAATTGATGGCCTTCCAGGCAAGATGGTTTTGGATAGGAACCAGCGGTAAAGATATCTTATATGATTAGCAACCCGTTTTCTGATGTGTACTGAAGATCATTTACCGATAGAATGATGGTCAGACGGTAATAAATCAACCGTATCCTATTTAAGTATGTTCTCCAAAGGGCGGCTGACGAGCTTCGAATCACTCATTATGGCTTACGCTTCCACCGCTTTACATCCTCGTATGTCAATGGGCTGATGCACCCTAAAATTACACTAATTAGAAAAAGAAAGCTCCATGAATAAGCAGTGAAGAGGCTCAAAGAATTTTTTTCTTTTGTCTTAATTGTAAAACCAGATTCTTTTCAAAACCAGTCATCGAACATGTTCGCGCAAGGTCAGCCAAAGAAATCGACAAGGCAAGAGACGCGATTACAATGAGCTAAATAACGCTGCGGAACACTGGGAAGGGAATCTAAACGTATACGTCAAAGGTCAAAGGTCACAAAATTTTGCCAGATACTAAAAAATCATCTCTGTGTAGCTAAATTTGGTTTTCTTGAGCCGAAAAAATCATCGTTTTATTGAAGCTTTCATGATCCTGGAATAAAGATTAGGTTGGCGCAAACCATCGAGCTTGACTAGACCAAGTCAACGCAGCCAGCATTTCATGTGCGCCGTGTGCAAAGGACTTTAGATCATTAGGGCCGCCGAGCTTCACGTGAGTTCTGAGGTGCCCCTAGCACATCATTTGAGTGTTGCATTTGCTCTTGAATTTGCTGGTAACGCGAGTAAGAGTGACCATATGGTAGCTGATAGTACACATAACTACCCCCATGTTGGCTACTGTTCTGAAGGGCCGAGTATCCATTAGGCTATGCGCTTTGAATAAGTAAAGCTTATCGAAAGGAAGCTACCAAAACAGCTCGGACTCTCACGCATTTCAGCGCAAGGGCCGACAAATTGGGGAAGATCTTTCGTATACGCTCGAAATATATTCCCGATTATTGTTTACTTAATCGGCAACTCCACATTGCATTAAATATTTGATCGCATTAATGCTCGAACAATCACGAAACTGTTCTAATCAATCATACTTAGTCGGTATCCATATCATAAAACAACCCTCTATCGCTTTGAAGTTGATGCGATTAAATAAAAAATCAATTGTCAAAAACTCCACAAAGCATCACATTTTTTTACGTCATAGATTATGCGCTTGAGAAAGTACCCATTTGAAAATTTTAAACAGCTTCCATATTGTAACACAACGCATTTTTGCATCAGAGCATACATGCTTATGCGTTATATAGACATAATTTATCAAACAAGGTGCTCGAGGACACGACAAAGAGCCGCTGTCCAAACTCTAGGATTGACCCCGAAAGCAATCTAAGACGCAAACACACTATCGCGTAGCAGCTGCTGCCTCGTCTGAAGAAGGCGCAAAGCTGAGGCAAAAGCGGCATCCTCTAGCTCATTTTGACCGCCAAGTCAGCGAAATTCCATGAGGAGTGCAAAGCGAAAAAAGGCGCTTTCTTGCCCGACTGCCCGGAAGCCGGATTATTTAAATAAAAAGAATCCTGTGGTGGTTGCAGCGCTATAGAGTACCCAGACGTATCTCATATACCTTTTGTCTTCAGCATACTTATGGCAGCAAGCGACATCCTATAATCTAATTCTAAGCTGTGGTAACGACACGCTCATAGTTACCGTAAGGTTGCACTGAGCCAGAGCTTCATTTTACGATAATGGTGCTTGTATATGCCTTGCGCGGCGTGGCCTCAAAAGACTTCCCACGGCACAAACTCGACGATTGTACTGCTCGGCTCCTTGGCACGCATAGGCCGAGGAAAAGCCATCCGAAAGGTCACTTCTTTCTCTTTGGATCCGTTGCCCAGAAAATGAGTATTTTTCCCCACTGGACGGCAATTTGGTGCGCAGTAAGCAAGTTGCATAGCCTCTTACTTAAAGAGTTAATGAATTCAGCAACGTAATTAACCCTAGGAATGAACGGAGGGTTGTCGTATATAATTTCCTCCTTCCTTCTGGTCTTTAGTTAAGGTAAGCTCATCATTAAAGGCGCTCCAGGTTTGGCGTTCGCCTTGGTAACTATATGCATCTCTGCTCATCAGCAAAGTTTGTCGCATGGCGAATGGGTCCGACATTATAGAACTTTGAGGCGGACAATGATGTTGTCTTTACAGCGCTGTCATTAAGGTAATAATTTTTTGCGGCTATAGCGGACCAAAAGGCCAGAAAAGCGCACGCCACGCTCATAGTTTATAGGCGATAAATTGCCGACTGCCGATCAAAAGAGAACGATAGGCAGCTGAAATGTTTTCTTGGTGTTATTTGGATATCCTAAAGCTACCCGGTCGATCAGCAGGCTCTACACTTATCGCCATGACCAAATCGACTCACCGAATAAATTCTTTTCTCTTCTTTTTTATGTAACCAAAGATTTTGTGAGACGTAGCAGGCCGCTACATATAGCCAAGCGTTTGTGGCAAAAGGTGTCAACTCGTTAAAAGAAGCTTTATATAAAAGGTGGCGTCTGATGCAAGACAAGCGCCCTATCGACATCTATACCGAGATAAGTACTAAGATATCTGAATGCTTCTGGAGCATCAAAGTCTCTACTCTAACACAGAGTGCATGTGCTAAATTTTTGGTTTGAGACATCATATTGAATGAATAAGTCTCTCAATTGCAATCTTTTGCACGTGTCGAGTTCCTTATGACCGAAGACAGTTCACCAAAAGATTATACGTCTTCTGGCACACCTCTCCGGTGCAAGGTCCTGTGTATATCCGTCACACCTGATAGCACATGCCACCAGCTTCAAATCCAAGAACATGTGTATATGTATGCGGAAGAGATATTTTTCTCATCTGACAAACGAACAGTTTTTTGGTATAACACAAATGAGATTTTTGCATACGCCACACCCACCCGTGCATACGCCTACATAGCCACACCGACATACCGACATGACTCGCGTACCCGTGCTTACCCAAACAATGAGAGCAGTTGAGGATGGGGATGGGTTTCCAGTGCAGGATTTTGGTATGAAGATATGCATTTTAAGGCTATGCTTTGCATAAACACAGCCACATTCATCATCCCACGACCTTTATCTCTTTTGACACGATGTCCAATGTCGGGCTAGCTGTGTGGTTGGTGCACAGCGCTTAAGAGTTTGATCGTAGCGGTGCACCGCTTGTGTAATGAAAACGATACTAAGTCTGGCACGTCGCAGAATTTCGCGCGCGGGTAAACAGTGAACTTCAACTAAACCAGGCTGACTGGCTTTTGGGGAGAAACGGGATAATTAGATCTCGGTTCGATCACAGAAAAACGCGTTTAGACATTTTTGAGGCTAAGTAGATTTACTTGTGATGACTTTGACAGTATTAAGTTTAATCTCTACATGGCTAGTATGACTTTACCCTGGAGATGTCGTGGATAAAAAAGCATAAGTCTTGTTTCGATAAAGAGATAAGGTCATAGGTGCTGACTCTCCAATTTCGCACAATTTCACGTTAGTGACTTATATTCTCATCCCTATTGTGCTTGAAAGAAGCCTTTGCAAATATAGATCCGAGCTCAGAGATGACCGTCCAAGATAGCCCCAAAAGGATCCTTTGTACTGACAGATCCCTTTTGGAGCAATTTTATCGTCAAAATATGTTTGGCATCGAACGTCGTGATGGTCGAAATAATTGTTTGGCCAGTCGTTAATACGTTACTGTGGCGCTTGATAGCAATTGTGTCATCACTAAGTACTTCAACAGCATACCGGTGGGCGTACTAATTACCGTAAGGAGCATATCCAACTTTCTCATCTGATATAATAGCAATCATCCACCTTGTAGGGTGCACTGTATAACGCACTTAATTATACTGTTAAACAACACGTCCTACCTTGCAATCAGTAGTTGTGCAGTACCCCTGCAATGTTCAGCTTTTTATTTGCGTTCATTACTCGTTACTTTCCATTTGGCTTTTGACAGTTCAATACTACTCTCGCAAGAAAAGCATACACTGATCTCGTGGTAGTGGCTTTTGTCTTGAGACGCAGTCTATCTTATAACATATCTGAATATTTTTTATACAGAACACACCGGATTCTTGAATCATTTGGGATCACTGAGCCAAGGTGCACCTTACTCAACCTGTAAGACTACTCCGAGACATATTTGTCGCGAACAAAAAATAATCTATATAATGTAAAACACTACCGTTGGTCAATTTATTCCGTCGATAATTCTCTTGCCTCGTGTTCTTCAGTAACTGTGACCCTTTTTACAGTACCCTAACCGGAGCGCACGTGCCGTGACACGACAATTTGTCAATTATCACTGTGAATAAGTCTATATGCCAGCCACGGGGTCCTTTGTGACACCCAGTGGCCAAATTCGTATTGTATTCTTGTTCTTTTCAAAGCGAAGTTATGCTAACCTTTCTTAAAAGTGCTGCATTTCCCACTCGAGTTCCTATGCTCAATTTGTCTTAACTTATGTTGCCTGCTCGCAGAATTTTGTTACTCGCACTTGGCTGCTTTGTAATATTCACAGTTAACTTTTGGGTCTTGCGGAGCTTGATTATACTGACCATTGGAACCATGATGCCAACATTTAAACTGCTATCTTAAGCGCATTTGGCAACCGGTGCTGTAAGCGTAATGTGTACATCCGCTAATGAATCTTCGAACGGCGTCGTCAGGATCACCTTCAGAAAGCTTAGTACCTTCGATACCTCACGCACGCATAACAAAATTGGAGCATGAAAGCGGGATGAGGCGGCCAGGACCTATGGTCTTGCTCCGCCAATCAATCTAGGGCCTATGCTTCACTAGCCATGGCATGTCCTCAATTTTTTTAGATGGTCCGTGTCAGAGACAAATATTTTTTCTTGGTTTTTTTAACCTAAGTGGCGTCTCGTTTGCCGATAAAACTTTACTCACGTTTCTCTCACTAAAAGCATTGGTCAACTTATTTTGGTCGACAGCAATTGCAAGCCGACGCGCATAAGTTTCCGACGCGCCAAAGTCTATCAAGACTTGTAATAGGTTTTCATTCTTTCGTACAACTGTGTGGACAAAAACCACTGCTTTAATAGCTGTCGAGTAGATCAGCCATAGCCTTATTATAGGTAAGTAAAAAAATTTCAGTAGTATGGCGCCTTGCCCGTTACCAGTACTCTTTCAGTTCTTACGCGTAATTTTTACCAGCGACCGTTTAACGCCCATGGGTGAGACGATCACAACTTCGCCCCCCAAACTTGTGCTGTCAACCTCGACCGTTCTGAAGGCTCAGCAATATTGCCCTTAAATTTTGTGCGTGTTCTTTTATTCGCGCTCAAATTTTGGCTGAGCAAACTTGCTAGCTACAAGTGCTCGGCGACAAGTTTTGGTTATAAATCCTCTTCGGCGTTCAAATTTGGCAAACAAATTGTATTATTGTACTCTGGGTGAAATACTTTTTATTGGCATGGAGAATTACCTCGTCTAGTTTTTTCCTATAGCATGTTCGATGATCCTAGCCCGCCAGAAATCAGTAAACCTCCGATAATATCAGTGACACCGATGATATTCTTAGTTTACCGGCTATTGCAGTCGATAACGAAGGTCGGATTTGGCTCAAAGACGCTGGATTTTTGTGTGGCAATATTTAATCTCAAATTAATATCCTGGAAGCGAATTAACTTGCAAGCAGTACATTTTAGTATAGATAACACCAATGCACAAAAGCACGCATTGACACTAAAGTATTCGGACGCTCGGGTCCTCGTCTTCAATCCTTTGCTTGTGCCTCAAAATCGCAGACTACCCACCCAGATCCAGATACATAAAAACGCAGGGGTCCATCACCAACAGCAATAAAATCATTGTAAACTTCCATACCATTTGCACATACTCAGACACCAAACATTTAACTAGCTCGCTGTTTGTGGAGTCTCAGGATAGTCAACACAGCTTGCAATTATTTTTTTAACAATTGCAGCACAAAGTGCCTACAAGACAGTATTGTAAGCAACCACGGGCAACCAGGGCAGTAAAAATGTTTATCTTTCTTTCGTAGTGTTTCCTTCAACTTGCGAGATAAAGTTTCTCACTGCAGCACCATTTTGTCCTCGTCATACGATATTTGTCGTCTAGGCAACTCTTAAGCAAAACAACTTCAAAAATCACCTTTGTTGCGAGTTAAGCTTTACCAATACAAATTCTTGATCAACATTTATCAATTCTCGCTAGCCGCCATCCGGGGCTAATTATTAAGCGCCGCACAATAATACTACATATTTACTAATCTATCCAAGACTATTGACACGTCGACTCAATCAATAAACAATACCTGCTTCGGGATCATGCCTTAATTTTAACGGCACAAGTACCCGCGTCTTTTCATATTTTCCAGATATGTAGCCATTTCAAGATGAGCGTGAATCGTCGCGATATCTTGGATTTAAAGGCAGCAGCAGTCTGAGGATATGGGCGAGGCACCGAGTTGGCACCATATGTGGGGTGCCAAGGTCAAAATGCCCTGCGATATGGAGGATGACGTGCTAGAAGACATTATCAAGCATGTAACTTCGCGATTGGCCACGTATGGTACCGAAGAATGGGAGAAAAATGGATTGGCAGTGGGTTGTCTTAGCGATATGAAGCCAAATTATTTGGTGATAGCTTCTTTTTGGTCTTCCAGGTATGCGAGGACATCAAGACTCACCTCGACGAGGCATGGGATCCGCACTGGGTAGTTTGCATTGGACGCAATTTTGGTTCGTTCGTGACCCACGTTACAGGAAACTTTGTATTCTTCTACTACAACGAGAAAGCAGTGATGATTTACAAAGCAGGACAATGAGATTTAAATAGCTTGTGTTTCAAATGTCGATTGTATTCCGCCTTGTGATTAGTCAAAACTCAAATTTTGGATTGCCAGCAGTTTTAATTCAAACGATGCATGTCGTTAAGAAGATGAAGGTAGACCACGAGTTTGCCAATGGCAGGGCTGTTGGCGACGGCACCACAGAAGCTCCGAACCCAAGCGTTAGTGATGACAAAGAGAACCTTCAGGGCAAGACCATGACTTCCGCAATTGCTCAATTTCAGGGCGAAGACGTAAGCCACGTAACAAATTTGATAATTTATATTAGAAACGCTAATGCTGCTTACTGCTCGCTTGTCTCCAGGGTACGAATGTCGGTCCACAGTTAGAAATTCCCATGAACTCCAACGTTCATCAGTTGGAGGAATTAGTCAACGAGTTGCTGCAAAACGGCAAGAACCGTGTGCCGTACTCGCTTTACCTTGGTGAGACAGAGGTAACGTCGACACTTCAGGCCACAGTTGAAGAAACGGTGCGTTTGTGTGATCATACCCAAGGTTTGCTTCTGCTTATGCGTTTAACATTCAACTTTTTATGCAGAATATGTCGACAGAGACGGCACTGACCATTCACTTCCAGCCGCTGGCAGCGTTCCGTGTGCGTCCAGTCACCCGTTGCAGTGACACTTTGCAGGGAAATTCGGAGGCTATATTGCACGTGAGTTTCAGCCCTGATGGAAAGAGGTTGGCCAGTGGTGGAGGCGATGCAACCGTACGCTTTTGGGACACCAACACGTGCATGCCCAAGCACACGGGTCGTGGACACAGGAATCATGTGCTGTGTACGGCGTGGTCGCCGGACGGAGCGCGCTTTGCGTCTGCTGACCGAAACGGTGAGATTCGTTTGTGGGATCCGTTGACAGGCAAGCAGGTTGGCCAGCCCATGAAGTGTCACAAGCAATGGGTGAACTCTTTGACGTGGGAGCCAATGCACCGAAATGCCGCTTGTGAGCGATTCGCAAGCTCTTCAAAAGACGGATCAATAAAAGTTTGGAACGCTCGAACGGGTCGTCTTATTACTTCTTTATCGGGCCACACGGACTCAGTGGAGTGTATCAAATGGGGAGGCGAAGGCTTGCTGTACAGTGCGTCCCGTGATCGCACAATAAAAGTTTGGGCAATGGAAGGGGACCACCTGGGCAAGCTCGTTCGTACGTTGATCGGACATGGTCACCGTATCAACACGCTTGCACTCAATGTGGACTATGTTTGCCGTTCGGGTCCGTTTGGTCACAATACTAAAAGCTTCTCGTCGCGCGAAGAGATGCAGCAGAGTGCGCTTAAACGGTACGAGGAGGTACGCAAGGGTCATCCAGAGCGTCTGGTTTCCGGCTCGGATGACTTTACTCTATTTTTTTGGGAGCCTTCAGAAAGTAAAAAGCCATTAGCGCGTCTCACGGGCCATCAGCAGCCAGTGAACCACCTGAGCTTCTCTCCGGATGGACGGTACTGTGCAAGCGCTAGTTTTGACAAGAAGGTTAAGATATGGAATGGCCACACGGGCAAGTTTATTGCCACGCTTACAGGCCATGTTGGAGCTGTGTATCAAGTATGCTGGTCAAGCGACTCGCGCCTGATTGTGACGGCCAGCAAGGACTCGACCGTGAAAGTGTGGGAGTTAAGTGAGCCTAAGAATGCTAAGACGACGCTATCAGGCCACGCAGACGAGGTATATGCGTTGGATTGGAGTCCGAACGGTGATATGGTGGCATCAGGCAGCAAGGATCGTACCATCAAGATGTACGTAACAGTTGATGACTTCGAATTTGAATTGATTATTAATCCCCGTGTGTCAATTTTGCAGCTGGAAACACTAATTTTAAGTAATGAAGTTAGATTTTGTGCTAGTTATCTAAGAGGATTTTAATATAAAGTGTTCAAACGACTTCACTTTCACATCTGCGCGCGACGAGCAGCTACGAGTTTAACGTCGATGAAGCGTACGCGCGATGAGATCACCATGGAGGATTGCGGCATGGGTGGCGTGAACATGACACCTCCCCCATCATCTCAGTGGGCTTCCATGTCGCCTTGGAAATCGCAGCATGTGTTTACTAAGCGCTACCGAGACCGTTCCGTCCCCATCGGTGAGTGACTAAAACCCACTTTTAAGTACAACTACGTACTGACTGCTGAAATGTCACATTCAGACGCAATGAGCTGCTTAATGTCCGCCGCCGTCACTAGCGCGCGCATTAAGAAGCACGGTAACATTAGTCGCCTGTTTGCCAACCAAAACGAGGCGCAACGCATCTGCTGCACTATGTGTGAGTGCGCTAAGCGCTGGTTTGATCCCAGCGTGATGCTGCCCTGCAGCCACTGTGATAAGCAAATGGGTGACTGCTGTCGCCGCGAGTGCCAAGCATGCTGCAACGTCTTCTGCTCTTTATGTTCGACACTTAACTGTGATGAACGGCTTGACCGCGTCTTCTGTCTTTCGTGCAATGAGGAGCAGCAGTGTAGGGACTAGCAGCCAGCGCATTAAATGTTTAATTTTTAAAAGCCTTATTTGGATATAAAATTGCGGCTAACTAAACATGCCGACGCCAGGAGTATCATAAAGAAAGCTGCGAACAATTTCATACGCTGTTGCTGGTTGGTCATGAGCGACCATCTAATTAGTACCAGAACATCACAAAATGAATAAGATGAGAGTTAGGGAAGACGCAAGTGTGAGACTTACGTGGCCTGCGTTAAAAATTTTCATGAAACTGAGACCGTGCGATGTCCGCACTAGACCGATCGGCTGGCCGCCGAGCATTATTTTGTTAAAGGTGGTAGAGCTAAATTCAGCATGATGCTGCCAGGACAAATCACGCGTCCATGAGTCTTGAGACATCCAGTTAACGACCGAATCTGCGTCACCGCCGTAGACAACCACTCGAACACCGTGGCCAAGAGCTTGTGCGACATTTAACTCGCTTTCCCGAAGCTGATCCATTTGTGCTAATTTTGAAAGACCTCCAGGAGAACACACTCGCCATACGTGAGGGACGTTTGTGAAGTAAGCACTTGTGGAGGGAGCATTGACAAATGCCTGAAGACGAGAGAAGCGGTAACAGAGCTGAACGGTATCGTCACGATGGCACTGCAGTCGCACGTCGTACATATTTCGTCCAAGGTCCCAGACTGCGGAGGTTGTAGCACTTTCAATCTCCGTAAGGATTTGAAGGGCTCTAGTGCAGGCAGGACTGGCAGGCAAGTGACACAAACTGCCATCTCTACTACACCTTGCAAGCGCAGTCTCAAACTGTTCGCGTAAATCTCGAAATACTTTTTCATTTCGACCAAGAAAGTTGTAGCCATACTCGCTGACATTAAAATATGGGATAATTGACTTTACCCATGCAGATGTTGATACTACGCCATTCCCAATCGCAATACCTTTTACTGCAGGAATCAAAGTCTCATTGAGCAGTCTCACGGCTAAGTCGGGTACATAATGGCCAGCATAACTTTCTCCAAAGATGTAGAAGTCATTATTTTTAAGCTCTGGATGTTGTATGTAGAATTGTTGAAGAAATTTGTGCATATCGTCAGCTGCACCTACCAAAGACCACGGGTGTGTGATGCCATGATCTCCGTCACTATACCCTGTGCCTTTAGGTTGGTCTAGGTAAATCATGTGAGCAAGCCCAGTCCACGCGTACGGATTGAGCGAGATATTGTTAGTTTCAACGTCAAACGAGCATGGGCCATTCTCGAAGAATAAAGCGAACAATCCTGAGCATCCGGGGCCACCCGATAGCCACAAAATTACTGGAGCATTTATTATATTGGCGGACGGTTTGTAGTAAACGTAGTAAAGATCGGCTAACATGCCAGTCTCTTTAGCAAGATTCTCTCCACAAAGTGACGTTGGTGATGGATACTCATTGCTGAGGTCACTTGCTTGGGCGATAAGATGCTCTCCATCTGCAACCATACAGCATCGAGCTAATATCGCCGTCAAGAACAAGCACCAAGTGTCAGGCTTCATTTTAGAAACGTGGTTTGATCTTTTTAAAATTGGGATCACTTGGCGCGACTTTTGCGTCTTACGCTTATATGTATTTACGTAATTAAAAGTAAATTGAAGTCATTATGGATTCAAAAGGCTGGCACGTGGAATAGCAATCTTCTGGCTGATTATCCAATTTTTTCGGCTGCATTCTTTTCCGAAAATCGTCGCGATGATGCGAATTTACCCATACACCTTGCGCTGGAGTAGTCATAAAATCTTCAGCCAAAGTAGTACCCGACCAATATTGACGTTGCGGTCTATCTCACCTGCATTGTAAGTACTCTGTCTAGACCTTGGCATTTCTGCCTCATATTTTGTGCATTGGGATCGACTTTGTTGGACAGTTTGGCATTCAACAGCCGGAATCCAGGCATACTGGGGTAAATTGATATCGCTTGCACATTTCTGCGACTTGTTTTGCAACCAGGCGCTACTTAGCCGAAATCGATCTAAAGCTTCAACACTCGTAGCCTGCTGCTTATGGATAGCTTGTTTCGGCCTCTTGTGTTGCTCGCGGCCATTGATTCCTACGGACGGACGTTTAGCTCCAAACCGAATATTCTTTGTGGGAGCGACCACCTCCTTGTGCGCTTGGGACTCTTTTAGCGTATTGGGGTTGCTGCTATTTAGCTCATTCGGCCCTCTTGGTTTTGTTTCGATTTCTGAACTTATCGCTGGTGATTTAGGAGTCGGGAGTGATGCTTTGGCATCATCATGACAATTCTTACTCGTCGCTATCCAGTGTGCAGGTACATCGCGAACTTGCGTATGCTTGACCTTTTGTAGAAATTGGTCCATCCGCTGCTGCCTCGCGTTTGTGTGGTGGCTTGTCAGCGTCTTGATGTACCGAAGAATGCTGCTGTCACCGCTTGAAGTGCCAGTATTCTTCTCCTGGCTTTTAAATACTTCAAAAGGGCGTGACACTACTACATTTTGCTGCCTATTCATCTTTTGCTGCAATGAGAGCACCTAACATCTCGCTTTCGGATGCGGACACGATTTAGAGTGATGGTAGCTTCAAGTATACTTTCTACATAGATTTGCAATTTTAGTTATCTTTGAAACCATTTCTTCTTCTTGCTCGTAATCCGACTGTACACCACGGCAGCTCGTCGACCTCGTCGAGAAATGGTCAGAGTCGTCAGTGATGAATTTGGGGCAATTGTGGGTGGTATTTTCCACGAGTCCAGCAAAGAGTAACGGCGCTCCGAGTTCATGTCATTTGTTTCGTTCTTTCGACTTTCTGACGGGATTTCAACCGACGCTTGGTCACGTGGTCGGGCTGTGGACGCTTTTGAGGTAAAATCGCTGACATTGATGTTGCTCGTGGGAATGTTTCCTGCAACAGCCGACGTGATGCCGTTGCCATTGACCCTTTTCACATTAGCTTTGCCAGTATTTAATGGCACACTTCCACGGCGCGAACGAGTAGCAAGAAGGTGTTCATCATCTTTATGCTCTTCATACTCAGCTGCTTTCTTTGAGTGATACTGCGTGTCAATTGGCTCGTATTGGGCTCCTAGTATCGAATTGCGAACCGACTTTGGAGATGGCAAAGGGGAATTGCGTGCACTCTCGCCTTTGAATCGGAAGCTGAGAGGGGCAATTGCTTCAGTCAGCTCAACAGCACCACTAACGAAATTGATGCTTTTGGGAGGTGCTTGGATAAATGACCCGTCGATGTCGACCTCGCGGTCGTCAGGCATACCCTTGATGTCGACTCGGATGGACGGATCTCTCTCGCAATCCACGTCAAAGCTCTGCGTACTCACCACATCTTCTCGTGCTCCATCCACATCGAAGCTTTGCGTGCTCATGACTTTTCGATTGACAAATACAGCATTCCGAGTTGCAGTATTCCTTGTTAGTTCCTGTCCTTCTGTCTTAATTGAATTCCGGCCCATTGATGGCCGGTTTTCGAGCGTGAGATTGTGCCAGCGACCCATAAAGCTGCGAGAGATGTGCTTTAGTTGTCCTCCTTTCGGCACTTCGGCATAAATGATACGAAGGACGCGATTGGCGTTGGAAATGACTGACGGTTCAATGTGCTCCTTTTTTTCCACCAGTCCCTCCAAAAACGCTAGCATCTGAGGATAGTAGTTAAGGTCTTTTAACCAATATTCAGAATCACTTTTTGCCTCATTTTCCGTTAGAGACGGATTACGCGCCTCCAACACCCGACGGAGCACCTTGAGTAAAGACGGAATATCTGGATGCTGCATGGTGACTCGACAAATCAGCAACTCGACGAATTCTTTCGACAAAATTTCGGGAAACTGTACCAAACGCCGAGCTATACGCAATACGCAGCGATACGGAAAGCTTGTAATCAAGTGCTGATTGCAATAGCGCACAAGTTTTACGATCTGTTCTGGCATGCGGCTATTAGCTATGCTTTCGTCAATGTCAAGTGATGCTCGCAAAATGTGCGTCATTGCCATGGTGTATTTGTCAATATTATCAGCAATTATCTTGAGGTTGTCGGGCGGACTTTGTAAATCAAAGCGCATCATTTGAGCCAGTTCAGTCCTCCACAGCTGAAGTAGTAGCTCAAGATTGTAGGCTGGGTTTGTCAACTTATCTGCGTCCGGTCGAGACAAAAAACGATCAATGTACAGACCTGCCACAAAATTGTGGGGGTATGGAATAAAATCTGAATTGTCGTCAAGTAGAACGGAGTCGCGCTTTGCAATAGACCGCTCTACTCGATTTCGACAAATGACTTGGTCGAGTTTCTTGCGCACTTCTGTTCGCTTATGACAGTTCCAAATCAAGTCGCTTTTCTCGTGATCGTCGTCAAAGAATCTTGGTGCCTTGTTTGGATCCAGATGAATTTGATACACGATCGGGTATGGAAGGAATCGACAAAGTCCGCTGTACATTTTTTCCCGCAGCTCTAAATCTTTCATTAACAAAGCGTACAGCACTTCAAACGCAGGCTCACGCAGCGCTTCAGCTCGCAGAAAATGCTCATGGAGAACGTGTTGTCTCGATTGAAGTGCGATGCCTAAGATTTCAACCCATAATCCACTATCTTGCACATACTGGGCGATCACCAAACAGGTATCACACAATTCAGCCAAGCAGGAGAGCGCATAGAAGGCTTGTTCGTAGCCAAGGTGATCGGTAATGACCTGAAGACACCAGGTGAACTGGCAAAAAGGAGTCAACAAACGCTCCAAATTGCACTCAAATCCGCAAATTTTGTTAAGAATCAGCAAAGCCATTTCTTGGCGGGCCAAGTAGTCCACGTTACCAAATTTCGTTTTAGTCGAAGTGGGAGCTTTGTAGGGTTCAGCTTTGACCGATAACCCATACGTCGACAGCGATCGATGGGATGATATTGACACTGCCGCCTTAACATTACTGTCAAATGGTAGTAGATATCTACCAATTGTTGCTACAGAAATGGAAGCATTCACTGCATCCTCGTCGTCAACGTGCTGTTCCAGACACTCCAAAATAGTGGGGCGAAAGACTGGCGAGTCACACAAAAGGCTCAAGCAATCCAAAGCTGGCATTGTATCGGAATAAATACCGAGGTTGGGATCTCTATTTTCATTTAAAAAACAAAACAGAGCTTCTACAAAATCGATCGCCGTTGTTGGGTATAGCGTATCTTCAGTGATGGCTAGCAGATCTCCATCTGACTTCTCCAGCAAAATTAGCAGGTAGATGCCACCAACATATGGCTCGGAGTTAAGGCAATCGTACATGTAGTTAGTGGCACTTTCCAGCAACGAGACCCCGTCTCCATGAAGATCCGTGCAAAATTCTTCTGTCAGTTGAGAGAGTTCAGCTCTAGTGCTTTCATTCCAAATGCAGGTCGGCTCACGAATGTTGGATAGCAAGATAGTACAAAAGTCATGCCCATTTGGCTTTTCAAGGCGATCAAGAAAGTTCATTGGAAGAAGATTCGCTAAAGCTTCAAGTCCAGCCGATCGACTATTGCCATCTGGTCCCAATGCAAGTGAGCGAAGAGCACTAAACGCACTTTCTATCATTTCACGCTCCTGTTTTTCGAGCGCGGTTGTACTCGCCTTTTCGATATCAACAACGGAAGAGCTTTCAGCTGATGCCAAAATCAAATACAGCGCCTTCCAAAACACTTGTGTAGAATCCACGATGTGTTGTTGCAGCTCATGACTATGGCAAAGTGATGACGCGATATCAAAGGACATCTTCTGAATATGCCACGGTTGTATATTCTCGAAAGAAAGAATGACATCGTCTAAGATCGAAAAGATACGCAGGACATACTTGGACTTAACCGCTCCATTCTGTGACGTACAGTCTGGCGCAGTGAAGAAGGTCGAGCTGTCTTGATCTTCAAACGAGCTCAAATTGAGTTGCTTTGACGGGGATATGTCATCAAAGGGTGCACTTATGTTTTTCGCTAAAAGCGATTGGACTCCTTCTTTAGAAGTGAGGAGCAGTTTCATAATGGAAAACATGCTTTCCTTATGTGCTACATCATTGCCATGTGCGCATCTTTCTGCCAAGTCGAGAACCACGTCCCAGCTTCCATCTATCGCAATGAGAAGTGGCCCATTTTGCGGCGCAACGGAAAGCAAACACCGTAAAAACTGCATTGAGAGGCTTTGGGCTTTCGAAATTTCTGTCGGTCGAGATGACAGCACGCGGATAAGCAAATCAAATGTTGAAGATTCGAATGAAAAGAACTGGAACCCGTATTTGTCCAACAAATGCAGTTGCGAATTCAAAATTTGCTCAATAAATTCAGCCGATGTCTTCTGACTATCGGAGTGGGTTTCGCGCTTAAGAAAAGCGCGCAGTGAATTAAATGCTTTGCGGACCCTATCGATTTCGACTCTTTGTCGGCATAATTCCCGATAGCGCTCGCGCAAATCTATTGATGAATACGTAATATTTTCACTCCAGCCAAAAATTTTGAAAGCGTCTAAATGGTTCATATTGTCGTCTGGACTGTCGGCTTGACGCCGAGCCATACCTCGCCACCTTTCCTCAATACTTTTCATCACAAAAACAGGGTCCTCCACCTCTTCGGCTTCTGAACTAGACAAGCCGACACTCAAAAGCGAGATACCATTGTAATACACATCCCCAGATAGTTCCAGGTAAGAAATTGGAGGAATTGGAGTGTAATTATATTTCACTGTGACGTTCATCTTTAAACTCTCCCGAAATTCGCGTAAATGCTCACTTATCATTTCTTGTAAATGTGATCGCATCTTTGAAGACCACAAGACACGCTTATCACGCTTACAACTGCAAAATACCTCGGCAAAATACTCAGGGCTTTCCAAATCCAACACACTTATAAGAGATTCAGGCAGTATGTCGATTAAAAAACTATGGCCCACATGCCGCTCCGATGATCGCTGAATTCTATGAATTTGCTTCAGCAATGCCGCCTCTGGAACGAAAGCAGGTACCTTATCGTCTTCTCTTGGATTTGCAACCGCTGACAAAATAAAATAAAAGGCACCATACTGGTACAGCTCTTGCAGCTCCTCCTCACCTAGAGACATAAGCATCTCACAGGTATACCTTCGAACGTTCGCGATTTTTACGTAAAGCAATTGGACCAATAGTGCTAGAGATGACGTGCTCGCTACCACAGTATTTACCAAAGCGGGAGGAAACATATTTTTGTTATCAGTCCCGACTACACGTTGGTCTTTAACCATGAAGTTTCTAAGAGACTTCAAGGCAAATGCTGCACAGCTTGCGTCGATCGGCTTATCAGTAAGTTCCATCCACCTCAGCTCAGGATATTCAAACATAGAATTCCAGCTGTGCTCGTCAATGCTCAAGTTGGTGGAATCATGCGTCGAGCAGCAGCAAACATACAACGCATCGACATGACGACGCCGAATGAGCGGGTCGGCATCCAAATGCTCTTTCAATTCATTCGCTGAAAACGGACCTTCAATATCATTTTTTTCATTACTTGCCCCCACTGTCCTGAGCTTAATGCTCCATTTAAGCGCATATCTTGATTCCTCATAAAACGAAGATTCCGCAATCGGAAAAGAGGAGATCTCGTTTTCTTCCGACGTCACAAATGATTCCATCAATGGTATGTCACCGTCATTATCGATCAAGTCGCTTCCATTCGGCGTCGTCTCGCATCTGTGCGAGAGCAACGACATGTATAGCAGCACTTGTGTTAAATTTTTTGTGCACAACTCGGCGCAGGCAACTTCAGATAAGCTCAACCCAGACATCAACTCGACAATGTCTTGAATTTCGCTTGCCAGGTATGAGTTACGCAGCAATCCGGTTAAGAAACGGGCTCGATGATTTGCGATTGGTCGAGCTTCGGGAAATACGTTTGCCAATTCGATCAGAATTTTTAACATGGTATGGCCGTGTTGATTGCTAACGGAAGCTCTAATAACCACAGAAGAAGCGTTGTTTTCACTCGCAGAACAATCATTTGTTTCTGACAAGGGAATTTGGCTAAGATGAAGATGCTCCAACCAGCACTGATACACCTCACTAAAGAACTTTGCTGGATCCTTCGCAATATCAATACTGGCAAAAAAGAGGCTGCTTGAGTTTTTTAGCTTTCCTCGGTATGTACCTGCTTCCATGGCGTTAAATGTATCGGCAACTTCTGCCAGCTGCAATGAACCATCATCTATTCTTTCCATTATTACACGTAGATAAAATCGGCCAACGCGAAGCTCTTGGGCAATGCTTTCGTACCGCACCAAAAACTGAGCATGATTCCACTTAGGTTCGCTTTTGCCTTTGCAAGAAATAAGCACAGATATCGCAGCTGCTCGATCGGATTTAAACCGATCAAATTGTTCGATTGCCGAAGCAAGGGCAACTTGCAATTCGCTTCGCGTCGATTGGTTCCAGAGCAAGTCAGGAAGCATAAAGTCTTTATCGACCATGCCCGACAACAATGCCATGTCGGTCGAGGATTCTCCAGGATAATTGACACGAAGGAGGGAGGGGTCCTCCTTAATGCCAGCTCTATTTTCGGAACCACTTGCAAATAGTGTTCCAATCTGTAGCTGCATGCGATGTATAAACCACCCTGATCCATCAACTTCCATTTGCAAGTGACGCTTGCTCTTTCGTCGAAACGAGTCAGTCTGACGAGCTCGTTGTTTTTTTAATAGTCTTCGCACCATTGGGCTGGAAATCATACGTATAAATCCATGCGGAAGAATTCTCACAAGCATTTCATGGGAAGCCTTGTGATGGGTCACCCAAATACTGGCAATATACTGATATGTCTCCTTCGCATTATCTGAGGGGTGAAAAAACGCGTTTTGCAAGTGCTTGATCGTAAGACCAGAGTCCAACGCCAAGTCACAAATTCGTCGTCTCAACTTGTGATCAGCGTGATCAACAATCACCTTCAAAACACAAATAACTGCTGCCGCCAATCCTGCGTTCGTGTTTTGAGACGCTAGCTCTAATAATAATGCATACTTTCCCCCTAGATCTTTCACAATCGCATCAAAGTGACTATCGTCTGTACTAGAACGAGAAACAACGAGTACATCGAGAAATAGTTGTAGCACTACCAACGTAGAGCATGAATTGCGTTGATCCAAAAGGCCAGTCAACAGGGTAATTAGTTTTTTATGCTCCAAAACCTGAAAGCGAATGGCTTTCTCAGCTACTCGATGCGCATTAGATCGAGACTTGTCAGCAATTAGTGAGTGTAACGTATTTACTGCCCACAAGGTCGCAATTGAGTCATTAGAAAGTAAAATTTGAGCCAGTGTCGGGATCAATACCATAGCACCGGTGTTGGAATGCTCCATCGCTAGCCGATAGCAGCCATCGTTTACTCGACAAAACGATTCCAAAACTATACAAACTTCGTTCGTACGAATTGGTAATTTGCAGAAATGTTCTAGCTGTGTCAAAACATCATAAAAAAGTTTAGTCACGACAGTAACATTCCATACGAAGCTTTTCTTACCAAATTGTTGATCCCTCGAAGCAAAGTATAAAAAGATAGCTTTTCCAAGCGTCCACGCATAAATTTCTCGGCAAAGTCTTCAACTTCGACATTCATATTCAAGTTCTCGAGGGCGAACATGACCTTATTCGTCGCAGTTATGATACTCATACCCTCCCCACTCATTACGCCTATCTCCTTCTCCAGAACGGCGTGTGCCGGAAGGTAAAGCCCATCGTGGTTGTGATAAAAAAAACGTTCTTGCTCGTCTTCCAACAGTGCCCTGGGGGCTAGTCTAGGATTAAGGGTTGAAAACTCGCGATTGAGCGATACATTACAGTTATTGACGTATCGATATCCATCGTACAGCGCTGCCATAAAACTTTCGATATCATAGGGCACGTAGGCCACGCGACTAAAATCGGAAAATTCCAGCGCCATCACGGCCTGGGTAGCATCATTTTCTAGCCCAGGAACCACTACGCGCCGCAAATGTCTCAGGTCGTATACCTTCTTGGAGCTATCAGTTATCTCTTCAAGGGTGCCGTCGATAAACCGAAGCTTTTTCTTTTGCCAGTGTGTAAACCCATGTCGGCCTGTCCGCCTTTGCACGTCGAATAAATTTCCAGATTGGAAGATGGATTGATCACGAGACTTCACCATTTGCTGCAGTGGCAGTTTAGTTTGGGTTTTAAAGCAAAGATGGATTCCGATCACTCCAGCGAGTGCATTCATTTTCTCAACGATGTCGCTGCTTTGGTCTGAGTAAATAAATTTTAGTTTGTTTTTCAGCGTGATTATAAATGCATCTGGGATCGTCGTCGCTTGAGTAATTTCGTCGATATGACGAAACTCAAACTCATGAGTATGTTTTGACACGACTCGTACCGCAATCAGAGCCCGCGGGGTCAGATAAAACTTGGTCTTATCTCGTTGCCCGTCCACCAATCCGATAAATCCGGTGAAATGACTGCAATCAACACTGAAGACCCTCTTAAAGTCTTTAAAATTCCCCACCAAATGACTCATCAGCTCCTGCAGGAAGATATTGCGGCATCTGTACCGAAGGCGCAAAAATACGGGGTCGTCGTACTGATCAATCCCCATCTTCAAACTGCCACAGGCTGCTTCGAGAAACTGCTTATACTGCCTCAGAAGAACTTCTGGGTTTTGAACGGCGACCGTATTTACTGGAACTCCAGATGCACTACTTGAATAAGATCCGGACGACGATCTAGTGTTGTTCCGGCTAAATTCATAGGCGTTTCTTTTGGATGAATACAGCAGTGGCCTCGATCGTGGAGCTGTAAGCGCCCCCCCCTGGCTCCCTGAACCATAGCTTAAATTTTTCCCAAAACTGAGAGAATGACGAAACGTTTTGCTATCGTTAGACCGCAGGGAGGACCCCAAGCTGCCAAAGTGCACAAAAGCTGGATTTTTTGTCATTCTGCTGAGAATACCCACACAGGCCTCTACTGTGTTCAAGGCGGGGAAGCTAAAGAGAATTCGCAGCATCATGCGATATTTCATCGCCAACTGTTGGTACAATGTTTCCAAAGTTTTTTGCTCCTTCTCAACATTTGACCTCACCAAAAGCAAAAGAAACTGACACAGTTTCATCGTGGGTAGATCAGACAAGAAATCACCCGTCTACTCAGCAAAAGCGCTCTTGTCAAATCCTTAAGCCATCAGCAATCATTTGTAAAATTGCAAACTTACATGAGAATCTTCGTCAAGTAATGACAGAAGCGTCGTCATGAATACCCGATTTGATAACAAAATTTGCCGACACTGAAGCTTGTGCACTTTAGATTCCATCAATCGACCAAGAACCATAAACATCCAGTAAGTAGCAACTGGCTTTTTGCTTTTCAAAACCTTTGATATTGTACCGATGTATTCTTCTTCTCGCTAAAAACAATCAGGCAAGTATTTGGAAAGTCAATACAAAGAATATCCGACAATCAAGTATACCTTTACCTCAGTCAGAATTTTCATAAATTCGTTGATAGCAAGTGGCGCACGTGTCAAACGGTAAAGCGATTCAAGGTACGTGCTAACAAACTCATGCGTCGCGCCATGCCGACCAACAATGTCATAAAATTCACGTGCTAACACATAGATGACCTTATCGAAAGGCTTGTTAGGTTGAGTGATCACACCAGACGTTGGTGTGTTTGCATTATATTCCAGAGCCAGTAAGTGCATATCTTCATCAAGGCCACGAGGAAGCTGCCGTTGAGATCGTGCCGTCTTTCGATGACCATGCACTGTAAGTAATTGTAAGATAGTTGCTTGGGCGCCCCGCAGCTCGCGATTCATCACGTTTACCTGCGGCGCCGTATCCGCAATTTGATTTCCTACTTGCAAAATAATATTGCGCGGTATCATACGCACTGAGTCCAAAGTGTCAGTCGTCTCCACACCCACTTGATAATTTCCCAAAGCGTGACAAGATGCTAACAGTTCGCACACAATTTTCTCGCGTTGAGCAGTGATATATTGGCGTTTGATGCCGTCCACGTACATGACTTTAAATGCCTGAAGCGTGTCTTCATGCATAATCAGTGCGTATATTTTCGCCAAAGGCCGACTGAAAATGACCGTATCGGCGTCTCCATACTCGGTGATGAGAGTTTCCGACACGGCCAGAGTACGAATTGTAGTTGTAGGCTCGCTTGACTGCGAGACATGCGAAACCTGGTACTCAAAGGACACAGTGGTCGTCAAAGATGCTTTTTCATCTTTTTGTAGCGCTGCCTCCAAGGAATCCTTTCGATACTCGTTAATCTGCATACCATATGCTTTCATAACGCTAGTAATGGCTTGAGCCAGCTCTGTGCGTTTCGAAACGAAAAACAAGCTGGAATCGTCTGAATGGTTTAATATAATCGCCTCGTCGTCATTGCAAATGACGTCGATAGACACGAGACTTGTGTACGAGATGTGACTCATGACGTCTCCTTCAGTGTCTCGCTGATATATGCCATCAGGGCGGACCTCCACCACGCACGACGAGTGCACACCACTTTTATAGTACTTGACGCTTTGGAATGCGTGCGTCTGCACCTCAGGGGGCAAAGGGTGTGCGGTGTTTGACAACTTGGCGTAGTGCTGGCTCCGAAGACGCAAGAGACACACGAGCACTTCCATACGATATTGGCAGCGGTAGACTGTCTTCTTAATACGATGGCGCGGCGTGTAAACAACAAAATCCGTCTCACCCTCAACTACATTGGCGCCGTCTACATCCTCATAGGCCCAAGTATTGGTCACCTGCTGGTTCTCTCGATCAACCGTTGAGAACGAGTATTCGCCCAAACACAGGACGCGGTCCTTGACCACAAAGCTGCCCACCTTAAACACCATAAAGCGCGCCAATACGCGCTTCATCTCCATCGTTGGTCGGGTGTTGCCGATGCTTCAACGATTGTCTGAGTCTTTTCTGGATACGGTAGCTTTCGCTTGGGTCTACAGGTGAAGTTGCAGGGAGAGAGCACGAAAGGTCGCGACATGTATAATTAATTGACGTGTTTGCAGTTCGCACTATTAATTGTTGCAGTAACTTCACGTATCCGCACTATTGATTATTGCAGTAAATTCACGTACTTACGGTACTCCTACAGACGACAGCGAGGTCTTGTAGACTCTGGACGCTAGCAGACGATGTACATATGCATTTAAATATCTGTGACGGAAAGGGCGCAATAAGATATTGAAAAAAATCATTTTGTTTTTCGGTCCTACCTCTAATTATTGATAAGCAATTAAATTTGCTATCGCGTTCATGGCAAATACTCTTAGGGATTTTTTCACCGGTACCTGTATTTCTCGGCTCCGTTTTTACGTCAAATATTTGGCTGGGCCTGACATCTCTCCTGAGATTATGTCAAATAGGAGAAGAATAATTGTCATTCGCAACTCATATACGAAATCTCTGTCCGTTCGTAACGATGACATAACAATTAGAGAAGAAGGCCGCCTGTCGGCTAAGTCAATTCACGATAACCAAGCCAGCGAGCATTAAGGTTGCGTCTGGATCAATGGGTACATCAGTTCTAGAAGATGCCTCCGCCTCTGCGCCAAAGGCTGCTGCTGATCGGTAGGCTTCGCCTGCAGCATGGGGGGCAAGTGATCAGTGTATCACCAATTGAAAGAGCCGCACGATCTAAGAAAGCCCTAAAGTTTCTGATAGGAATGCGAGCATTGGCTTACCCTTCGCCCGATCCTTCACGTATACCTCCGCTTTTTAGCAATGAAGCAGATAAGGAGCGTCATGGGTACTTCGGCAAAAACCACCTGTACTTAAGTGCTAAGAAATATAAAATTACAACAGCAATCCTAATAAGACTGTGTGGATTAGGAGTAAATTCGAAGGAGATGATGTAAGAGCATTCATCATCAGTATTGTCCATGCAAAAGACCTCGTCTATCAAGACTAGAAAGTCCACAGCATTTTTTAAGTAAGCCCGTCTTGAAATGCCCTCGCTGACGAATTCTCAACGTTGAGTATGAGGGTGTACGACATCCCGACCCAAACTTTATCCCTAGGATAGCCTCGGTGAACTTGGCAGCCGGAAAAGTCGTCCATCGTCGGGTATAAGCGAAAGTCGCTCTTCATCAAGAGGATTTCTTACTATATGCGCGTTGGCGAGATCGAAGCTTTATTTTTTGATCGATAGAAACGACGCCACCAAGCTGTATGGTTACGTGTCTTACCCTTTGCGAGGACTCACCGAGGATCACTTCCGGCTGGAGATAGATAAAGCTGACTTGGCTCTAAAATTTCAATGACCTTACGGCGGCTTTACGTTGCCGCATCAGATCTCGCTCGTGAGTTTAACGTAAGAAACATAATGATAAAGGCAGCTTGCATCTGGTCAAAGGATACTTTTTGCAACAACTACGACTTGAATAGAGAACGACTTTTGAGAGGAGGTTTATTGTCTAGGGTGTGTTGGTCTAAAAACCAAAAAGTCGATGCCGAGTGCAGTAGTTTCATTCCCGCACTATCGCCAACAAGGCGAAAAAGTCATAAATGGCAGTGGCTAAGGAAAGAAATGTCCGTTGACTACCGAGCAATAGAGAGTGTTGTAAAAACGTTCCCTGCCGTGAGAAGTATAGGCTAAAGCACCGACACTTTAGACAGGATATCTTAGGATGCAATTTGCGGACATTGAAAATCGAAGACACGGTCGCGACTTTGTAATTATGTCAAGCCAGGCGTTCAGCAAAAATACTTCTAAGCGTGGCTTCCTCCTTACTCATGCGGGCAATAGGTTGCTAGCTCTCCTGTTGCTCTTACTTTTAAAATGCAGCGGCCTTCATTTGATCATGTCGGAGCCGGTCCAACGGCTTACACAAGCTATGTAAAGTGAGAAACTCGCTAGAAAAGAAGCTTACGACGTTTGTAAAAGCGCTTCTGCTTTACTATGCACACCTCAGCTGGCTTTTTCGGCCAAAGAGCACAAAGGCTGGTCGCTTTACCCTCTGCTGTACGCCCTTCCCCACCAGATTTAACTCCTGCGCCACCAGCCGGATTTTTTTAAGTCAATCCTATTGGCCAAGCTGCGACTTTTTGGAACATTTCGGATCCTTGATACCTTCGAGTAAAATAATGTCTTTATAGTGTGTCTTTTGAGCTAAAATTTATTGACCACGGCGAGTTTCAGTGTAAGGTATCCAAAACCCGGTGGGAAGTCACTGCCTTCCTTAGTGACGTCCAGGCTTGATCGGCCGCTCAAAGCTCACCTGGGTAGAAGGCCACTTTGCCTTAATGTGAATACGGTGGTGGCTGGTGGAACAATCAGCTGCCTTGTAACACCCGTACTTTCCATACAAGCAAGGTCGAGCGCATGACGACGATTAAAAAGGCGGGGAGGTCTTCTCAAGACTCACATAATACTAAAATATCAGATAATTGTAATATCTCCAAAAACGCCTTAAATACATCGATATTACTTTGGATTGATGGATAATGTATGTCTTATCAGGACCGTTAGAAACAGTGGTTCATTGTGTTTGTAGACATTAAATTTACCATTTCTAGTACTACATTTCTACTATTTAACAATATCTCATCCCTCTTAAGATGATGATAAAATTTCTATTTCTAAATATTTTTCTTTATTATATCGGGCGTATGAAATTGCACATACCTGCTAATCAGAAATAGAATTCAAGTTTCTGCGAAACAACTCGGCACTAATAATAAACCTGCTTGGATTAGGGCTACCGAAATTCACTTTCACGAATCTCAAAGCACGTGTGCTCTTAAGGCTTGGTGGTAATTTTAAGTAGCTTAATTCATGTATCTTAATCCATCGCTGCATAAATCGCATTACTAAACGATAAAGAAGCCATTGACATCTTGATGGCCCTCAAACATGGTATGTCTTCGAGCGCACAAATGACTCGCCCGGTCAAAAACGGTTTGCTGCTGACATTATGAAATAGAGTTTGTTTAAATGCAGCAGAATCCACAATTCTATCTGACTTCTATGTGAGCAAAAGCCAGAGTATTCAGTAACGCGATCGATTTATAGCTTTGTTGATGTCTCCAGTGATACTGTCCGAGCAGGCCGTTCTACTGATGCGACCGCAATGTTTATGTCGCCAATTTCTTACAGCAAGCCGAGGACAAAAACATAACTAATTGACTAAACCAGAATGCTCTGGAAAGCATGTGCGACGCGAGTTCCACTATTTTATCACTCGGCTTCACAGCTGTATAGATGGGGTCACCAGTACATAGTAGAAATTAAAACGAAGGTTTTCTTTGCGCCATCATCGATAAGGCAATGACTTAAACCCTATAATGAAGTTTTTTCTGCGCAGCAATCCAGCTGCGATCGCTGTCGAGTTGTTGATCACCCGACTTTCTCACATTTGAAAAAGTGCTATCTCACACATTTATGTGTCATCGGTTTTGTTTGTCGTTTGTCTATGGAGCTTCCATTTGAATTACATGGGACAAGCGTGAAAGCGCATCGGCAAGCACATTAATTTGCCAATGTGCATTTAACGCGAAAGCCATATTAAACGATATTTAAAAATTAAATTATTTGGCAATTCTCTAGAAAAAACTGCGTAAATTGATTTTTGTTCGCAAGGATGCGTGGTCTGAAGAAACGGCAAAAGAGCAAACAATCCAGAGAAATCATTCGGAATCAAACCATATGTACTTCATGGCAAGTAACTTCTTGCCATAATTGAAGCTGCAGCTTTCGACAGCTTTATGCTACTCGGACTAAAGCGAGATGTGTCGCTCATGACTTGTCGTAACATTCATAAACTTGCAATCGATGGAATGATCCGAAGTAAGCAAACGTCGCTTAACATCTTTGTCCCAACAGGTACTTTAACAGAAATCCTTGATGCTATCAAAGTCCTGTTGAATAGATCAACTAGAGGCCCGCATAGTCAAAACGTTACTTGTGCAAACACTTGCTAAGTCCCACTTTAATCTTGCGGCGTACTGCAAGCCACAAAGTCTTTTGTTCTGCGCGGACCCTATGGCTGCTCACAAAGCAGTCGAGCTTGCCGTAAATATACATTGCTCGATGCTGATGTGGGCTTTATTGGTTTTCACGGCCTCAAACGCTTTGTTTACGTAGTCCAATTGAATCACCAGAGCCGACTGATCTTCAATACAATGATTTCGAACAAATCCGTGGTTTAAGACGAGAGACCGAAGTGGTTCAAGAAGTTGTGTAGCTAAGTTGCCAGAGCGCTTGATATTTTCTAGTTTGCCACTCTCTATCTCCATAGCACGTCACTAGGCGTACAGATCGCCGTGAGGGATATGTTCGCATTCTTTATTTCAAGTGTCGGAGTTACTATTTGTCAAATTCAGTGTGTTAGGCAACACTGTCATTAAAAGATAAGGCACTGTTTACCTTATTGTAAGCATGAATTAGCTCCACGATTCATTAGGTTGTCGACCGGTGACGAGTGCAGGAAAATTGACTCGCGCACCGTATAAGTGCTTGCCGTTCTAACAAAGTAAACATCAACGAGCTTATATTGCTCTCAAAGTAGAAGGCACTGCCTAAAATATATAGTACTCCGTGCCTGTCACGAGGTTGATGATACCTTGTTTAGCCCTCTTGTCCAGAAACTTTTAAGATTTGTGCATTTCTTAAATACTGCATGTATTCATTTATCGAACTTCTTCAAAAAAGCCAATCCAGATGCAGCTTACGCTACCTGAAACGCTTATGAGATACTTTCGTCAAGAACGGAGAATGAAAAAAAAAATCAAGAGAGATTTAATTCAAAAACTACTCGAGATTCTTCTGGCTTTGACCAAAACAAAACTTCAGTTGCTTTGAGTTGTTTGAGTTTCAGTAATACTAGCATTTGACGTGCGCCTGTCATGTCATGTTGACCAGTTGGCCGTCAATTATCCTTGGATTAGGTATATTTGCAAATTAAGGCGTCCTTTTCAACTGGTGAACGATTTTGTATCGCATCTCAATCTTCTTCGAGCATAGCTTGGTTAGAGTTCCTTCACTAGATCTATATTACCATTTGTTACGGATATGTGTTTCCTGCTTGCAAGGCTTTGTTACTCGCCGCTTGTAGTTATGCATTACCCACGTGTGTTGTGGCTTGTGTATTCATGTTTGGTGGTGCTATATTGCGAGCTTTTGAAGTTATCACATCCATCTGTCTTGCAGACCTATTTTACTCGCATGCAAGACACTTCAATGGAAGTATGCTACTGTCTACCATATGTTACTCTGATAGAAAGCGGTATCTAAAGGGCCTTTGACAGCATTCGTCCTCCGCCAAGAAAGTCTGTAAAATCGTCGTCACGTCTATCTTCTGGCGAACATCATGCATCCCATATATAACGGGTGCATAATTGCTTAGACTATCTTTTAAAAAGGCTTTTCACATAACACGGGTTAGAGCATGACTAACTTATAGGCCTTTTATGCGGGATTGGGCAACTAGCGCCTATGGTTTTGTGGCTTAATCTCCCTGTTTTAAGCCATGACATTTCTGGAGCGAAGGCAATTCAATTAATGTTCGACTTGTCTTCTTTGATTTCTCCTTCAGCATCAGCAAACTCATCATGGCTGACCGCAAGTGGTTGCTTGCGCACAAAGTATCATGAAGAGTTAAGATTTACCCTACAACATTTTCCATTGTGCTTGAAATTTGCGGGTACAATCGACAATTTATCACTGCTAATTTTTTTAGTAAAGCTGTCGAACTCACAGAGGCTAAACTCCTACGGTGTGTGCTAAATACACAACAATCATTAAGCATCGTTTTTTGTTCAATTATAACTACTGATGATAACCGTTTTTCGTGATCAAGAGCACGGCTTCTAATAGCAGCCCTTCCAAACTCTAAGCAAAGACAAAGTTCTAACACAACCACCCACTTCGGAAGATGTGACCTTGCTTTCTGCAGTCATAGCAGCAGGTATCGCTTTGCTCAGCAGTGCTTTAGTTCGTAGGGACTAGACGTCAATCAGTAGGATCACGGATACCCCCATTTGAAAAGCTTAGATACGATGACGCGCTCTAGATGCTTGATAGAAGCTTTTTCGGACCAGTGAAACCATCAGGTTCTCTGAATAGTCGTCTGGTAGATGTGGTAGGTAGTTCTAATCGTATTGGAGCCTTTACAAGGGCTCAGGTAGTCAGATTAATGCGCGTGAGTGGGATTTGACCTCCAGCGCAAGTGCTGTGAAGCCACACAGCGAGCATACGGATAGAAAGTTATACGGCTTTTCGGCAAACGACCGTTTACTATATCCGGATGGACGTTTGCAAATGACTGTATTTTTGGGACTGACATACAAAGTGCAATGTTGCTTGTGCCTTATTTCTACCATCAGCTCCGTATATGAGCTACAAAACTCTGTAAGCTAGACTTGAACTTTTCCGTCATGGTCTCAAGCTAAGTACTTAATGATGTAAATCGGTAGGTAGTGCGATAGAGAGCCTGCCGTGCACCACGAGCCACCATTATTTGAGATCTTCATTTCGCGAAACGCCACTTCTCCTTCTAGATCCCGTTTTTATATAACGGCCTGTTATATAAGATAAGGCCAATCATTATATAGAGCTGTGCCACGATATATATGTACACCCCTATTGTAGCAATGTAGTGGCTCATTCACATAATCCCTGCCAAGAAACCAATCATAATAAACGTGGGATAGCAATCTGCTATGATCTAAAGTAATTTGTAGCTTTTTGATAGTAAAACTCTACCTTACGATCGTAAATGTTCTGAAAGCAAGTCAACAGCCGTATGTGCTAAAACCAATTACGAAGCGTAAATTTCTCAAACGTTCATTAACTTATATCAAATAAACTATGGTAAGCCTGTGACGTTAGCTTGAGATAAATTGGAAATACGCTTCTGAGAGCGCGCATCTAATGCCTTTTTTTAGCGATAGACTCTTACAATGTTTTGTAAGGGGGTGTGCATAATTGAAGCAGTCTGCTATTTAACGCTTATATGGATACTATCTCGGATATACGGAAATGTCTGCCACGTTAATGCGAAAATAAATATACAGCAGTACAATCAGTGTGAGCGAGAGAGAAAGCGACATACTGAGTTCACGTCATATATATCTCACCTTTTCTGCAACGAAGTCTGGACAGACAATCCTTCGCGCAGACGAGCAACACATACACGACCTTATTCTTTTCACGCCAAGCAGAACTCTTAGCGAATTTAGCGTCATTAATCAAGATATCAACCTATGAACAAAACATCACTAAAATGACGCACTGGTCTTGAAACGGGTGTGTAAATGATTTTGCAACCCCTACGTCCACCCACTTAACTAACACTTGAGAAAAAGCGACGTCATGACTGCTATATTCACTATTGGCGAGTAATAAAAAAAGCAGGTCTTTTAAGGAGCAGGTGGTCGACGCGATTGCGACGCGACATCAAATTTCTGCTGTATCTAAAGACCTGACACATTTATGCTTTGAAAATAGGTAAAATTTACACATACACATAATCTGGGTACATCACCGCTATCGAATTGAAAGTAATTGCTATTCAAGAACATGACAGAGTAGATTGGCAAGCATATACGACGCATAGCTTTGAGCAGAGTGTATAATTGCGCGATGTCGTCGTCAGATCTAATCCAGTATCTTGTGATGTCGATAATCTGTCTCCTTATTGGGACCTCAAGAGAGTTAGCTGTCTCAATTCGGCGTGGTAACACCAATGTCGTTGATGTTTTGAAAATGGAATACAGCATATTTGACAAAGCTACTCTTGGACAGGAGATGGTGGGGTCACGATCAAAGAAATTTCTCACATCTTTGTCGAGGTCAAACTCACAAGATGATGTTGCAAACCATAGGTTACAGGACGGCAATCCGCTGGTGGTGTTTAGCCAAACGATCTCGTACCGAAAGACGCGCATCGATTTTGCTGAAGCTGTTCAAAGTGCGAGCAAAAGTGCAGCTTCTTGTATGTTTGTATCCAACGCTGCATAAAAATGCATTACCTCAGAAATTTTATGAGGTATAGCCTTCTTTTCAGCTTCTAACAAGGCCCTTAGAGCCGACTAACTTTCTTCATGGCGCCTATGTGCAAAGACGTCGGGGCAAAAGCCTCTCAAGGTCGCAACAGTTATGTTACCAGACCAGGCCAGGGTACTTCTAAAGTATGTCACCGGAAGGGTCATGTCGGATTTCGTCATTGAGACTGGATTGCATTCGCTCACAATATCTAGTGCTCTTAATGCAGCTAAGCTTTAGAGTCGTAGAGTGAGATCTGGTGTTTGACAATACTTTAAGTTGAAACGAGACTGAATACAATAGCGTACTATAACTCTTACATTTTCTACTAGGAACTGAACCTTATTTCGGATTACCTGTAGGAGGGATTACTATCTAACTATTCTATACAATAAGTCCGAGAAATGTATATTGGCTCCTCAATACTTAATAATTACAATTGATGACATCAAGAATCTTTAAAAGACAATGTGGTAATACCGCGACACACTGGGTTCGCGTGTTTCGTAAAACTTCCCCCATTGAGAGTTTGAACTCCTTGAGTGCATCAAAGTTAAATCATTCTTTTAAAGCTTTCTCTTCATCAGACACCGCCGTATTTGATTATTCTTCTTTTAAAAGCCCTCACAGAAAATTTAAAAAGCATCACACAAAATTCAGGGCCCAGGTCAATCAACAATTTCGTCGACCGTGCCTTGTGCGTCGTCGAAGTTTAAAGCAGACATCTTTTATAAGGGACGAGCCAAGGTCTCATTGCCAGATACTATGCGGCACCTCGGCGTAAGTACAATTTCAAGTCTCGCTCACTCAAAGAGCTCGCTATGTGCATCATTCTCCGTCTGTCCGAAGTAGGCCTGTGGTTGAATACGATCCACAATCTTGGCATCAAAACTTAAGGAAGTAAGTGCCGCCCTAAACAAGGTTCGAGCCAATTCGAGAGACGGAGACTCGTACTTACCTTAGGTGGTACCCTGCATACGCTGCGTTCATCCGAACTAAAGCCTAACTCATTTACTTCGTCCGCTACAAGGCAGACAATATGGCCATTTTGACATTTCTAATTCAAAGCAGTCAATGCCGTGGATCGCGCATTAAGAAACTCCACGGGTTCCAAGCCAACTCCAGTAATGCCAAGAACATTGCGAGGGCTTTTTCGGGGTGTTTTTGTTGTGCTTGCAAATTTCCTTGCCATTGCGTCAAGCACTGCGAGGTAACGAGTGGCCAGCGATCTCACTGCGATCCCTACGTAATTTGCCCGTTCTACGATCACACTGTCGTCCAATAACTTGATTAGTTGAGCATGCACGACTTGCAGTCGCAGCGTAACCAATCTTGCCTACTTCCCCTAATCAGTCGGAGATTCACAAGATAGTTGCTCGACAAGCCTGCGATTAGTGACTACATAGGTCCATACGCCTTAGTGTCTCCAGCCTTGACGAAAGCGCAGCAAGGTGCTCGCGCACCTATAAGAGCCATGTTGTTAGCTCCTTGGGACGTTTCCTACGAGGAATAGTGTGCTCGTTTGGCGTCATAAAAAGCATCCTATTTCAGTTTGAAACATCACTTTACTTGTGTAAAAGTATTACTAATTGTGATATACATTGGTCTCGTGTAGCCTTCTTACACGATGCACCCTTAAGGACCCACGCTACCGGTAGTTAACGGATGATGTAACACGTATCGAAGACTAATCCAATGTTTGACGATCGCAATCTTAGCTACGTAGACGATCAAATCTCGCTTAGCCCATCAAATCAAGCCTTTCGATTCAAGTCGCTGTATGCTCTGAGTCAAGAATCGTCTCTGAAAGGCCAGATATTCGGCATGGTGGGCAAAGCTGGGTTGGGGATAGCCTGGTTAGGCAAATTCTTATACTCACTTAAAATGAGTGCCTCATACGAAGCAGGTTCCTCTTTAAGAAGTTAGCCATCAGCACTTTTGCTTAATGATGCAGATTCTCTTGTAGCTGTATTCGATAGGCGTGATCTAACTGATTGGTGTGCATCAATAGCTTGTACAATCATAAAGTGTAGCAACTTCATAAGACTGCCACCATACTCAACATCGATAGTAATCGTATCTGAGATGTTGGACGTTCTAGTGTGTGTTGTAGCCCTCAGTCTCTTAAGTTAATCCATCGGCCATCTCCATTTTCTCTTTTGCATTTATCGATTTTCTTACAGGCATGCCCTTTTTTTTTCGATTGCTACTTCAAACGTCTGTGTGCGAGCTCTCCGTCTCAAATTAATCAGCCGAATTTACAGTCATTTGCCCTACAGCTCACCTCATCAAATATCGTGCCTTTTGCAAAGCTATCCCGAAAAGTTGTGTCTGGAGCCAGTATCCAAATATCCATGTTGTAGGCCTAACGTAAAAAACAAAACTACACTTTTTTAATTGTGTTCTCGGAAGGGAATTTTAAGAAATCGTGCAATGTCACGGCTTAATATTGATTCATTGTGTTGTTTGAATTCTTGCATCGTGGATATAGTAATCTTGAACTCACTGCAATCTGACCCCTTTATCACACGTTCTCGAAATGCTTAAAGCTCGAATTGCTGGTTTCGAGATCTGCACTCAGCCCCGCGATTTCGGCCATGCAGTTGGCACTAAAACCTGATCGAAAGCACTCAAAAGCATAATCTTTGTTATTCTGAAAGCACAAAAATGCTTCGACCAAGGCCGGATTGTCGGCCAGCGCAGCCTCGCGAGCAGGGCCTTCAGTGCGCAATAGCACGCGACGCACATTGCTCCGGACAGTTTCGCCACTTGAAGACGCAGCAGGTAGCGACAGCACCATTTCGGCGTAAGGCGCAATCAGTGGAAAGCGCAACTGGTTTGTTTTCCACCATGCCAATGGATCGACATTGCGTTCCGAAACTGGAAGGCTCAAAAATGCGCCAAGCTCCTTTTCCCATGTCGCAACCATCTCATAGTCGCTTTGCAAAGCTGACCTCGATGTTTCCGACGGCAGATGCGAAAGCAGATCATCATCTTCATCGTCGGCGAGAGCTACATCGTGACCCATTAAATTGGAGGGCTCCTTACTAATTGCGAAAGTAGACGCCACCATTCTAGCGACAGAAATTGTGCTAGACCCCGACAGTCCTGTGGAGCAAGAAGGATTCGATGATTGCATAGACTCGTTTTCCGGCGTGATCATTCGACGTAAAAACTTTTTACCAATCTCACACTCAGATCGGTAAGACAGATAACAGTACTCACGGTTCTTGTAACGCGGGTCAAAGAGTGTTGCAGCGTAGCAGATAGGTGGTAGTGCTGCAAACTGGTCACGCAACTTCTGTGCGAGCATCTCGAAGAAATGTAGCAACGCGGGTTCGATTTCACCTGGCGACTGGGCTTGTTTATCTGCATACGTCACTAACGCCGCAGCGATCGTTGATACACTTGAAATTCCGTTCTTGTTCACTTCCTTATCGCTGCCTGTTTTCTTGTTTTTTTCTCCCTCGAGCGCCTCCGAGTAACGAGCAAAAGGGCGCAACTTCTTTACTAAGATCCCAATGAACTCCACAGTCGACGTGGGCAAGTAATTTACAAGATTAGCATTGGCAATTTGCTCGAGCGTCGGCGAGTGCTCCAAAATATTTCTCAGAATCTCATAATAGGACATTAACTCGATTCCTTCGGTAAAAAGCTCAACATTAAGCAATGGGCACTTTCGACTAATGGCAAGCATCGCCCCTTCATTATCCTCAAGCCGAGCCACAAACTCTTCGACTTGGCTTACCAAATCTGGGAATGCCTTCGCGAAAATGTCTCGAGTAAGACAAACACGCAAATGTTGCACTGCAGATTTAAGAAGTAGTGTGCTCTGCGCTGAAGCAGCTGATGTAGCTCTCCCATCGAAGTTAACGGGGACAAAAAGTGACGGGATATCGGAAGGCTTGAGCTCAATTGTTGTAGGCAGCTCGTCCTTAACACAAGCAATCACCTTATCTTTAACTCCTAGTCGTTCCAAGTACGAGTCGACAATGGTCTTAACTGCCTCCACATCGCACGATTGTTCCAGTGGTGCAGCACCAACAGCAACTTCAAAGAGTTTAAAATTGACACTAAAGTGAATCTTCACAGCTAGATACTGAGTCGGCACAAGCGTTGCGGTCGACGGATTCTGCCATAACTCAAGCGACACGGCGACACTCTTGGCTCTAGTCACAACCATTTTAGTAGCTTGAAACACGCTTTCTTGCATACACAAAATGCTTTTTCCCACTGCTTCTCCACTCGGC
This sequence comes from Plasmopara muralis, assembly GCA_003676415.1. Lineage (NCBI taxonomy): Eukaryota > Oomycota > Peronosporomycetes > Peronosporales > Peronosporaceae > Plasmopara > Plasmopara muralis. The sequence continues at coordinate 248,967 of RCHQ01000013.1, forward strand.
AGGAGCAACTTCTTGTCCCCGACCAATTGGCCCATTAAGTACTGCATCCCTGGCTTAGTCGCAAAATCCACCAGCAAGTTATCCATTAAAGCCATTAAAGCCAAGTCTTGTGTAAATTGCTCCACACTAATAGGACCTCCGTAGGCGGTGCTAAGCACTTCGCGCTGCTCCTTCGTCGCAACTAGTCCCGGGGGGTACGCGTAGAGGGCTGACGTCGGTTCCCTCTTTAAAGCAGCTGTAAAAACGCCTGGAGATCCTCCAGCTGAAACCACAGTGGCGGCTAAGCCTTGCGAAGGCCCGGGCAAAGGGTACATGGCCGCGGCAACGAACTCAGCGCTCGTGTGGCCGGCTGCGACGGCCTGCAATCCAATCTTTTGGCGCTTGATATGGCGTTTGGTCTCCCGGTGCTCTTCGCATATATTGTTAGCTTGTTGGTGCGTAGAGTCGGTGCGACCAGCAGTACGCAGGTGCGAAAGCAGGTTGGACGAGTGGTGACCCTTGATTACTCGCTCGCAAAACTTGCAGATGGAGTTGCCTGACTGATCCTTTTCAAAGTATGACCACACAGCTGAGACACTGGCTGGTCCATTGACCAGCGGAGGCGCATGGCTTGTGGGTGTCAATAACGCTGATGTAGTGTTCGAGGCTGCAGATGAAGCTTGCAGGAATTCCGCACTGGCAGCAGGCACTCGCTTGACCATTTTAATAAACCGGTACAGCACGGTAAAGTGGGAGATGTCAGGGGAGAGAGGCTTATATGTTTCTATACACTTTGCCCACGGGAAAATGGATATGCAGCAATCATTTCAAAACTAATACACAATGAAATTGTACTTTAGCAAGCGTTGCACCGGAGGTAGCTTATATTTGGTGTGCTACTTTTTATAAGAAAAATTGCTTGCATATGTCAAAGCTTCGGGCCAAAACAACTACACGTTGATGTTTAAACTTCAACCATTAACAATCAGAGCAAAATTGCGACTTCATCGACGTCGTGTGCTTCACTTGCTGCATTAGGTTCTGACAACGCGAGGTATGGCCAAAATTTGGCAAGCATTCACAACCATTTGAAAAAAGATCGAGACGCAACCGATAAAATGCAATAGCTGATAAGCTGGCGCTGTTGTGGTGACGCCCTAGCAGATGTCCGACGACTACAATCAATGATGATGTTGAAATTGACGACTAAAAAACAACAGTGAAAATTGGCATGCTTAATTCAAGCATGCCAATGTTCACTGGTATATTTTGTCATGCAAAGAAGCTTTGAATCTAAATATCTCACGTACTTGGACGAAACAAGGTATTTTAATTGCAACAAGTTAAAATCCTAACCGTGAAGTAGGGATCTACGTCGATGTCGACCACCGGACATATCGAGTACTTTGATACAAAGTAATGGAAACATATGCTAGCGCAGAGAGCACGTTCCTGCTGAGTTGTAGTTGGACGCAGCATGAGCGGCTGACACGAAGCACTTGGTTAGTTTTTTTGCAAGTGGTCGCATGTACTAAATACAGTTATGCTTTTTTGCAACGCCATTTTCTGATCCAGTGGTCACTGTATTGCATTGTTCAGAAATTGCTATCAAAGAAAATTCTACTATAAGCTCACGGACGTAAAGTACTACGTCTAAGGTGCACGGGTTTCGGATTGAAAAACTCTGTAGGTGTACCCAGCCCCAGATTAGGCTATCTAATTGATTTATGGTATTGACTGTGATAACAAGTACCCAAAAATATCTCCAGATCGTATGCAAGCCACCCTTGATTTTTTGCTTCTTACGACGCCAAGAAAAATCGCTTTGATACGGTTCTTGAAGCACGCGATTAGCGACGTAATATCACTGTGGAACAGTGGCTCTTTTAAGACAAACCTTCGTAAATTTCTTTCATTTATGCAAAAGTGGCATTCGGAAAGTCTTTGAGGTGCGCAAAGCCGAAAAACATGCTGCTCGGCGCCATAAGCTACATAGCCCGTGTAATTGTCATCCGAAAGGTTATTTTCTTCCCCCTCAGACCAGAGTAAATGTTTTCTAAAGGTGCGGAGACATGCATCAGTACCTGGTGACATAACCTTTCGTCCATTGCGTTGGTGGCTCAATTAGTAGGCCTATTTGGATAACGTAGCGATGATTGCTACATTTGATCTACTTCCTACTTGTGCCCTAAAATCGATGATTTTTTCGGCGAGCGCATTTTTGATTGGATCTTGCTTGGCCCTTGCAGACCACGGGCTTTGTTATTTTAGGAGCAAGAACCTTCGGGTGGCCGATGGGTCTTACGATATATATAACATCCTTTTGGGGGTGTATCCTCGAATGAAGAGGCTATTTTCAGGTTTATAACGTAAGGCATTAGCAGGCGACGAGACAGGAGAGTAATCGCTGGAGCGCCTGCAGCTCACTTGTCAATTTCAATCGCCCGAGGGGCCACCGAATTCAAAAGATAAATGCACCTCTTTTGCCACGGCAGAGTAGGGAAACTTTGAGATCCATCCTTGTTCGAGCGACCTCTAGCGGGTAAGCCGCATTTGGTCAGTAGGCAAGGCATATCTCTTGTTGTAGGCGCGGCCTTTGATGTAAGGGTAGCTTTAGCCAGAGAGGTCGATTTTAATATGCAAAGGCATATTTGAAAGCTGAATGAAAGCTAACTTCATCACCGCTCAATGACTTTGCCGACTGACAGCCTACTTTGCTGCCTAGTTAGTTGTCGTTATAATCAACATTTAGTAGGAATGTCAAGGTGTAATTAATTAACACTCGTCTTTTTCCTATAAATATACTGGGGTATTTCGAGAGATGCTTGTGAGGAATAAAGTAAGGCAAATACCAACATTGTTAAGAACAAAATAGTATTTTAAGCTTTAATTAATTACAAACGTCGACACCAGGCAAAGTAAATGGCTATCGTTACTCTTCCTGTACTTTGAAATTCCGTCACATTTATGATCTTACATTGTACTGCATCCATCGTGTCTCGGCAACGCCTTAACTTCTAGCCAGATGCTGGAAAAAGGTATAAACGCGAGTATGCTAAAACTTTGCGGTTTTCGATCAAAATGCTTGTTAATACAAAGTTTAGACCATAACGGTCTTCGGATAGTCATACCGGAGCCGATACAACGGCCCCTACGACTTCTGCGACGATGGATGGTATCCGGACCAAAGAGTGCCAAATGGACTGACTGTTCTTACCTCGTCCTTGCGTCCTCTTTACGAGGAATATACACTCCTGTCTGATCATGTGTACGCTCTTTAGTTTAATTTTGTAGTCGGACCTGACGGTCGGGCAACGTCTACTTCGGAATAATTGACGTTTGAGTCCCTCGAGGATTAAAAAAATCCTTAATTATGTTATTCATGAGCTTTGCTATCGGATCGACCTGTACGTAAACAAGCGATGTCCAGGAGTCGTTATAGTATTTTCCAGGCTCGGACAGCCGTTTGAAGCACAAAGTCCAGGAGTGCTTAGTTCTTCAGCCTTATGATCAATATGGCGGTTGCTGTATATACTTAAAGCCGCCGTTTGGCTATTCAATCTGCCTTATCGACAAGGTCGAGTGCAGAACAACAATTCAATGAGGTAATTCGGGCATCTGAGGACTCGTACGAGACCCTGAGTGCTGGGAATTGTATCATCTCTCTAGACGACCGAATAACATTAGAATGTTGAGTGCCTTGACGTTGGTTTGAATTAGCCGATGGCGCACGCCAAATGATCCATTTCAGGACGGTGAAAGAGTATATATATTGCTGTTTCAGCTTGATTCAAATGCCAAGCGTATTTTCATCGAGAGATAATTTTACTAACATTTTTCCAACTGAAGAATTTGAGCAATTCACGTTTGTCTTTTGGTAGGTAAGCTAGTATCCGAGTACGTAGAATAAGTGCAGAGTCAGTGAATTTATTTAGGAAGGATAGGCTAATCTGAAACAAGAAAAACGTTTTGAGGTCCGTCCCCTCTTACTACAAGAATACTAATACATTTAAGAGTTAGCAAGGCTCTAAATGAAGCATCCCATTCGTAAATGGGGAAATGCGTGAGCCAAATTGTTGAGTACAAACGAGTCCGTACAATGACATGCCGGTCCACAAAGTGGCGCCTCAGCATATATATGCTTTCAAGCACTTGGTTGATGTTTCCGGCCTATCTCGAGATAGCTTCCTGTCGGCAGCAGCGAGAGCTTTTCTACACAACTAACTGCGTCTACAAGGCGCAACGGGGAACCGCTGATCTCTATCCGGCATCAACGAGTCCAAAAATAACAATATTAAGGTACCCAATCTATTCAAAGCCTTGCTGTTTGCTCCTCGATTATTGTAACTTTTCGAGTGCATAGCAGCCGATGGTATAGTCGAAAGTGTTGCAAACGATGCTAATTAATTTTGCCTCATTCTGAACAGTTGAAAGCTAAAGGCGTTTCGTGGTGTGATAAAGCATTATACGGCTGGACGATCTAACATTTGAAGTTCTGAAGCGATAATATCGATGACTTATGGAAAAAATGTTCAAAAAGTAGTTACTTATACTACGTAGATCTATTTTGGCTGACTTATTCAACTGATTACTTAGACCATTTATGATTTTGGGTGCGTTTGAGTGATGTGTCTAGGCCTTTAAATCCAAGAGAACAATATTATACTTCAATTTGGTTAGCGTAAGCTCAAATTTGAATGTTATCCCTGCCTTTTGTAGTACGTTTACAAATAAGAGCTGACTAATTGATCGCTGTTTTTTTGTTTGAGGTTGAGCTGTAGCAATAATGATATCACTCAGCTGTCAGAGCTGCCACGCCTTCTGATAAGCTTTGAAATTAACGGTGTAAGACAATATGCTGACTTAACATCCCGAGGATGTAGATCTTCTCTTGAGCTATAGCCGTCTTCACGCGCTTCCACAGCCTTGAAATCAAGTACACATGTATTACTGACCGAACGTTGCTATTGTGACGCCAGACGGTCAAAGCCAACTGCAAATTGCGAGCATTTTAGTTGAGGAGGTGCGCAAAAGTGCGCTGATTACCAATTTATATTGGGAGAATGGAAAAATATACCTTTTTTATATTAAATAGAAAACATACTAAACGATGAAAAAGCAAAAAAAATATACCTAACAATAAATATCTTTGCAACAATGGCAAAAATATAAATGTAAATAATTAAGAATAGAGAATTTATAACTTTAAGAGGAAAATTTCCGCATACAATCGTTGGGGGGGCTTGAAGTTATAGTTAAGATGCAACGCAAATTGAGAGACGGCGCGGGTTAAAATTCGCTTGTTACAAAGTAGCTCAAAATTGCTGAACAGACTAAACAATGGGGTGTGGTAATACCACTAGCATCACTACAATGTAAAAATGTACGAGGAAACAATTCAAGTAAGTCCAAGTTCAACTGCATCGTTTGTTGTGTCGGTTCATATTAAAAGAAACGAGCCAATGGAATATGCTGTTGAGGTAAACAGTACCAGTGGTACTGCGCATGCGGCTATGTGGAGGATATGAATGCTGCATGTCGACACCTCATAGCAGCTCTCAAGTTTTCAAATCAGCTGTCACGTGCAGAATTGTTATTTAAGGATCCATAGCGTATCTAGTTGCCTACGATGAGGCATTCGGAGTGAAGCTATTTGTGACAAAAAGTGTACTGGTAAAGAGTGAGCATCTTCCACCAAATCCGTCCAAAAGAAAAGGTCGACCCCAAAACGAAGCGACTCGAATCCATTAGAAGTTGACGCGCCAAAAAGTATTTATCGATGTGGTCAAGTGGAATACATCAAGCGTCGATGCATCAGTAATGCGCAGCTTAGAGTATTAGTGAGCTAGGTATACTTTTTTGTTTTTTATATTTCACTAGTTATTTAACATTCTCCCATTTATATTTGTATAAAATGATTGCATAAATACCACCAAGAGCGCCAGTGACTTAATCGATTCGACTTCCTTAGGCATCTGAGCAGTGCCTACAGGTAATAAAACGGAACATGGATATGCTGGTCATTGCTAATGAAGAACAGAAAAAAAGTGTTGGATGTCTTCATATGCATTTTTTTCTCGAACTCAAATTAAAAAGTGATGAAGCTTAGCGGCGTGACAAATCTTCCTGCTTTTTCTTAGCGCGGTTTGTTGGTCATCTATTCCAGAGTATGCAGCCATTACTATCAAGCGCTTAGTGTCCAAACCTTGAAATCTTAGACCAGGTTGGCGAGAACAATCAGTGAACTTGATCGAAAGCGATTTAGCTCGAGCAGATTGAGATGCTGAGATAGTGTTTAGTGAAGCGCACCACGGTACTAGCCGTGGTGGTCAGAATGTGACTGAGATTGAATGCGAAAACTTATTCAGCAGATCAACAACCACATGAACTCCTGTGTGTGAGCTTGAGAAAGGACCTGAAAACTAAACATATCATTTATTGGCACTGAGCTCCGGATACGTGTCGCGAGAAATAGAAACCGCAGGGGAGCCTGCGACGAATGCGACGGTTTTGCACGCTAGCAAAACTAGCAGGGATGGACCTGAGTGTGTGCGCAAAACCACAGCGTTAAACAGCAGTTTTGCTGTCCCGCGGTATTGTTTGCCAATATGAACTATTAAGTCATTTGTCTCGCACCGAAACTCCTCAATTACGAGCTTTATTCGAAGAAGTGCTAAGAGGTTCTCTGCAAAACTCATAACAGACAATCCGCGAGCCAATGGTCAGTCTGAACAATTGATCGCGTCGTCAAAGATGTATTATGCAGTATTGTCGTGCATACATCAAGGCATTAAAATAGTATGCTTCAATACGTTAAGCTTTCATGAGATGCCGTTTATGTCTTGTTAGGCCAACTACCGTTCTAAGTGAGATAGATAGCCAGCTCTCGCAATTCTTTTTTTGCCAGGACTTTGTGGACCTAAGCCACATAAAGAAAGTATAGCTGAGATTTTCTTCCTGGTAATGCATAATCAAGTCGGAGGCTTTGTACCAAAACAAATCGGTATGTGTTGATATACCAACAAACAGTGTCTTGAGATATGGGCCTAAAAATAAAAAATAGCTGAAAACCATTTTTATCGAGAGGGAAGAATAAAAAAACGAGAATTTGAAAATAAAGTTGTAGCATGTCATAGCAAGATAGGCTTCGTATATCTTCGACAAATGCAAACATACTTAGTCATCTATGTTAGCTTACTCAAGCCGTAATGTGACCAGAGTGAGGAGAGTAGGGCAGCATTAATGCTGAGTCGAGGTGGAAATTGTGACAATTTCGGTTAAAAGCGAGATTTAGATCGAGCTAATCGGTTTGCCTCCCTTGGTTGTGTGTGGCTGTGCGGGAGGCCAACACATCAGTTAAACTCTATTCCGCTGTTAGGCAAAAAAGCTACAGCTAATCTTTCAAGAAAGTATAACTTGGACGCGGAGCTATCTGGCTTCACGCTTGAGGCCCCACAGTTGTTCTGACAAAACCAGAGAATTGCAAAGCTATGTCATACATTGCATGTTGTAAATTGGTATTAGTTTACAAAGCACGGGCTAAGTTTAAGTGCTAAGCGCGCCGTTGAATGCTCAGACAAAGACATCCATCCTCTCACATCAATAGAGATACATCATTTGACACCGCCTCCAGAGTCTGAAGTTGTATATTATGATGGGGATAGTAATTCTCTTTTCTGAATTTCTTAAAGGTTTGAGACCACTCTTTCTCGGATCAAAGAACTGGGAGTTGTTCATGGTTTTGACCAGAGTGATCCACATCTTTGGCAAAGCATTGTCTTATGCTACAAGGATGTGCTAAAGTATAGCTCATAAATGGGTCCCGTGTAGCGACTGCGAAATCAGTGCTTACAGGGACACAGTGTCCAAAGACTCACTGCTACCATCCGCTGGCAGTCAATTGAGATACAAGCGTAATTTAGTACGTCACTTCTCTGTAAAGAAAAGCGATAAATTAGCTATTCGATTGCTGAGGCTGAAACAGCTCCGAACTCTTGCTTTACATGTTTAAAGGACTGCTGTAAAATCAATTCTACATTGATGTTTTAGACTTTTATGGATTTGGTGGCTATTTATTACGGCAACCACCTCGTTGTATATTACACATTGATTATGAAACTGCTTAAGAGCACGCGGCTATATAGATGTCAGCAACCGAGATTCGTTGTCACGAAAACAACAAACATTCATATAGTATCGTATAAATTGTAGAAAGGTGCTTACTTTTTATCTGCATTTTTTTTACTTTTGACATTTCGAAATATATATCTTCGTAAGTCTTTCTCGATTAAAAGTACAATTTGTATTATTGCGATGCTCTCAGTGTATTAAAAAGAAACTTGGCGAGGTTCTGTGTAGGCATGGTACACTTCATCTACGCATTTCCTTTCGTAAACCTTGCTGTAAAACTCGGTCGAACTTTAATTAAAAGTCCGATTCGCAAGCCCACTCCAATTGAAAGCACAAACTTTCGGAGAATGTAATGAATTGCAGTACATGGTCATAAGACCACTGCTTATGCGTACTTATAGAAATTGCTATGCTACTTAGTAATTGTAGGATGCAAATTTCCACATGGATCCTATCGACAGATTAAATAAAACCAGTCCACATATTGAAATCTAAGAGTTATGTAAGGTACTGCTCTTGATACCAGGGGCTCTTCTCACATTAAGAATGGTCATCTTACACGACATGACAACTTAGCTAAGTTTTTTAAAAACAATCTCGCTCGACTGGAACGGTCGACAGAGACTTTTAAGCCTTCTATATCTTTAGGCACCCGCGACCTATCTTCTCTGTAAAGGCAACTATAGCTGCAATTCATACGCTTTTAACAAGCTAAAACTCTTACTGCAAACTCTAAATCTCAAAAATGTTTAGGCTGAAGCTACCTTTGGAGACATGTATGTGATGATTTGCGACTCTTATTGGTGCTCAGCTAAAACAATGCTCAAAGGTCTAAACTGACTCTTTTTATAAGAAAATAACAAGGAACGACCCAGTTGGCGACGAATTCTCGAAGCTCTACTACTCACATAAGTCATTAAAGTACTACGAAATTTTGTACCAGCGTGAAAGAAAAGTGGACTGGCTATTAACTCGATACTGGTGTGATTTGTTTCGACGATCGGGGGTATGTCCAAGCGGTTAAAATTAGAGTTTAAAACGTTGACTCAAGCAAAATATTTTGCATTAGATAGTTCGGTATTGTTGGTATTACCGGATAATGTATATATCCAGGTAATTGAACCTATTGACATCTACTACTTCACCGACAGCCAGCTTATTAGCATCAGACCAAAGCCGTATAGATTGGCTTAAGTATTAAAATCGTATACTGCATCGACAAGCTCCGTTTCGATTTTGTGAGGCTTTTGAAGTGCTCATCGTTCATGTGAATCCTCAACCTTTGCTTGTTTTTGTCCCAAACAACGCTGCTGTAAGTTCTTCGTAGTTCAAACGAAAGCGTGGTAGCTGTCAGCCAAAAGTTCTATGCAGTTCTTCTTTTGTTCTTGGCACAGGCTAAATCTTAATGATCTGCTCTATATCCGAATTAATACGCACACTAACATGCCCTTCGAAGTCACCAAGACATGTGATCTCGCCTGCGAAGAGAACTCACTCAAATCAAACTTTTCAACGCGCAATATCAAGTATCTCTTGCAATGCTGTAAGGTATGTAAGGACCACGCCAATGAGTTTTTCGACATAGCCCGACTGCAGGCTTTTGTAGATTTTATTATCCTTTGCAATAAGCCTGCTGACAGATGCCGATCTATGACTCGATATGGCTCCAAGAATGAAGATTAAGGGAAGGTCAGAGTTTCGAGCTCTCGCATTTTAGATCATGTACTTACGGCAGCCTTGCTGTACCTGGAAGCGCTTGGTGTCAGTTTTCATCTAATCTTAAGACTGATATCATGTGAGAATGAAATTTTATGCCTCATTTCCTTAGAGCATACAAAGCGGATTAAATAATAATAGTAAATGTGATTTGCCCCGAGGGTTTATAATGTGTGGCTAAACGACGACCGGACGCGATCGATGTGCGTCTGGAGGTGCTTTACAGCAACAAAAGCGATTGATTAGAGCGCCTCTAGCAAATTAAGAAAACTTTTTCCGTGGGTAATCCCGCGGATGCATTAATTCATACACGTCTCTTTTTTCTATTCGACATCATTATATGACTTGTACCACTTCTCGCGATATCGCACGAAGAATGGAATAGATCCTTAAGCTTATTTAATTATGTGAGCCCCTGATCAGCTTCCTTCTTTGCTCCCGCACATAATTTGTCGCCGGGTTAAACCAAGGCACTATTTCTCCGGACACGGGTGAAGCCAATAAAAGAGTGATGTCGTATTTTTGATACGCACTCGCTCGGCCAATGACCGTTTTCTTTGCCATTTCTTGGACTTTATCATCGTCCCTTACAACAACATGCCTTTTTGGACTTCTGCTTGAATGTATTGTTTTGCTTGTATTTTACAGCTAGTTTCTAGTCCAAGAGCTTTTCTTGTCTTCGTGGGGAAATAGTGGCAACGCTTCAACGGTATGTCTACCACTTAAGTGTGTTTAGCCTCATTCCTATGCGTACCTAATGTCTCTTCTTTGATAAGCGGTGGTCTTCTCCACCCCATCAGCAGCAACTGAAGCACAAGATCGCTTCTTTTCGCCTGATTAATTGACACAACAATTTTCATCATTAGTTTCGGACTTACAAACTCGCAATGCGTCTTGTTTTCTTTTAATTTCATAAGCACAAACAGGCGTATGGTCGATTGCAACCTCGATTAGCTTACTTAATGGGATAGGTATTGATAGGCATACTGCCTCATTTCAAAGACAAATTAGATTGTCCGGGTGAATTATTGTATTTTGATGTCAACGTCAACACTCGATTTGTCACGAACTTTCGGAGCGCAATTATCTAACACACATCGAAAGTATTGAAGCGCTTAAACATTAGTTCCGGTGGCGGACGTGGGAGCTTATGAAGAGAGAAACTCTTTTTATTTTGACCTCGTTCCCAAGGCCATGGAGTGATATCATTTTAAAACGAGGACCACTCTCAGTTTGCCGAGATCTGGTCGATCCATTCGCAGAGCAAGTTGGCAGCGCTTTGTTCCGAAAAGATTACTGTGTAAATATCTAACATACCTAGAATCTAATCAGGCGTGAAAGATGTACGATTACAGCAAATAATCATTACATGTTGTGTATGCAACAACACGACGATCAATATTTTGACGTTGGATACTTCAATACAAAAGCTCAAATCGCAATATCCACTAATTTATTTTCGTCTTGATTCGATTTTTTTATTCGCGTTGGTCAATTTTACTAGAATTTTGAGATTAATCATCGAATGGAGCTCATTTTAAAGCATATTGATGGTATCAATTGCCTCTATTGCTAAGGCAACTTTTCTTTCTGACGACAATTCGATATGCTCTCCGGTATGTGATAGTTTCGATTCTATCTTAAATCATTACGTTGTTAAGCCAAACTTTCTGATCGCACTGCTAGCCACTGCTCAAACATGCTACAAGCTCTCGCCGACGTACAAAGGCACTACAGTTCTTAGCATATCGAATTTTACAGCGATATTCATGAACTGTAGTCAGTCGTTTAGCTTACTGCTTGCTGTGGTGTTCCCGGTTAAACGCAAGGGAATTTAAGGCACGAAATTTCTGGCTCGGAATAAAAAAAGTAGCAGTACTGTAAAAAGTGATGCGGAGTCATATAAACCGGTTTTCCGTGAAAAGTCGCAGAAATGACGTCTCGTCCCGACATAATGTCTCCGCAAAGTATAGCGACAGCTTTGGACGATACATCATGCAATGGGTTTCGAAAGCTTTTTGCTTCGGTGGCAGATCCACAAACCCAGAGGCACCATGCAAGACACTTGGCGCTGACGAAAAATATCCTGTACGAGAACGAAGCCGGGTAAGGGTCTAACGATTTTGTAAGCTAAAGAAATTCTAATGCTATGTATCAGATGGAAGGTGGCTGAATTGCCACTTGTTGGTGAGATGCTTCAATTACTGCGAAGCAAACTTCTCGATGGAGCGCCGCAATTCATTGAACAGCTTGTGCTCGCCGTCACCAATTGTTGCAAGGTAGGAGGAGATCGGATGATACAGCAATATGCTCGATAATGTCACATTACTATTCATGGCAGCCATTTGTTCGACAAAAGTCGAATGAAGAGATTACAAATTCAAGTGTGTTTTACTCCTTTCTCCCTGTTCTCGGTGAACTCTTGTCGTTCAAGAATATAGATGTACAAGTTGCGGCAGCTGAAGCGCTTAAAAGTTTTGCAACTGGCACATGTAAGCTGATTCTAGTCATGGGTACATTTGTTGCTGTTTGAGTCCAAAAAAGTTATAGTTTTTATTCATCAGGTCTGGCTCGTCCTTTATCCAAATTGAAGAGCAACAATACCAAAACCGAATTGGACGATTTGAGGCCGACGCCTCGCATTTACAGTCAGAATTTGTTATCTGAAACCGGTACATTTGATTTGATTATAGCGGTGATGCATGAGTTGTTCTTTGATGGCGAATTCGGCGAAAAAGGACCCGAGTTTGAATCCACCAAAGAGTTAGAGATGGAAAAAGTTCAAACGAGTACAGATGCTGATGTCGGATCCAAACAAGGCGAAGCATTGCTAAGCCATCTACAGATGGATGCAGAATATCATACGGAGATGAAAAATAGTGATACTGGGGATGTGGACAATGGTCTGATTACCAAGAACATTGCTCTTGAAACTAGCAATGAATTTAGTATGGATGCAGAGAATACAGAGGCGACGATGTGCGTGACACAGCCTGCAGTTCACCCTGAGTCGGTACTAGCACATGAACCCAAGTCTTTATCTCAATTGAAGGCTAGTAGAAAGTGGAAGTCAGGTCATAATTTCATAGGCGACGAGTTACATGCTTCGCCTCGAGCTGTAAGACCAGGTTCAGCTCCCAGCACCATGCATCGTGAATACAACGACGACGGAAGCTCACGTGCTGAAACAATAAAGAAGGAGTATTATACTCTTGAAAACTGTGGTAATACTGGAAAAAGAAGACCCTCTTCAGCACAAGAAAAGCAGTGTACACAAAGTTTTGTTGAGGGAGAATTTGTGCAAGCGATCGAAGACGTGCTGCCTCTTCATTTGAGACTATCTGAGCTGCTTTTCCCACTCATTTCCTTGTTGGTCGAGCTGTCAGCCCATCCGCGTTGCACAGAAGTGCTTGTTGTAAGCGGAGCACTTCACTACATCGTGTCTCTCCTTGACAATATCACAAACGTCCAAGACGAACTTTTGCCTCTTTGCCTTGACATCTTGTGGAATGTGTTGGAGCGAAGCCAAGAAAAGCGATCGACAACTACAACAGTTGCTTCACGAAAAGAACTATACGAAATTTTTCGACTAAAAGATGCTGTTTTTTTCTTAGAAAACGAAGTTACCTTTCTAGCACTCCTTCACGCGATCGAACTACTTTTAGTTCACGGACATCGTCAACAAGACAAGGCAATGCGTAATGAATGCTTGATAATTCTTTACTTGTTTGCCAAACGACGACGTACCTTGGACTTCTTCTACTCGACGGGGTTAACAGCGTGTCTTTTTTCCTACGCTGCATCTGTTGAATTATCTCACGTAAAAACACCAAGCAAATCCGACTCTTCGCACGATAGTTCAACCGCGGCAGTTCTAGCCATACCGGGCAGCAATCAGAGCTACGCGACAACTAGCGACGAGGATCTTGAGTTTAAGCAAATGCTTTGGTTTATACTCGCTGAAATATCGTATGATCACGAAGCCAATCTCAACGAGCTTGTTCAAATGCAATTCATTGAGATTTGGCTGTCGTACGCGACTGATAACCAACGTCAAGATTCAATCATGTCTTCCCAGGCTTGTGCTTACACTTATTCAGTTCAGCAACTTCAGCTCCTGCAAAGGACGGCACAAACCGCGCTTAATCATGTGGCCACATTTATAGTCGATCATTTTTACGAAATCAAGGGACATGTTCAACTTCTCGCGTTTCTTCGACTTAACAAAGGAACTGACAATGTCTTGGCGGCTGCTTGGCTTTTGTTGTTGCAAATAGCACTCCCTCTTCCATTCTTTCAGTCAGAGTTGGGGCAACTTGGAGCAATTGAAAGTGCTATGGAGATATTCGAGGCACCTGTATCGGGTCAAACGTTTATAATTCGTCGAAATGCCATTCTCGCGTGTGCTTGTATGTGTCGAGACGACAAAGGGTCGAATTGCGAGCGCTTTCGCCGTGCTAATGGTGTTTACAACCTCGTGCGATTTCTCGAATTTCACCCATCGTATTCAGTTCTTGAAGAGAATATACTTGTCGGTGTTTTAGACGCCGTGCGTGCATGTGTGATTGGGAATGTTGAAAGTGAGACGGAATTTATCAACGACGACGGTGTCCCAAGATTGTTGTCAGTTGTCCAAGTGGCGCCTAAAGCATTGAAGCATCAGGCGTTGGCAGCACTGGCCGAGATTTGTGTCAATCCCGCAGCGATTCCGTCATTTGAAATGTGGCGCTGTGAACAACCGGGGGAGATGAAAAGTGCTTGTGCGAATGAGGTGTTACTTCGCCTTTACGCATATGAAGACGCGGCCGGAAAGCGCGCAAATCAGGACATTATCATGAACAGTACCGTGGATGCCACTGTGCCAATTAGTGTCTGTCATAATGTCTCCCAATTGGTCACGGACTGTAAAAGACCCACACTTATTGCGACTGAAAAAAGTTCCTCAAGAGGACTTTTGCCATTTCCATTGAGTCGACCAGAATCACCTGCTTTTGCACGACTTAAAGAAGCGCTTAAAGCAGCGCAAAGATTAGCACAAGGAGGACGATCAGCTCATTCCCTAGTGGGCTTGAAAAGCCATTGTGTTGGGCATGACTTGAATCTTAAGTCAAAGATTTATGCGGTGCTGGCAAACGTGTCGTTTTCATTTCAATGCAACACATTATCGATACAAGACCAAGTGAGTTTGGAAGCTGTAAAAGAGTATCCTTCTCTGAAGATCGGAGAGACTTGGCGTATTGTGGAGCGTGCGCTTTATGCTGAAGGTGTGCGTCCCATCTATGCAGATGCTCTGTATATTCGCAAGATGATTGAGCAAGCGTACGACATTTCTCTATGCACCAAACTGACTCAGCAAGAAATTTTTGCGCAGTCTCATCGACAGAACACGGACAGGGAAAATGCTTTTTACGAACAATTCTTGCGCCAAAAACACAAGCTAAAGAATTCCATTGTGCCGATCGCCGGCAAAACGTCAAAATGAAGCTCCATCTTCACGCGAAAAAGACTTTTGCGTCTACAAGAGCCAACAACATTGGCTGCGTATGAGAGCGAGACGCGCTGTCTAGTTCGTGATCGTTGACGAGCAGAAAGGGTAGCGAACATTCCAGCAGCACGAACTAGTTGTCTCAGCGACTTTAAAAAAACTTGCACAAACATATTTTGATCGTGATCTGGGATGAAAAGGGTAAGTTCTTGTTAGATTTTATCGTACAGACCGGCAAAATTAGCACGCAAATCATCCAAAATCTCGTTTAGACGAACTACACAGTCGGTGTGTTTTCCTTTTAGTGTCCTCGTCGATCGCTCCAAAAATGCAACAGTAGACTCATCGTATTCAGCTCGTTTTGACACATCATTGAGGCGCATTTTTTCAATTAAGAAGGCAGAAGTCTGAATAACAGATACACAACTCAACCGAAAAGCTTCGTAGATCAAGCACATTTTATATCTCACCAGTAAAAGCTTCTCCTTCTCTTGTAGTTGAACCATACGAATGGAGTTTGCGACTGCCATGAGCTCCTTGTCGTCCCGCAGCAGCTTCTCCACGTGATTAATTTGCTTACTCACGCTTGAAAAACGTTCCATAATTTCTGAGCCTGGGAGGAGAATATTACGAAAAAATGTAATTTTTTCAATAGAATACCAAAACCTGGTATCTTTCATACGCACAAAAGGCGGGAAAGTGCTCTGTCCTCTGGTGTTCATGGAATCCACTGTGTCATCGAATAAAGTCAATCGAGTGAACCTATGCCGACACATATAATAAAAATAAAACGCACACGACGCACTGGGTAAAGTCAGCGTAAATCTGGACGCGTGACTCCTGCAACCGGTGAAAAGTCCGGATTAGCTCTCGGCTTCCTTGCAGTGTCAGGTCTTCGAGCTTCTTGGAGTCAGAAGTGTCATTGCTTTCGACAGCAATTACCGTGTTTAGCTGATGTCCTGCTGGTTGGTGCTCATCACAGCGTTCGTGAGCATGTACAGGGCGCGAGGCTAGCAGCGACATGCACTCCTTGAACTCCATGATATATAAAAAAATATATATGACCTATTGTATGATATACACAAAAATATTATCTCCACGACGTAAATGGTTGATGGAATTAAGCTACAAGCAATACATTAGGCCTAGCACGCTTCGCCCAGCGAGCCGTCTTTGGGAATAAGCCAGCAATGACCTAGCTTAGCCCCACCCTTGACTGTGTTGGCTTTATTCGCAGCAAAGACCCAATTGTTGTCAAAAGTCACAAACTGCAGCTTCATCTGCTCGGCAGCGAACGAGAGTTCGAAAATGCCATAGGGGGCATTCTCGCCTCGCCAAATTGATTGAATTTCTGTGGCGTACGGAGGCGGCTCTCCAATACTTTCACTCTGAATACCGCCGCCCGCTCCGTTCGTCACAAAATGCGTATTAAAAGACCCAAATTCATGGCTTTCGGCATGGGTGTGGCCATTCATGTAAAGGTGAATGCTGCCTGTCTTTAAAATACTGTTTACTTCCGCCATCATTTTAGGGTCCATATGGAAATGGGGTGAGTAGTGCGTATTCACCACTTTCCACGTGGCAGTAGAGTTGACAGCATCACGTGCTAATTGCTTGAGAGAATCGGCTTGCCACATCTCAATCTGTGCCACGCACGCGTCAAACATATCTGTGTCTCCTCCAGCACATAAATCGTCACCACGAGCGACACTCGAGCAGCTCTGTTTACCGCCGTATTTCATTTGATAGCCGTAGCACTGGCAACACGTCTGATGGGCACCATGAACGGCTGCAGCATTCGTGTCGATATTGAAGACATCAACAGTAAGCCCAGAGGCAGGGTCTTCCAATGTCTCGACATAGTAACGATCGGGCATTTGCCAACGATCGTTGTTCGGACTCACGTACTTGCTCTGCCTCGTAAACTTCTCATCCAACTGCTTGAGTAAATCAGTCTTTCCAGAGCACTCGAGAAACTGATTGTCTCGCTTACCACAGATGAACATGGAGCCACCGAGGTCGTGGTTACCCGCAACATTTAGCCACTTGATGTTCAGGAGCGCAGGGTCCGAGTACATGGTTTCGAACGAGTTAAGGAAACGATAGTCTACATCATCAGATCCCAATCCATTCCAGTAAAAATTATCCCTGCAAGAGGTATACGCATCAACAGGTGCAAAAGACATAGTGAGCCAGTACAAACATCTCACCCGTGACCGAGGATCACTTTTGGCTGCAATTTCTTTGCGGACAGCGCTAGTAAGTGTGCAATATTCGTCTGCGCTTGCTGATCCTTGTAGTACTCGATGTTTCCCGTGCCCGTGTAACGGTAAACGTTGCAGCAGGAGCCAAGATGAAGATCCACGCCCCAGTCACCAATAGCAAGTGCGTGCAGGGCGTACGTTGCGGTGTGAGAGACCTTTGCCGCAGGCTTGTTAACTGAGCTTGAACGCTGAGCACACTCGAAGCCTAGGAATGCTGTTGCAGCAGCACTCGCACATATAATTGGAGTCACCAAATCGTTTTCTATTACCGCTTCGCTTGGTTCGCTAAAATCGCTTTGAGCATTCAGCCGAAATTGAATTGGATCAAACATTAGTGCAGCCCATGATTGTGCAACCAGCGTGCACGTCAACACAGCGAGCTTCATTGGGATCGTCTATTACTGTAAATCCAAAACTAAAGATACCATCCAGCTTTGAAAATCGACCGAGGATCGGACGTGGCCCTGACCGGTTAACAGAGCGAAAGCCGTTTTAAAGACCGACCTTTTGCTGAAGCAAATTCTTTGAGTCTCCGTTGGATAACTTTCGATCTATCTTAGGTCATGTTTTACTCGACTTGCATGGTCTCAATTGAACGCAAATAGATTGTCTGCTGCTCGCTGCAAGTATTAAAGGGTGTGCGTCACTTGCTTGACGAACAATCCATCTCTCAGCAAATTTGGTGACAAACATGGGTCCGTCTATCTCGGCCGAGAGCCATCGGCGGGTCCACATTATCGATGACTTGCTGGAGGCGATTTTAGTGCTTGCGGCGTTGGGTTTTGTGGTGCTGTTAGAACTCACACGAAGAAGGATATGTGCCGTCTACCAATTGGCCTTCATACTTTGTGCTTTCTGCACCTTTTTCATTTTTGGTGGAATCGTGGACCATCACCTGACCAATGAGCAGCTAACTCTGGCGCTCCACGGATTTTATTACTCCAGTTCACTCACAATGTCGTACGTGTATCTACCAGTATTGACGGCCTTGGGTGTATCGTTCGCAGTGCTTGTTCAACTCTCGCTCTGTTCCTGTCATTGCTGCTGTCTTCTGGGTGCAGCCAGTGTTTCACATCGTCACTGTTTTGCTGCACGAATACGTGCCAATATGTCGCTATACACAACCAGCTTTGTTGCATTGTGTGGGGCAATCGGCGCAAGGCTTAACGCGAGGCTGCGGCAGTCGGCCATCAATCCCGAGGGTGGAACAGTGCATTGGACCATGCTGCGTGCTCCATTTTTCTTGGTCATGGCGCATATTGGGAGCTTGGCGTTTGTAGTCCTGAAAATTTTTCTGCAGCATGTACGACTCGTTCTGTTGGCTTTGATTGTTGTTAGCTGCTCATTAGCTCACGCATCGATTCGATTTATCTGATACAGGCAGACAAGACTTCCACCGATCCCGCTAAGAACGAACCTCTGCTCGATCGCACTCTTCTCACACCAGTTAGCAGCTCGACTCATTTACCGCCACTACTTCAAAAGGTTCGCCATTCTCACACGATACAAGCGAATGTCCGACCGCTTTTGCTCACTTTGCCGTCGTATGCATCACAGCTTCCACCAATACCTTTACCATATAACAAGAAGCCCAGCCGAATACGAAGTCTGACTAATTCTTCTGCTGCAAGAGCGTTTGCAGATGCCCTTGCGACTCGTGGGGGGCAACATCGCGAATTGCAGCTGTCGGCTATTGCACCTCTCGATCATAATCAATATTCTTGCAACAACAACGACGGTGACGTATCGTCACTTATCAGCAGCGACAGCGACAGTGACGACGACGTTCTTCAGCCAGTTTTCAAGTCGAAAACTCCCACTTCTGCTCTACGGTCACACCAGACGGCGTATTCTGGATACTCCTCTAGTCCACCAGCGTCACCAACGTCTTCTTCCATTGGCTCGTCTCTTTCGGCGTCACCAATAGCCAAGGCACGCGCTCGAGCGTATCGCACTGGAAGCATCACAAGCGAACCGGTCTCTTGGAGTGACTTCGAAGACACAACTGACAGATTTTTAGCTCGGGATTACTACAGTGACCGTCCATCGACGGCCTCGACTACATCTACCGCTTCGTTACAAGGATTACGCCGTCGTACTGCCGTTACAACCGATTCGTCCATGTTAATGGCTTACGGACATTTGCCTACAGGCGTAGCGTTGCCACGGCTGATAGAATCTAGGGTACAAGGGCCATCTGAAGCAGTGTGGATTCCATGCGTCGATCCAGGCAGCGGTAGCACGTACTATTACAATCAACAAACGGGTGAAAGTCGCTGGGGTCTGGTGTAGCTCTTGCAAAGGTAGCATGCTTTGATTAGTCTTACACTTAACTCCTGTACCATGTGTATTTGTCAAATTCTAGACTTTGCCCACGTAGCGATGCGTGAGCTTGTAATTGTTATCTAGAGTCTTAAGTAATGATTTTCCGGTGGAATCCAACGCTCCAAAAAGCTGCTCCTTCTCATACGGAGAACACACATCGAGCAATGCAAAGACACCGGGTCGTAGCTTAAGCTGGTATCGCACTGGTAACTTGTCACGAGAAACACTCAGCAGGAATGCCATCAAAAGATATACGACATGTTTACGGAGCTGAACATCGCGCTCTTTCATGTACCCAAACAGGCGTGCGAGATTTGAGCTCCAATCGGAGCAATACTTTGAATATTCCGAATTTGGCGATGCTAAAACAAGCAACTGAAGGAGTGTATTAGTTGCTCGAACAAGATGGGGAACGTTATTGACTAATGAAAAGTGATGTCGCACGATACGCAAAAGGAGTGTGTACGAAAGCGTCCATAGCTCATGCAGTTCGTGTGCAGCATAAGAATTACTTCCAGCTTGCCAACATGATGCCGCCGCTACAAGCGGCTGAAATCCCGTGAAAATATGCTGAAATTCTTGAGTCTTCCACGTAAAGAGCTCTGGCTTGCAAAATACTAGTACGAAGGACTTGAGGCTCCAAATGTTCCAAATGCCTAGCGTCTTAGCGTCCACACTAGAACCTGACGCGGGAGCATTGAAGTGCAACGACTGAAGGGTAAAATTCTGGAGCAAGGCCTGAACGATCGAATGTTTATGCGCATTCAACAATCGCCGACGCGACGCATTGATTCTCCGGTTACAATTCAGTAGCAGGTACATGGCACGCAGAGCACTCAGCTTTCGTCGGTAATCATGTACTGCAAGCTCTTGCACGATCGTCGACAACAGCAAACAACATTCATCTGTGTTTGCATTGGCCACTATGGCTTGCAAAGCCTGCTCCATCTTTAATTCACAATAATTTTGCGATACGAGAGAAAGCGAGACTGCTACCAAACAGCCAAACGTCTTCAAAGGAGACACAAGCGCGCGAAAAGAAGAGTATTCTTCGCAAAAGTTTGCAAAGAATGACCAAGCTGCGGTTTGTAGCTCAATAATATCTGTGGAGTCATTACTTGTCACAATCAGCTTCATTGAAGCTGACAAAGCCCTTTCAATGTTCTTCACATGCAATGGCAGTACTCGATTTTCATGTAATGCCAACGACTGGTGTTTACGAGAACAAATTCTCTTGTGCAAGAAAGATTGATACTTGACGAGGGCGGTGACCACTATAAAGGACAACGGGCTTTCCATCTCGCACAATTTTTCTTGATTTACAAGTTTTACAAATTCCTCCACAAACTTGGTCGTTCCCACAGAAACGTCTGATACATCAGTACCTCGATACGCAACAAGTGCTTCCACGACTATTGCAGCACGCTTCAGCTTCCTTGTCATTGCTGGAGGCTCTTCCGCTTCGAGACTATTCACCAAAACGCTATTTAACAACTCAGCTATTTGCACATCGGCCCCCATATCTGAATAGCATCCCAGCACCTCTGAAATCAAAGACACGTTTACAGCGTCGTCAACCGCAAGCTGAGAGAATATGTAGCGACATCCACTATGTAGCTGCCCTATGAGCGCTGGTAGCGACCGGTAAATTCCCTTGCCGATAATTTTAAAGTGCAGCTGAATCCAAGTTACCAAAGTCTGGCACAATTCTGACTCGCTAGACAAAGAGTTGCACGTAGTCATGCTTATAGCTTTGTAAAACGACAATACAGCTATTAGCAAGTTGCCGCAATCCTCAGGCTTGAGGTATCTCTCTGGAAGTTTCAGCAGAAATTTAAAGAAATAGAGGGGCCCCTTTATACCTGTCATTAAAGCATTCTGTGCTTCGTCCACAAACTGCTGCACGAATGAAGTCAATGATGTGGGTGCACTTTTCTGTAAAGATGCAATCTCATAGAACCCAGCATCGCAAATGATGTGCCTGGCAGACATATCAAGCTCATTGACTGAGGCTTCGCTGATGTAAGTTTTGACGATATTGCGAAAAAAGAAATCACATTCATCGTCGCCAGCGCTAGCCATTAGCTCCGGCAGGTGGAAGCTCACTGTTTCCCAGCATTTCCATCTACTAACGTATTCCACAACCAGTCGAGTCACTTGCTCCCGACCATCGCGAGCTACCTGAGCATCACAACTTGCCATGTTTCTCGAGGCTTTCGATTTACGTAGCCAGAACACGCAAAGTTTGACACTTCCAGTAGCACTAAGCCCATCGCTCGTGCTAATGCTGCTCGCTTCGACATCGAATGGTTTAGCTTCGAAACCTCTTCTCTTTTGATTGGCGATTGGTAAATCATTACTCAATAGCTTTGCCATTAATCTAAAAAAACGATCACCTTGCAGCTTATCAAGCATACGTCCAAACGTTTGTTCGCGGACGGAAGCATCTACGACATCATCAAACATCACTAGTTCTCCAAAGATACAAAAAAGCTCTCGCTGATATAAAGTAAATGGGCTTGCAACGACATCAAGCTCCTCAACGAGCTTAGAAAACAGTTTTTGGTGAGTGTCAGATACAAGGCGCGATAACGTCAAGCGAGTCTGCGGCACCACATGAAATTCTTGCACAAACATCTGAAAGAGCAAGCGAGCCACAATAACACCACGTGCATCTTGGCTATTGCCATCGTACGGTGCAAATGAAGCAATCTGCTTCACAAACAACTTCCACAGTACGTCCACTTGACCTGGTGGCAAGGCTGCAAACGCTTTGCGTAGAGCGGAGTCGCAAGGAGGTTGTTTCAACAACATGTACAAACCTTCGTGGGCTCGCTGAATGGAAAAGATAGAATTTAAAAATATGTCTATAAGACGCATTGAGAAAAATGCGCGAATCAGCTCCACTACTGCAGTAGTCACTGCCACATAGTGTTTGGTATTGTTGTTTTCTTTGGCCGAAAGTAGTCTGCTCGATTGTAGTCCAAATAGCTCAAGAATTGATACAAGACAAGTGTTAACAAGATTCGGCGAACATCGTACAGCGTTGGACACAATGTCACATTCTTCGGAGGCTCGAGCAGCACAATCGATGATCTCATCACAATGCTCATCGTTAAGCACGTTTAGGAACGACAAAAGCACATTTTCCATTGTGTGAAATTGTTTACGCTCTTCCGTATCTTCCGTCATGCGATACACATCACAATCACACAGTACGCGGAACAAAGCATTGTATAATGTCACTAAAACCGGTAGAAAATTCTTCTTCAATGTGTTGTTTTGAAAGGCTAAATACGCCACAGCACAAAGCTCAGACCAGAACTTAAAGGGGGAATACGTTGTTGACGTGGTGGCAATAACAATAGCTGCACGTTTTCGACTCGTCTTCAAGTCCGTTTTAGTATCCTCAATTTTTGTATCAGCGGCAGCACGAATACGATTAGAAAATCCACGTACAAGCATCTCGAAGAATCCTCCGACAGAAACTTTCAACTCTTGCTGCACATCTTTATCCAGTAGCAAATTCAATAGCTCATCAAACAATTTTTTCTGGTACGAAAGCAATCCTGACGACATTTTCGATCCACTTGCTGCCCGTCGCTTCTTGATCTCCTTCTCATCCTTCTCACCCAACGCTTCGTCCTTCTTGTCCTTCTCAGTCTTCCAAATGGCACAATGGACCATAGCGCTATCGTATTGGCAAATGTGCTCAGTATCAAAAAGTGCGTCTTCCACAATTTGATCCAGCAAAAGTATCACCGCTTTCACGCCGGCAATCCCCTGCTTCTGCAATGTCACGAGAGTGTGACGATATGCAACAAAATATTGCAATAAAGTCTTGGCAACGGCTAGAAAACCCTTTTTCTTGTTCGTCTGCGTCTTTTGCAACTCTTTAAACACAAACAATACCGCATGCAATAATTCCACGTACAGCTGTTGCTGTTGCATCGTTTGCGCGCTCCTATCACTATTCTGAAGATCTTGTAGAGCTTGAAGCAGCGCTCGAAGCGCTCGTTTAAAAAATTCCGCGTATACGTTCGTAGGCGGGCGATACATGTGAAAACTGGCCGCCACATTGCGGTTTGAAAGGCCAAACAAAAAACAAAACACAGCTTTCACATCTTGAATCGTCTGCAAAGTCTCTTCATTCGGCTGAACCTTCTCTACCATGTCAGCCAACGCCGAAAGCAGTAGATTGCACATATTTAGTGTCAATGACGTCAGGTGTGCATCGCCTTGGATGGCAAAGACATTAATCGAAAGCTGCAGAAGTCGCAGCGCCTGTTGCGTCTGCTTTACATCGTTTTGCTTGGTCCGTGTGAGTAGAAACACCGCAAACTGCAACACTTCAGAGGCCATGCGCTGCCACGGTAAGTTAAACGCGCGTTCGGCACGGTGTAGCACGCTGTTAGGACCAAACTTCGCATCGATGTCAGGTTGCAATAAAGAAAAGCCAGTCTGTAGCAACATTGCATCTTTGCTATTGCCATGACGCGTACGCTGCCACCGCAAGAGCGCCAAGGTGGCATCCCACTGAAAGCTTTCGGTCATAATGCGGAACTGGTGGACAAGCTATTCAATATGTGGACTACAAAAAAATAGCTCGATCTAAATCAAGAGCAGGTGCTAAAAAAGCACCGTTTTCGACTAAGTCTATGCGACGCAGTTCAGCCAAGTACGAGTCGAGGAAACAGGTGAGCTTGAAAGAAGAATGACGATGATCAGCACGACTTCCTTGGTGGAGACGGCGTCTACTTTACCCTTAGAGACAAGTAGTGAGGCTACACAAGCTCCGGCCCTTCGACGAGGTGCAATTTCTGAAAAAATTCAAGTGTTCGTACGCATTCGTCCATTGATAGAGCGTGAGACTGCTCAAGTACGATGTGCTGAATCTTACTCGATCCGTGCAATTGACCACCAGGTTTGTTTTGGAAGTGCCGGTTGTTTAGATAGCAGTAAGGAGACTTTTGTTGTCTGCACTCTTGTAGACCATCGAAGTACGTACGTCCGAATCTACCATTAAGTGCGCGTACGATGCCGTCTTTGATCCCACTTTTTCGCAAGAACAAGTGTATGCTCGAGTCCACGAATGCACGGAATCGTTTTTGCAAGGATTCAACTCGACCCTTTTCGCTTACGGACAAACTGGAAGTGGCAAAACTTTTACAATGTTTGGCGCTGAGATGGATGAAACACGGTGTAGACCAGGGCTTCAAAACAGCCAAGCTGGTATCATACCGCGTGCTATCCAGTCCATTTTTGCAGCTACTGTGCGAATGGAGGCAGACGTTCAGGCAGCCGTATTCTGCTCGTTTGCACAAGTTTACAATGAGCAAATCTTTGATCTGTTGCGGGACACGCAAATGAATACACCATTAGACATTCGCGAAGACCGCAAAAATGGGATTTATGTTGAAGGACTGTCTGAATACGCGGTGCGAAACATAAGTGACTGTCTGCAGCTGTTACAACGTGGGGAGCAAAATCGTGCTGTGCGTTCAACTCACATGAATCAGGTGAGTAGTCGGAGTCACAGCGTTTTTCAGCTACTTCTTGAGCAGAGACCAAAAGATGGAACAGTCTTAAAGTCTAAGTTTAATCTTGTTGATCTTGCTGGGTCGGAAAAGTGGAATTATAGCACCGAAATGCAAGAAAACCACATCTCGGAGATGACAAACATCAATTTAAGTCTACACGTTCTCGGACGATGTGTTGCCTCGCTGTCAAGCAAGTCTACGGGAACTTCTCCTCATGTACCGTTTCGTGACTCAAAGCTAACTAGACTACTTCAAGACAGTTTGGGGGGCAATACGAAAACCAAAATCATAGCCACTCTGTCTCCATCGCTGGATTGTGTGGACGAATCAATCTCCACGCTCAAATTTGCAGATCAGGCGAAGAAAGTAATGGTCACGGTTCGTACAAATGAGCAGCAAGAGATTGATCCAGCTTTTGTGGAAAAACTCCAGGAAGAGCTAGAGCGTTTGCGAGAAATCGTTCGACTACTTCGAGTCCCTGGCGATACTAATGAAGGCGATTGTGAGGATGTGATCGTAAGTGGCAACAATAATAGAGACCACGAAGGCAATGAAATCGCTAGTTTGAAAGCTAGAATTGTTCGATTGGCTTTCGAAAATACCGAACTTAAGCAACAGAACGAAAAACAACAAAGAGAAATTGATAAGCTCCGACTGCAGCATTTACCCCAAGGACATATTGTACCATTGAAAGAGCCTGTCGATGCGCAAATATTACAGACAAAGCAGGTAATGTAAACGGTTTTTGAGCTTGCTTAGACCCATTTCTGATATAAATCTTGTGCAGCATGTGGAGAGCACCCTTCGTCAGCTGAAAGATGCTTCGGATCGCTTTTTTCGCTTTGAAATTGAGGAAGAGGAGTTGAAAAAGATTCATACCAGACTTTTTCAAACGGTCCAGGCCATGCCTAGTAACTCGCCATTAAAGATCTCTCTTTCGCCGCGGATAGCCAGTGATAGGGCACCTAGCGGTGGTGATAGCTTGACACCTCGTCCTCGTACGTTAAGCAAACTCAGAACTATCACCTGTTTTTCATTCATTTAATCGTTAATTTGCAGCCGTAAAGCTTCGATCATTTCGGTCGTTCACACCCCCTGGACTTTCGTTTGCCAAGGTAGCATCCACTATGGACTTAAATTATCGCGTTCGAGGCCGCTCTTCCAGCATAGACGGCAATAATGACGGGGAAGGGTGGAAAAATGACATGCAGGCCTCATCCGCTTTAACTGTTGAAAAAAAACTTGAAGCATCAAGAAAAGCGATTGAGAAACAAACAAAACTACAAAATTGGCTAATTGAGAAGGAACGAAGAGAGGTTCTTAAACTACACCAAGAACGGCAGTTTTACGACGAGCTGCGCCGAGACGCTGAGAAGAAGGATGCCAAATTTTTCAAAAGGGCAGCAGAAACGAAGAAAAAGTTGTTTTTCGCTTCGTCCTCGATAAATTTGAATGCTCTAGATACCACAAGCATCAAAGCAGCCAAACCTAAAACATAAAATGATGAATTTTTATCTATTCGCTCTACGTTAATCAACACGATTCAGGTATCAGTAATGGAATCCCCGTCGATGCTGGTCGGCCAAACCCTAATATATCCCGAGAACCACGTTCTTGTATACCTTCCCCATGTAGCTCACAATTGCAATCGTTTTCTGCGGACGCCCGATAGAATCCTTTGTAATCTTGGTCTTGCCATTCGGACCCGGAGCGCATTCAAAGGCCAGCGCTGCGTGGGCATTAGTCGAAAAAGTCACATTGCACGAGCCGCGGTTTTGATCTGGCAGCCATGCAATCTTCTCTACGACCGTTGGAACGATACTGGTATTTTCCAAAAACCACTTTTCGATGTCTTTGCAAGATAAGCCCTTTGAAATTCGATGAACGCGCAAGCGGCAAGAACGCGCAATCATCGCTTTGAATTGATTTGTCTCGCGAACGTCAATTGCAGTTGTGTCGATGTGGGACGCACCATTTGCTGATATCTCAGCTGTATCTGCTATTTGTTTGGGTTGGTAAGCCGTCGCAACAAGCATAGCAGGACCCGTGTAGTTCATCATCACCAATTTCGTTTGAGATTGAGGCTCCTTGTCACGAGGTCCGTGCAGCTCCAATGATGACGGAATAATCCTTCCAGTTTCATGTCGAGCCGCATATTTTGCAGCTAGCATTGAAGCCTGCGCATCGACAGTACTGTCGTGGCCCTGGGGCATGTCAAAGCCAAGTAAAAATTTGGTGAGGTCCTTGAGTCCGGGCGTCGCACATGCTGGATTTCCTTCTTTACGCTGAAAGATAAGAGCTGTATCGATCACGCGTCGGTGTTTAATGCGCATACTGGCAAGATCGCCATTAACTGAGTGGCCAACCACGATAGTATCCTTGTTTACGTACTTTAGCATTTTCTTTTGTGCTTGTTCCATAGTGATCTTGCATTCAGCGATCTGCTTGGGTGTGATACCGTGTATGTCTGTTTTGGTGTTCACCAGGTGGTAGCCAGGCTCGGGTTGGTGTACCAGGAAGTCCGAAAGAATATTTTGGAGCATATTTTCGCCATCGATGGCTGAAACACGACACAGTGCGCTGGAGAAGCGATCCTTCGATCCCTTCAATCGCGTGACACACATTTCGCAATCAATGGCCACGATCTTATAGTGGGTCTTTTTCTTTTTACTGCTGGGACTGACCCACCCGGGTTCATTTTTAGGAAAGCAGAAAAGTCGCTCGAACTGCTGATGCTGCTGCGTTAATTGCACTAAATGCTCCCATTCAGCGTCCGTCACTTTGTAGCCCACAGCTCCGTCGGGCGCTAACAATCTATTGATCACATCCATTGCCGTTATCGTCGCTTCATGTACACGCTGTTTCTTGCTGATGGCACCATCCTGCGCAAGTTGCAGCTTGCGCTTGCGTACACTGGCCATCACGCTCTTGGCCATCACGCTCTTTGCCATCGCTTATTGACCAGTCAATATGGTTAAAATTTGTCTTGTACCAATTTTCGAATTCGAGTACAGTACCGGCGCAATTATATATTTACAAAAAAACTTCGGACTTTTGCAAGATGATGCGCAAGACCATGTTAGTCGTGATGAAGCGCGCGACACAGGCCCAAGCGCTTAAGAAGATAACAGCTAGCTACGAGCTGCTGCCACCAACAAATCACGGTATTCGATATATTTTGTGGACAGCAAACAATGCACACAACAAGCCCAAGTTGGCCAACGCCGAACCCCAAGCCTTCCGAGATCCCTTCGCAAAGGAGAATATCGAACATGAATTATTTGTGACGCAGCTGCACAACACACATAACTTATTGCTTAACAAGTTTAAAGTTGTTGACGAGCATGTGATTTTGTCCACTTTTGAATTTGCTTTACAAGTGGAACCTTTGGATGTCGCCGATTTTCGCGCCATGTGGACGGCTATGCAGGGCCTCGATGCCTTTGCCTTTTTCAACTGTGGTTTCGAGAGCGGTGCTAGGTTCTGAATATGCAAAAATTTGGTCAAGTGCTGTTTCGAATTGACTTTGATTACTCTTGATCATGTTGGTAATCATAGTCAACCACACAAACACATGCAGCTCATGACGTATCCATCTTTCAAAGCGATTACGGGGCTTGATATGGTAACAATGAGGCTTACAGTTTATCTACCTTCAGTACTTGATGCTGACATCACCCCTCTTACACAATTGTAATTTAGCCACCGCTGCTGCACCTTATCGATCAAAAGCTGTGCAAGTACCCGACTACTAAATTTGTACAGCTGCCAGAACTCCCATTTTGTCACTTTCTCCACCGCATTGATCTCGCTGCCGATGTCGACAGCGAAAAGGCTGCAGAATGCATCGTTGCTATCTACAACAAGATCCTTGGGCAGTTGCAACACGTGAAACCAGTAGCTACCCCGTCAAAGCTGTCATCGATGCCCGTGGCCTACAACCTGCTACTGACATCGTCGTTTCTTTTCCTGATTCCGAGAAAAGTGCAGAGTTACAACGGCGTCGAAGTAAATTCGATAGGCTTCATTGGATCTTTCTTCGTTCACAACAATGAACAGCGCGTATCCTTCAAGACACACGGTGGACCAATGGAGCTGTTGCGCCATGTTACGTTTCCCCCTACAACGGTTGTTTAATAGCATTTTGATACAATTCCATCTAGCTGAGTTTTAAAAAGGCCTTTCGTGGTATTTAAATAAAAAGCTACAGATTGCTATAGCAGGGTCCTATACATACTCCTCCTATCGATACCGAATAAATAATACTATCGAGAAATGACAAACGAGTCCTCTCTGTAGCTCTGCAGGTGGCAAATCGCTTCGTTCGTAATTCGTAACCCAAAAACCACCGGTTGAATTGGCTAAAGAGGACCCAGACGCTTACACATCGATACCCGAGCCAAAAGTCCCAAGAGTGTGCGCTTTCCAGCCATCCAGGCACAGTTGCCGGTTCTTGGAGCGTAACAGCAGCTCCAGTTGCTGAGAAAACGACTCCTCGACTTCCAGAAAAGACAGGACGTCCTGTAAAAATCGACACTCGGGATGCCATGAACCAGGCTGCATGCGATGCAAAATCGCAAAAATAATATGGAGAAAATTATCCACCTCGACCTGACGCTTAGTGAGGTCAGCTTCATTCTCGCTCACGCTAAGAAACGGCATCCGCGTAAATTTCAGTCGGTCAAGAAAACTGCGCGTAACGTCAAAGATACATCCGTTGCCGCCTTCGCATCGGCACTTGCCACGACGTCCCAAGAACAGCAATTTTGGGTCATGGTAGCTGCCAACGCGGGCGAGAAGCGACTTGCGGAAGCGGCGGAAATCGTCAAAGGAGCGCGCCACAAGTTGACAAGACTCGCGCACGTCCGAAAAGGCGCGACGTCCGGGAATCAGCGTCTCTACAGACACGACGAAACTCAGATTCTTGCGTGGACCTTCGAAATGTGAGACCGAAGCAGACATTTTTTTTAAAATCTGAACGTCGACCTTATTGTCTCCACAGGGTGCGCGCTCGATAGTGGCGTGTGATGTGCGGTGGTGATGCAGCTCACCGTCATTGGCGACTGTGGAACGGCGCGTGACAGACTGTGGCGACAGCGACGTCTGCAGTGTCGAGACGTGCATGTTTGAGTGGCTTTGCGAGTTCATCTTGGTGCGCGTACTAGCTGTTGTGTGGCACGTTGGCAATTGCAAGAGTGATTGAGGATATAGTCTCGAACATGCAACTTTTAACCTATAAATGGAGGACAGAGCTTAACTTTCTATGCAGTCCATATAGGGTACGGGCAGCGTAAGAAAAAGAACGTCTTTACTATCAACGCAATTGGCGCTGAAATGAAATTATTCACATACTGTACAAGCATGAGTTTAGGGTAAAATTATTACCCAGAGGAGGGTATACTATATCATTACTAGTCTTCCCTAGGTGTTACCTGTAATCCACAAGAGGAAGGTATTAGTTAAGGGGAGCACAAATGTGTGGGCACAATAAGTGGCTCCGAGTGGATCCGAGTGGCTCCGAATGTATTTCATTTGTCGCGACATGCGATACCCATAAGAAATAATTGAATTGCTGTACTTCTCTGACCCATAACAAGAAAAAGGTTTCACATCTGACTTTTGGAATTGTAAAGCAAGAACATCTCTCACTCCGAATTGTATGCCTTCGAAATAAATGAAGTGCACGGCTAGCGATATGCGTGCAGCAAGTACACTTTATGTCTACTCTGTATGGTAAACTACTATCGAGCTGGAGACGTGACCGCACTGGTCCTACGATTCTCATCCCCATTACGCGCGCTCTTCATGATTTCGAAGCAATTTTGTTCTCGCAAGGGTCCGTTATCTGTTGTAAAAAAGCGTCAGCTGATGTCTCACGCCAAATACTCGGAGGGGGTGACTGCCACGGAAGACCTTCCATAAATTGAAAGAGCGTTAATGCGTAAGTTCAACAAACCCCGTCTCAAGCACTTACCCAAGACGTGCGCCAGAAGTACAACCATACATGGATTCTCGATTCGTCTAGTAATTACGTGTATCAAATTAATCTCGCACAAAAAATACTTTTTTTCAATTTTTTTAATTTGATTAGCACTTTATTTGAATTTCTGCAGCACCAAAAGCCAACCTCCAACTGTCGTCTCATCCTCATTCTGCACTGCCATGATGCCCTCCCTCGATCGGTGCTCTGAATGCTCTGGTGGCAGAGCCGTGTCGTCACCGAAGCCGGTGTCTGACAAGTCTGATGCCGTTGTGGTGATAGCGCAACAGGCGCTAGCCGCCGCAGCGTTGGGCTGGCAAGAGCGTGCGGAGAGGCTGGCCGAGGTCAATACACGGCTGAAGAACCGTGTCGCTGAGGTTGAAAAAGCTCATCGCAAGTACGACTAGCAAGTTCTTTGTGGTTGTCTTGAATGCAGGATGAAGCTGTTGCTGCTTTTAATTTTTATAGATCGATGACTGTCGTCAAGAATGTACCGGCATTGCCAAACAACCACGTTTTCACCAAACAGCTTATATATGAGAATCACTCGCTGCGTCGAGAGACGCGAGCTTTGCAACGGCGACTCATGCAGGTTGGTTTTATATTGAATGCGATAACATCGTAGCGCTTTCGTGCTCGATGCTAAGCTGCACATTATGAATGCTTGTAACGAAAAGTTTGAGGGTCCTCGCTCCAAAAGCTTTTTCAAAACACCTAGCAAAGTGCAAAGTAAAATTCAGAAAACCACAGAGCGCAAGAGCGCACTTGTCACGAAGATAACAAAAGTACCAAATCACGTCTCGATAGATAAGGAATGTGACCAGGGAAAGGCCGAAACATCAGCGAACATACCGCTACTACAAAAGCTCAAAGCGCACTTGCGATATCTGGAACTTGATTTGGATCGGTTGAGAAAGGAAAACGAGATTTTAAGAGCAGAACTTGATCAGAGTGAACTTAGCAAGACCACTGCCGCAAACGATACGAACCTGCTAAGAGAGGGCGATGACAATGCTGTGGACGGGGATCAGCAGCAATTGCGGACAGAATTTGGTGCAGCGCTTCGTCAGATGAAAGGTCTGGAAGCTCGTTATCAAAATCTTGAAGAGAAAGCGCGAGCAAAGACAGTGCTTTATCTCGAAAGCACTTCCCGTTTAAAGGAAGCAACGACACAATTGTTTGAAACGCAGCAGCAAGTAGCAGCGCAAAGAGAAAAACTGCAATTGTACTCGGACCAGACTGCGGAAATAAATGACCTGAAAGGCGAGACTCATCTTTTACGAAGCGAAAATTTGACTTTAAATGAGACCATCTCAACACTTAGCTCTCGGCCTTTTGACGCGCTATCCAAAGACCTACAGATCAAAAACATGTGCATTGCAAAAATAGAAGAGGAGAAGCGCTTTTTAGAAGAGGACTGTGCAAAATTTCAGGCGAATAGCCTTGCAACTAGTTGTACCAATGACCAATTGCGACGTCGAGTTGAGGCCGTGACGCAAGAAGTGAAAAATCTGGCACTCGAATTACACCACGTGAAGGCCGAGTGCGAACGAAAGACAATGGAAAAAGAGGTGGCGCAGCTTCAGCTTCGTTTTTTCACGGCACCGAGTGATTACGGCGTGATGAGCGCTGTTGGCAAGGCAATTAAGGAAATGAAGAAGCAACATTATCGTGGAGTAGAAGATAAAGTTGACTGCGAAAGTGATGCGTATTCTGCAGTTAGTTTGCTCGGGGAAATAGGCTCCATGGTTTCAAAGTCGTAAATCATTCCCATACGTTCACCTAATTTTTTTCGAGGCTACCCAATTGCCTCAATTGATTTCAATTTTACGGCCTCAAAAAAAATCGTTATCAGAAATTATAGCTAGGACCAACATTCGTAGCTCCGGTTCAAGCCTTTTGCATGTAACAACATATCCCCTATTTGATAAAAAAGTATTCGGAATACAAACTCGGGTGAGATGCCTGTCGCTATTGGCAAGGCGAAGTTCAATTTATCTATATGTATCAACTTTCTGGAGGACAGAGCAAGCTGTGCTTTTTGCCTGGAGCCAAGCGAATTTACATAGCATATATGAAAATTTACAGTCTCCAGCTCCAATCCTCGATTTTGGTGTGAGTGAAATAAATCTTATTACTTTTGTGATTATTATTAACTCACAACTCCGTCCACTGTATGCCTGACGCTTGGCTATTCAAAATGCTGTTACGGTGCCCATCCTCTTAAGACCAAATGCTTGGTGTAGTGTGGCAAAATGTGGCTCTTTACGCCACAGTAGCGTGTTATTCAGGAATCCTATACAACTATCACTGTTTTAATTTTCGTTGCTGGCTACGTGGTGGCTAAACATACTGTTGAGCGCGCCTTATTTCAACGCACCTGTTTTATGGAAATGCTTTCAGCACTTGCTGGGTGAACATGCCGATTTTTGTTTGGCTACTTGTCGAAATTGATTGACCAAGCAAAGCAATGGCCGACCGCACACTACCGTATCTCAAAACTATCAATTTATTGTAGAGGGGAAGCACGCAAATGACTGTTTCCGATAAAAGCGCTTTTCGCAACAATGATAAATAGTATTTTGTGCACTAGCCACCAAAAATTCGAAACGGAGACCAGACGCAATAAATCTTTGAGCAAATGCGCTCTAACACTCTAAAAAGCGAGCCATCAAACTGCAGCGTGGCTGCCCGTAGCCATTTGCTTGAAGGGAGCGTGGATTTAGGTTTCTATCATCAGTTTCTATTTTTCGGCGATTTAGAACACCATTTAGAACCCACACCTAATATACTTCTTATATTTTCGAATGCGACTGAACCATCTCTTTAGGTTTATCCTTAACGCGTACCCTATGATTATTATCAAGCATAAGTCAGTGATCCTTAGACCATTTGCCGCCTTACTTTCCTCAGCACTAATATTGCCTTCTTGTTAATGCTAACCTGATGATAGAGCTGATCAGTGTGACACAAACTGATTTGTGTAACCCCACTACACCCAAGCAGTAAAAAAATGTAGATTATCTACGTCCGGGGTAGACGAATAAACGTCGCAGGCGCATCTGATAGCCCTAGGCATAACCAACCATTCTAGAATAAACCCTTGGAGTACTGACCTCGTTCAACACTATGTCAATCCCTCCCATGAGTAGTTGATAGTATTCCTTGATAAAGGCGAGCGCACAATTCATAGGCATCTCACTATGGTGTTTTACATCACAAAGCTCGGCGTCAGTGCCGAGATGGTGACCGGATTTAACTTACAATAACGCGTGTGTGTTGCGCCACTAGCCTTGTGGCTTTCTGACATAAAATGTCGACGATGGAAGTGAAAAAAAATACTTTTTCCAGCCTTGCCGCTTAGTGATTTGCACGAAAGAATGCTTCAGTAATATATCACTGCCTCTTTTGTATAATAACGCCGTCGTGTCGCGTAGTATTTGGCTTTTGTTATTAGGTCAATTCAATCAGGCACGGCAACAACGCCAATGCAAACCTCGTAAGACCGTGTTCTGGCTTGCTACTCCTAACTTAATGGGTCCAAGAGCTTCGCACTCGAAAACTCCAAGTGACTATTTTGCTTGGCGGTAGAAACCTTCTCCTTTTCGATACCAAAACTGCCTACAACAAGCCAAAGAACGGAACAGGAAACATTCACTCGTACGAACTGTTCATTTGCACAGAATTGATCAAGGTAGTTGCGCCTAGCAACACCGATTGACAACGAGTCAAGTTCTAGAAAAAGACCAGTGGAGCAGAGTTGACGTAAGACTGGCTGTAAACTAAGCAGAAGTCTCGATTTCCTGATTAAGAGTAGGCAGTCGCAGCGTCAAGCCAGAAAAACACAATCCTTGTTAGATGATTATACCTTGTGGAAACACAAAGATTAACATTATTTGAACAGGGCAATGGAAATCGTACCCATTAATCAGCACGCCTTACGACATCTCAGGCCATCTGCAAGCAATTATAGGGCGCCGACATAAACGTCGACCCGCATTTCACCCTTCATTATCTGGTAGTAATAAAAATGACGTGCGCATCGAATAGACAATCGAAATTATATTTCGTACGACATAGTTAAATTGATGACTGAGAGCTAGCTCCGCATACTGGAAGCATAAAGACATTAATCACTTTCAAACGCCATTTATAGAGCGACATTGTCAAAATTGAGCTTGCGCTTACTGCTTAGGTACAGGCCACGCCTCGAACCCTGTTATATGGGAATGTCTGTAGCTTCTGTTAAAATTCTCGTTACGATGCCGATAGCTGCAGCAAAACTTTCCAAACAGATAGGGATCAAAGCAGCTTCAATCTTTAAAATTGATGCCAATGACCTAGACCGTTCCATTAATTTGGGCGATGAGGCAATAGCGTCGATCATGTACAAGTATCGAGGCAAAAAGATGATGAGATTTGGTGCAGTGGAAATCAAAGTGATAACATTTGTGACAACAACAGCAACATACGTCTAAGATTTCCTTGGATGTCGTGGGTAAAACCAGTCTAATAGCGGAAAGGTACATTTTGTCAAAGCCAATGCAAACAAACGTTTACCTTCTGCTATTAGTCATACAGCTTAGGTACGTTTACCATCGATGCCAGCAAAAAAGCTAGACTCAAGCTGTACGAGTCACGTCAAATATCATACAAACTAATTCGTATTAATAAAAATTTGTCATCGAATCCAATACGGCACTAAGAAAGGTTGAGCCTTCCAGTGAAGGCAGTGCTTACGGCTTTTTATATGTCCATGAGTTTAGAGTACGGTTTTCTCAATTGTTGAGTCGGAGATACTTCAACCATAAGATGTCTCGACTCTGACATGTCGAAAAGCCAGATCTTTGGAGCTTGAGCTAAGACCTCTTTTAAACGGACTGTGCACGAGTGCGGCCAAAACGGAGGTGTTATTTGTACGTTCAGTCTCTTTTGAGGTCAAATCAGTGGCCTTGGTGATCAAAATTAGTTTTCAATAGGTGCATGGCTCTATGAATCACGACCCATCAGGAGGTGCGCTTCACAGCTTTCAGCTATGCTGTTGAGATTAATGTAAAGATCCGAACTGTTGGCCAGCATATCGGCATCCGTCAATGATACTTTGAGGTAATACTCGCCGTTTGCGGTTAAGTGCTCTCTGCGCCAAGCGCACCAAGATTCAGGAAGGATTCAATATCCCATCACAAACCAGTCGTCGGGAGCTCTGCAAAAACACGGCAGCACCCAGTAGACCTCCTTGTCTCTACTTTCTGTCGAGCATTATAGAAGATAAGACGTTGACGAGGCTTAGCCAAAGCTTTTTGTGCTGATCGGAATTGCGAGTCTGGCCTGCGAAGCAACGAGGCAGCCATGAATAGTTTCTTTGACCAATACCATGAACAGTCTTAAGGTCATGCATCTATCTTTGCTGACAGCGCGGGTATCGAACCTTCTGGAGTAGCATGTCAATTATTCAGCAGTGCCTAAAGAAAAAAAAACAATAAGTTCATCCTATAAACAGCGTACCAGCAATCAGGCAGATTAGCAATAGTTATTTTTTTACACACTGAAAATTTGCTTTAGCAGGCCATTTAATTACAAAAAATTGTTCAATTTTATCAGTCATGGTCGAGATGCTCGGTTATATCAAAGATATGAAAAGTACGTGCAATTAAAATTTATTCCGTGCATGATGCTAGTCAAAAGTCAACCTTTTTTAATAAAGGACTTTAACATATATAATCGGTAGGCTGATCTTTTGCTTGTTGGACCAACTAGATATATATGCTTTATTTTGACAGCCAATGTCTAAGTGATCCGATAATGGATACTTGAGCTTTCGATTACCAATCCTATCGTTCACTTCTCAACCTTCTTAAGTGCCTTTTAAGGGATTTTATCAATTCTATTAAGACAATTTTGGTGATGGTTGAAGCAACATCACTAAATGTAATTTTTTTAACAGTCGAATAAAACTTGCAGGATACGGACATCTAAAATAGAATCTGTGCGAATAGCTGACTCGGTTTGACAAATTTCTTCATTTCATTCTAATATCGTCGTGTAAATCAGGTCGAGACGATTTTTACTCTTTAAGACGCCAAGGCTGCTCTCAAAGCAGCCGAGGACAAAACTTCTCCAGAACGAATTGGTCTATTTCAAGCGACTATGAAAAAATATGTCGCCAAAAGTAGGGCTTGGTAAAAGCTCGTTACGTTCATAACGATTTTGTGACACGACCTTCAAACGCTGCCGGGACATTTAGTATCCCCTGAGGTATTCGAAATAACTCACATAGCTCATCGGCTAAGCGTACCATAAGGGTATAACTGTCTCTTTATGCCAAGCTTGATAATAACCATATACTATATCTAGTCCACTATACAACACGCACCCGGGCATTTTGTATGGTAATCTACCCCGTCCTTGTAATTAGTAAACCGTTGCACTATTTGCATTTTATATGCAGGAAGTAGTCGCCATATTCCGCTAGTACTCTTAGCATCTTTAGACGGTGACGAGCGCGGAGCTTTTGACTTCGTGACATCGCCTTTTTAAAAAAACAAAGGCAGACATGAGTTTACACTACCCTCGTGACAGTGGTCATTATATGTCAACATGCCAGCCATGAGGTCAGCCTTGTACTGTCTCATGCTATGAAATTTCTGTGATGTCTTGACCCGAAGTCTCTTAGCCCATACGCAACGTACGAGCCTATGACGCTGATCTCAATCTCTTCCCTAAAGACAAAGGAAGTATCTGTATCCTCAAGAGAAGACTAGTGCACCACTTCAATCAGCAAACCGCTGGGGAGTCATTTGAGTTTGACTTTCGGTCTCCACCCCTTAGACATTTACGGGTGTAAGAGAATCAACGAATCAGGCGCTTTGAGTTCCTCGAGGTCCAGTAACTATGGGACCGTTGGCGAGCTCTAGGTTCACTTAGTGCATGAGACCGATGCACTATCTTATAAAATCGTTTTGATGCTGAATACACATGAGTCAGCTAGATGAGGACCTCATCAGGCGAACACTTCATTCGATCGGACATATGAACGATGCAGTCTATACTAAGAGTCGATCTTGCTTGCATCAGGGCATTTTGGTACGTCATTTTGTCCAATATATATTCTATCTGATACCATCACACTTTGTCTTCTATTTTTAATCATCCTTACTAGCGTAAGCAACATCCAGAATATACCAGATTCAAAAGTAGATCTTCGTTTTCGTTGCAGATATTCCTTGGCCTGATAGAGCTTGTGTGATGTTACTTCTACTCTCACGTTTCTTTTAAGAAAGTAGATATATTGCTGAAGCGGTATTGACCAAGTCAACCTCATCACAGGTCTACAGCAGTAGTGATACGGCATCTTTTATAGCCACACATATTACTAATCAGACTTTTTCTATTGTCATTGCTTGCTGATGGATAGGTGCACATTTTGGAACGTCTGACTCGTCTTGGTTTTCAGCGGGGTGGTTATTTTTTCTAAGCATTTTTGGGCAACATGGCTCGGTTCTTGGTGGAACTGTATCACTGGTAGATTAGGTTTCCGAAATTCTACATCCTGCGTCGTGGATCTCCTTACAGCTTTCACAAGTTAAAAGTCACCGATCAATTCGATGATTTCTCATGCCACAACACTTCCAAATCACATGTTAAACATAGTAGGTCGTCGTGGCGTTGTGAGACGCAGTATAAGCCCTTCTGGAATGTTGACTGATCATGAACGGTCCGTAGAAGATTGCTCAAGCTCCACGGGATTTGTTTGAAACTTGATCCAAGATGACTCGGAATTCAGATCAATCATAACAGATCGGTTCATCCCGTCTCGTCGCCATACTGGGAAAACTTTTTCGTCTGCCAAGCTTTTCCATTGCAAGTATTGAAGAGTTGCATTTCATGTGTGACAAAAAAATGTCACCGGCAAATTGCTGGTAGCGGCAATCATGCCATTTACTTACATACGTCCTAAAGTTCGTAGACAGAAATAATAATCATAAGAATCTGTAGTTGCATGGTTTCAGACAAAAAATTATGAGAGAATTGTCGCGTTATGAAGAGACCTTGTTGGTTGAAAATTATCTAGGATGTGTAAGAATAGAATGTAGTATGGATGAAAGATAGGCTTCAAGATGAGAGTGAGGGACTTGCTGAAAGCAAGAAGACGAAGACCGAAGCGAGCCAATGATAGACCGTCAAGTGCTAGCAATTATTGTGGAGCTGTTTTATTTCGAAGTAAATACTTTGATAAGGCCTTGAGATAAAAACTACTTGCTATCTGTACGGCAATTGTGCATCTAAGCCAATCAGATTGACTTACTATCCGCAAAGATCTCACCCTGCGAGCGCAATCATCTTAAGTCCGTCATCTATGCGCCTATCCATAACGTCACGGTCCTTTTGACAGCTGAATTATTCCAGAAGTGGGGTTAGAACGACGAAAGTACTCTTATGACGGCATCACACAGCACATTGCACAGAAAAGACTGTCAGAAAGATATGAGAGCATCTAATAATTAAATGCTCACTAATTTCGATCTTGAGGGTCAAATTTGCACTACCCACCCACCATTTGGGGTTTTCCAGGCACTATGCGTCTTCAAGCAGCTCGCCCAAATTGTTTTACTTTGAAATGATGTGTCAAAAATTGCTGGACTCTTAAAAGTATACGTGATGCTCCAGGCTTTTGGTCTATAAACTTATGGTTTGATGTTTGATAAGGCTTCCTCAGGCACCGCGTACAAGTTTCGACGAGAATATAGGGAAAAGAGTACTGTTACGTACTTCGTTGCTGTTTCTGTTAATAGTTATACTCTCAGCGCTCTGTCGATCAGCTTCATTCTGCTTACATTAGCAGCGCTATCAGCGGTCTGCTTCCGAAAAGGGCCCACCCCATACTCTAAATTTTCAGGAAATTTTTAAATCAATAGAGGATCCAGCAACTACCCTCTCGTTATGGAACGGCCGTTAAAAGTTGCAGAGCCCCAAGCGCTCCTTACTCCCGACTAAGAGAAGGAGTACTTTGATAACCGTAGGAGTGCTGGAGAACTTACGTCGTCTAACCACTGTCAAAGCTGATTGACTCATCTGATTGCTTTCGATTTAGCGCTAGCTGCCAAGCTGGCTATGTCTATCGTATCCTGAAGCTAGACGGAAAGTATGTTCCGTGGTGAAGTCGTCTGACGATACACCAAATAGATGACGGCTACTGTGTTTGCATATTTTTGTCGTTAAAGGGCACCGTCCTCTTACATTGCTTGGCCCCTTCAATAGTGAATGAAGTCACGTGGAAGAAAATCACGTTATCTGGACAAGCTTAACTTCGGGCTGTAAAAAATTCTGAGTTCGTGGTGCACGGTGTCTGTATGTGCCATAAAAACTCTTTGCCGCTAATTTACCGTCTCAAAATGCAGCCATCTTTGTTGTGAAGCTTAGTTATGCTTATTTTCACTTACCTTTGCTCATCCTATGATCTCAGTAAAATGATAGACCATTCTGAAGCCTAATCTAGGAGTAAAGTGAAACCGGGTTTCTACGGTGCGATGTGTAACGTCTGCTGTACAAGTTTGTACAGATCACACCTCCACACGATCGGGCACTTTTACATTGCTGATCTGACTGGTAAATTACGGATGATCGGATATATATGTGCATGGATGAACTGAAGGTAAATAGCTTGCAGCTGATTGGATTCCTGGAGTGTAGCTGCGTAGTTGATCAGATCCCGTAAAGCCGATTGGATCGTGCCCTACGGTCGCACTATTGAGTCGGGTCACGGGCCTGATAATTATGTCAATACTTGATCTTTCCGCGGGATTGATATAGGCAGATCACACTATACGTGACAATATTGATGTAACTGAGTGGTCTAGTAACAGTACCAAATATCCGTCCAATCGGTCCTTTTCGATCCATCTCCGCTTATAATAAATAGGCTACGAATGATCGGTCTTTGGCAATACGTGCAGTGCAGGGCTATTACTAATTCGCATGTACGATATGTAGTATGGCGCCAGCGTTCCGTACGAAAGGTATGTCGGTATGACATTTTCAGCGGTGGCATTCTATTATCAAACGAAAGGTAAGAACCTGCTTGTTTTGCTGTTTGGTGTGATTACAAGAAAAACTTACGTTTTAATTTATATTACTCCAGTAGTACAATCGTCAGAGCAACCAAACGTAACGCTTGACCACCATCACTATCAATGCATATTTCCAGCGCGGTTGATGACGTTGTCAGCTTTCGTGTAAAAAATCCTGTTTGGTCGCATTGCTGGCTGCTGGAATTCGATCACCTGTAAGGGGAATTTTGACGTGCGGCGGGTACATCCACACGGCCACTACCAGCTTTCGCATTGGAAGAGGACGATATTTTCCACCGGAATTGAAAATTCTCGGTACACGTACAGTCGAATGACTGTTGCTGTCATTGCCATGCACACGTAATAAGAGGCTAGGAAGACCTGGTTCTTCGACAACCTGCCACTGCACGGTTACGTCAGGAAATTGAAGCGTGTGCACGCGGTCGTTCGACTTGGTCTTGACAAGCTGGTCTAGCTGGCGTAAATCATCCATGTCGCGTATAAGCGATTGAAAATCTTCATCACCATCGAGCAGCTCCAGTAGCCGCTGGCAAATATAGCAACGAATTGCAGCAATTATGAGACCATTGTCCTATAGTCATCAAAAAGTTCTCACCTGCACCGTTTTATCTCCTCCAGTGACATTGTCATTCCTGTCATTAAATTGAGCCAAATCCTGATTTCTCATGTTCACTTGGAGCGTCAGCGCATGTTGCCGCTCCTCATTGCCACCGCGAGCCTTCAGCACGAACGTGTTGCGTTCACGAAGCATCAAAATACTATCGTACTTAAACGAATGCATTCCTGAGACGTGTTACGTCCATTTGCTGTCTGACCTCTCACGATGTTATCACCGTTGCCACGCACTCCGCATCTCCGTCGTCAATCATTCTCGTACGATGCTGACACCTCGCTCGAGGACCAGCGCGACGAAAGTATGCAGAGCATTATGAAGGAGGCACGAGAAGAGACACAAGCGTGCTGGTTATTCGTGCTCGTTGGCGTGGGCTACCTCTTTCCTTTCTCGGCTCTTACGCAGCCTGTGGATTACTGGAACATGCTTTTCCCGGACTTTAATATTGAGTTCGCACTCACCTCTACATTTATGTACACAAATTTGGTCTCTCTAGGCATTGTCGTTATTGTACTAGGCAAACCCTCGTACAAAGATCGCATTGTGGGTGGCTTTGTGGGGCAGCTACTGGTGTTGGTCTTTGTGCCCACATCTTACTTGTGTTTCTCATCCGAGACCTCCAATGTAATCGCGGTTCTGGGTGGTACCGCTGCAGTCGCCATTGCTACCGCCATTATTGACAGCTCAACCATTGAACTTGTGTCACACTATCCCCAGCGAGTGCAAGAGAGTTTCCAGCTTGGAGTTGGACTTAGTACACTCATTGGTAGTCTTTATCGGGTCCTCACTAAGCTCGTCTTTCCAGCTGACCAGATACTGGCGTCCTCGCTCATCTACTTTTATACGGGAGCTATCACGATCGCATTGTGCGTTGGCGCTTTCAAAAAGATCATGTT
Source organism: Plasmopara muralis (assembly GCA_003676415.1). Lineage (NCBI taxonomy): Eukaryota > Oomycota > Peronosporomycetes > Peronosporales > Peronosporaceae > Plasmopara > Plasmopara muralis. The sequence goes on from RCHQ01000013.1 coordinate 291,983, forward strand.
ACTTAAAATTACCAGAAAATATTTACTTTGCAGCGCTGACAACAGTGTTGAGCTAACAGAGCGTTCACCTCTGCTGACCGAAAGGCGACAGTCAGATAGTGACCCATTAAGTGCCACTAGCTGTGCACCGAATAAATGGACAGTATTAAAAAAGGTTTGGCGCTTAGAAGCACTACTCTTGATGGTTTTTCTCGCGAGTCTGTCGGTCTGGCCACCACTCGTCACGGAAATGAAGACTTTTAGCTTTCCATCGCTTCAGGAAAATGGTTGGTGGTCGCTCGTTCTTCTCACACTCTTTTCGTTCAGTGACTGTGTCGGACGATTTGTTGTGAACCACCGCTTTGGCCTCACACCCAACAACATTTGGATCCCCATTGTGGCGCGTTTCATTTTCATCCCAATTACTATCGGTATCATTAAGGGGTGGTGGCTTCAGAGTGATGTCTGGTCTGTGCTAAGCTTGCTGCTCCTTGGGTTTGGGAATGGCTACCTGGGAACGTTAACTATTATTTTTGTAAGTGAAAGTGCTCACACGGATGAGCGACACTTAATCGGCCCATTTACGAGCTTTTTTTTGAACTTGGGTCTTGTCTTGGGGTCGACGGTAGGACTCGTCTTAGAAAAAGTTGCACTAGGATAAAGTTGACTGGCGTGTATATTGGTGAAATTACATACAATCAGATTTTATATGACCTCGAAAGTTAGATCTGTAATTTGGCGCTCTTTCGTTTGATGGGCTTTACCGTTTTCGGAAAGACAGATGGGTGCTGAAATGTATACGATTGCGATCTTTCAGCTAGGGTCGCGTCCCAAAAGCGAATAGCAATAGCTTCGACAGTATGCTGGACGTCGTGAAAGTTGTATTTACCAAATGTAAAGCTGGCTCCCGGAACGTTCGTGTTGCTTTCCTTATCTTGCTTGGTTGCGATTGTCACAGTACACAACAGCACGGTCTTTTTAACATCCGCAGCTATCCTAGTGAGTGACTGAATCGTGCTCCACGGCATAGCTGTTTCTTCGTCATGCACGTACACGATATACTCGGAATGAGACCTCGCAATTGAACCTTGATACAGCACGTAATGTGCACCGTAGTTGAGTCCAGACTTCGGAGTATAGCCGAGATATCGAAAGTGATGGTAGACAGCCAAGTTTCTCGCGAATTTTGCGCTAGAGCTGCTTGTGCAGTAATAATCATTCAATACCTCCTCACCACAAACACACTTACGCATGTGCAACTCTACCTCTGAAATCGCTTCCACAGTTCTTGTAGTGACTGATCGTACGGTAAAATACTGTTAGTCACAGCAAAGTACGTTTCTGGTAGGGACAAGTGGCGCTTTCTCTTGATCTCGCTCTCACTACCCTTCGACACCTTTGCCTCGTTCTGTTGTGTTTTTAATGACATTGAAAGCTCGCGCTGCCCTGCAACACCAAGCCCTTTTGTCTGGAAATCTTTCCATGCCTCACCGTCCTCCACTTCAAACGTCACCTCCGTCTCCAGTCCATGAGGCAGCATCTGCCAAGTCAACATTTTGCTTAAGACTAATATTTGACTACCAAACCAGAACTTTTTGTTAAAGGTCAATATTGTAATTCATGGTGACAAGACCTGTGCCCGTGCAAATTGTCTTACCGTCGTCCTCGCTGACTCGCTCGCCGTCACTTGAAGATGGTATATCTCCTGACGTCGAGTGTCTTCATCGTTCCTTCGGCTGTGAGCTTATTCAAGAGGCCGGTATTCTATTACGCTTACCTCAGGTCGTGATGGCCACCGCCCAGACGCTTCTTCAGCGCTTCTACTACCGCAAGTCGGTGCGTCAATTTGACGCCTTTCGCGTGGCTGTGAGCTGCCTCTTCTTAGCTGCTAAAGTGGAAGAGAAACCCAAGCGTATTAAAACTGTTATCAGTGTTTTTTACGCCATGTTTCGACGCCGCAAGTGGCAGCGCTTGACTGTTGCTCAGCAGCTTGTGGACTTAGACAGTGCCACCTTTAGTCAGTGGCGTATGTGGCTTATTACAGTGGAGCGCCAAGTGCTGATCGATTTAGGCTTTAGCATTTATAGTGTTACAGAGCACCCGCACAAGTACGTGCTGTACTACATTAAGGTACTTGATGGCAGCTCTGCGCTCGCACAGCAGGCCTGGGGCTACATCAACGACAGCTTACGAAGTGATCTTTGTGTGCGTTACAAAGCTCAGGTTATTGCCTGTGCTGCTATCTTTTTGGCTAGCAGATTCCAAGAAGTAGCGCTGCCTGAGAATCCTCCTTGGTACAAGCTATTTGATGTAAACAAGTCGCAGCTCTATGCAGTCAGTATAGTTATCATGGGGCTGTACAAACAGAAAAAGCTGCAATGGCTGGAGCCTCTAACAGAATCCAATCCGTTTGCAGTAGACGACCACCCCATGAAAGAAGAAGAAATAGTGCAAAAGGTTTTGGTGGAGGAGAAAGTCGAGAATAAAACGACAAATCCTTCTCCATCGAATGCTACTACAGAGGCATTGTCACGTGCTACTAATAAAAAGCTACAAGACGTGGAGTTATGCTTGCAATCGTCTACGAGGACCTCGGAGCGTCGCAGGCGTTGGGACGATAGTCATGTGGCATCGTGCCGAGATCGCACCAGGAGCTCGACTTCCCGCTTTAGACGCCTTCGTAATGGATCAAGAGAGCGTCGAAGTGAAACATCTCTCAGTCTTCGAGGGCGGAGTCGTAGCCGATCTGACGACCGATCGAGAAGTTGTCGAAGCCGAAGACGCCGCAGTCGAAGCTACAGTCGAAGTCGAAGCACCGAGCGCCACAGGCGTAGATAATCAGAAATTATTATTTCAAGAAGTCGTCGATCGTGTTTAAATAACAAACGAGCAGCTTCCAGCAATGACTAAATAATTTCGACGACACATATGATACCAACATTATATCGCGGACACCCCGATATAGTATTTCCATTTCCAAATACAATAGTTTAGACGTGATCAAACATTCATCGCATCATTGCTCCCGATCAAAAATCGTGTATATTGTTTCGACATAAACTTGTGCCAAATTTTAATTCGTTTAAGATGTGACAAGTAGGATCAGGCCTTCTGATGTACTGAAAACAGCAGAATAGAGCTGTAGCAAACTATAAATAAGTGGCAGGTTGTGCGTTGTATTGAATAATGGGGTCCGACCGATCTATACTTATTCCTCAGCATCATAGGCGAGAAGGACGTTCTGTTTCCTGTTTCAAATTAAACACTATTTCTCCGATATAAGTAAACATGTTTGGGAGAATGGAACAAATATACTTTATTTTAAATTAAATGGAAAACATACTCCTCCAAAGAAAAGAATGATGATAAAGCAAAAAATATACCTGGCAATATTTTTTTTGCAGCAATGGCAAAAATATACATGTGAAATATAAAAAAAAAGAATTTATAAATCTAAAAAGTAATTTTACCGCATACAATCAATTGTTATATGCGCGGCATGGCACTGGATAGCACTTTTCTCAAAAACAAAGTTGGAGGTGTGCTGTTGGTGGCGTGTTTCAAAAATGGGAACAATGAGGTTCAAATTGTTGCAGTCGCAGTAACACTAAAGCAAATTGGGCGTGGTTCATCAAGTTCCTGTATCAGCATTTACCAGTTATTCCAGCCTTCGTAATATCTGATCGTGACAAGGGATCAGTTTTAGCAGTCAAAGTAAATGGCAACGAGATACCACATTTCTTTGCTTACGTCACCTTACGAAAATTTCGATCTTAAGTTTAGAAACAATACGCTGAAGGAACATGCATGGGGCTTAGCACGTGCACTGACCAGGCAATCGTGAAGAAGACCTGATAAAGCTAAATTGCGAGGCAGTTTAATGGCTGGCTGACGTTGGCTATGGGAAGTGGTCATTGCCCATAGTCCATGCTCACGATTTAGTATGCTTTCTTCCAATAACGTCAAATCCATGAACGACGCGCTGAAAAGCATCCATCAAATGCCGATCTTGGATTATGTGACGGTAAGTAAACGCTATGTCGGTACGAAGTGACTCGATTTTGCTGGACAGACCAATCAATGGGGTGTGGCTACGTCTTATGCCGTCAGTTAAAAAATAAACAATTCAAGTATGTCCAAGTTCAACTACATCATTTATTGTGTCGGTTTTGATTGGAACAAACTAGCCAATGGAGTATGCTGTTGAGGTAAACCGTACCAGCGGTTCCTGCATATGCGGTTATATGAAGGACATGAAAGATCCATGTCGACACCTCATAGCAGCACTCAAGTTTTCAAATCAGCTGTCACGTGTCGAATTGTTATTGAGGAAATATGGTCAACCAAAACGTATCTACTTGCCTACGATGAAGCACTCGAATTGAAGCCCTTTGTGACAAAAAGTGAACTGGTAAAGAGTAAGCACCTTCCACCCAACCCGTCCAAAAGAAAAAGTCGACCCAAAATGAAGCGAATCGAATCACAGTATGCTACATTGTCAGTTGACGCGCCGAAAAGTGTTCACCGATGCGGCAGCTGTGGTCAAGTGGGACACAACAAGCGTCGATGCACCAGTAATGCGCAGCATAAAGGTATATTTTTATCGGCGAGTTAGAAATTTGCTCTTGTTCTTTTAGTCTTAAATAGTTTTTCTACTGCGTAAGTCATTTCGGTGTGATTTAAGGAAGATTTTTTTCATTGAATATTTTTTTCCATTTAATTTGAAAAAGGGTATATTTTTTGTCGCTCTCTCAAAGTATTTATTTCTTTTCTACGCAAAAAATATTTCCTAGAAGTCGGGAAAATTACTCTAAAAGCTTGGCTTCATGCATTATATCAGTATATCAGTATATCAGTATAACGGGTAAGCTCATAATGCAAGCCTTTGAGGTACGCCACAGAATCCTCAATATCTACATAAGACTCGCTGACACCCCTAAAACCTGGGGGCGATGAGCATATAACGGGTAATAGTCCGTGTTGCTCGCTGTTTCAGCTCTCCTCACTTCACGGCTAAAAATCGTTTAGCAAAAAAAAGTCTGCTTGATCTCCGCACAAATTGTAGAACCCAATTAAGTGTACAGGCAGAATGATAGGTTGAATCAAAGGAAGAAATATGCAGGCTTAAAGTTCGTCGAACTTCGATCCAAACTATGAGATTAAACCAAATTAATCGGAAGGACTTGACGGGCTTATATTACAAGATTTAATACGCACGTGGCCGTCGTCGTGTCTTATGTCTGAACTATGTCGCTCGTCACTTACGTATCATCGTACAGATATGAATACCTTAAGCATCGTGCGCGATCTTATTTTAAATAAAAAGTGTAATTATTGTGTGAGAGATAGAAGGCCTGTTTGATACGGCGCCAGTCTTTGACTCAGCCAATTGTGGAAAGTGACACCAAGTGACGAAGGCAAGATGCTCCAGCACCGATCAACAACTGATCGTATTATTACAGGTGCTAACCTTCTATGTGTGATAGCAATTACATGACGCATTTGTTCACTGTAATTCAATTTCCGCATCATTAGCATAATTTGATGCACTTTAATGAATAAATGGATATTAATTACGGTCTTCATTTGTTATCTTGATAAATAGTTTAAGGTCCTTCATTCACTCACATGCTTCGTATAAACCTTTTCCACCAACTGACAATTTTTGTAATCACATTTTTTTCGTATTATTCCTGTACTTACTCTGTCGTGATGACAGCCCTCGCTTTTGGATGCAAATCATCTGCTATGGACTTTAAAGGTACGAGTTTGGATAGGTCGGGCAATCGTTGTCGAACCAAATGCGTTGCGTAGTTTTAATGCCGTGCCGACACTCTCGACAAATTCTATATTTCCGGGCTCCGAGTACCCAGAAATTTTTCGAACGTGGTTGCTTTTCGGCCAAGGCACAATGAGCAGCACCTTGTTGATCCACGTTAAATGGTACGTCATTCACTGATCAAGCTCGCTTAAATGTCATTTGTCGTATTGTGTGAAAGTGGTGGCTGGGTACACGCCAGAAAAGGGAGAATTAGGCTTCAAATTTGCGCGTAAATTTATGTGAGACAGAATGAGTAACAATCGTCATCAACAGTTTCTTCTTCAGGTTAGGCGTAAAAAAAGTCGGCGCAAAGATGAAGACTGCTCTTCTGATACATGCGAAGTGAAATTATTCTGCTGGGTGGGGGCTGTAATGAGAATAGCGCTATGCTGGACAACACTGTAGACGTCAATGCGTCAGTGGGCGATAGTGGCGATACGAATATGACGCGGAACGTTTTTAAGCCTGCAGATTTACTAATGTTTAAGACGGAGACACATCGCTCATCTATCATAAGGAAAGCGTCTTAGGTAGACAGATTGTAAGAATGATAATGGCGATCTGCAATATTACCAATGACCGAAACACACAAAAAAATATTTTGCCTACGCCCTGCTTGAGTTGGGCGAACGATGAAGCTTGAATGACTGAGGCCAACGACGAAGTCTTGCTTATTCTCCCAGAAAAAGCGATCAGCTTTTATCGTTGTGTGATGAAGCAAGGCACCAAAAAGACAATAAGTGCAAGAAGTATATCATTAACGTTCAATAAAGATATTTTGCATTTATGAGGAATTTTAGAAAGCGAATTCACGAAATTTTTCTTCTGCGAAATTCTCTAATGGAGATGTACGTAATGTTATTAAATCGGTCCCGAAATCTAACAGTATGTGACACGTCAGTTTTTTTTTTACCCAGAAAAATAGTCATTGACAAACACTTGTGTTCAAGAAGCACGAGACGGAAAGTGCTTGAAAATTGAATTCCTTAAGCTTACACGAGTATATTGAGTTTAAAAGGCAGAAGGCAAATGGCTCAGCGTACATGCCCATTTTTTGCAGAATATGAAATTTAACTTGGAACAGATGCCGATATCTAGAAATAATACCAAAAATGCCTAATGAATAGTGCACGTAACAGGCTTTGGATATTTGCTGTAACAAAATGTGCACGAATTGTCGCGATCAATTTATATGTAGGACACTCAAGAAATAGGAAAGCAGCTGACAGAAAGAATGCTCCTTGTGGTGACATGTCGATACCTTAGGTCTTAAGCCACTTCATCAAGCGTTTATTCAACAAAGCACAGTCATTTCTGCCAATTTTTAAAAACTTCTGTCATATCTCCACATCTCTCCTTACTTCTGTTGATGATTAAATTTCTAGTACACAGTAACCGCATGCTTCCGATTTTTCTTCTTTTTGCTAATTACTATCGTGTAACGATCCAAACATCAATTTTAATATTGCCTATTCTTAGTGCTCGACCTGATCGGAGGGTCTACCACAGACCCGATTATGAAAGTATACACCACTATTTTGCATACTTTCTCTTCTTCTCGAATTTTTTACCGCTAGAATTCTCATCGCTCAAAGCGTAGGAGACTGTATAGCGTTTACGGCGTAGTTATTTATTTTACTTATAATCTCATGGTGAAGCACTACACTTTAGATTTAATTAAGCCACCCACGACGGCTCATAAGGATTCCTTCTTGATACCAAATGTTCACGTTGAGTACCGCAATATCTCGTATGACAATCGGAATACATGCCAACGCTTTGATCTATCTTGTGCTCATTTTGCCTTTGCTTCCGCTCCCGGCTGTCTTTCGGCAACGACACTTCTCCGAAATTCACTAGTTTTCTCTTTCGATCCTAAGATGGACGACCGAGCGGTCAAATAAAAATTTTACGCACTTGAGCTTGGGTATACGATCGATAGTCCTCGTCTCTTTAAGTTCAGCTGCAAGTCGATTCAGCGATTATCATGCCATATTTGTGCTACTTATAAGTGTATTCCTCTTTCACATTATTTAGACAAAATTAATTTCGGTCAGTGGCCTTGATCTCGTATGGGTTTAAATTTTCATCGAGTCGATCCGTCCGACCTTCTTCCGTCTGTTGTGTCGCCAAGCTTACTTGACAAAGGACGTACTGGCAGTGCCGCTAGACACTGTTGTCATCGCAAAATTTCGGTTTAGTTCCATTGAAAATTAAAGCCGTTTTCTGTAAAAATTGACGTCCCTTATCAAAATAAGGTCTTCCCCGCGCACGAGCGTGCACCGTACTAAAACGATCATCTGGCGCATCGCATAAACGTCTTGACCTCCTTAATTTGCATCCGCAACGGTCACTTCTTGAGCCCGGATCATTGTTTGCACTATTTTCTAAGCTGTTTTTTACTCAAAGTCGATAGATTATATTGAAGCGCTGTCTTTGTAGCAACATACAAATTAATAAATATAAAATTTAAGCGCAAAGCCATCGTATCTGGTATTTGAGAGAGTGCTGTGGACTTTAAGTAGTTATGCAACGACAATTGCTCTAGCTGCCGGCCTTGCGCTTCTTGCATCAGCTGTAACTCTTACGATAACTGCCGTTGTTAATGGTACTTTCACTGTATCACTCCTTCGCAATCGTTCTCGCGTTTCTCTTTCCAACCTACTCACCCAACTCAAGCGCCGATCGTGCATTGGCTCAGAAGAAAACCTTCTGCTACTTCGAACGAATTACGAATAAATCCACAGTTGCCTCGGGCGCCTTTTTCACTTGGATTATTAGTAATGACATTGCTAATCTATAGCGTTTGATCATGCAACCTGTTATTAATAATCCAATCGCAGGTGCTAGTATTCGGACTTGATCAATCCTTCCCGTAAGTCAATTTCGACTGTACCCGCTACGACAAGTCCATTTGCTTTATCGAAAAAACTACAAGTTAGCGTAGAAAACGTCCCTATTTGGAACAATCCTGTTAGTATTGGGTGTGATTTATTTGTGCAAGAGATGTCGAAGTCGGGTGTTTATGGCGGTCTTGATAATGTTACGTCGGATATCAGCGTCAATAGGAATAGCTTTACCGATTTGTTGCTGTTGATATTGGTCACCGCCTCTCAAGTGAAGATGGTGCCAGTAAGGGTATCATTGTGTCCGGTACTCCCAACTTTAACTGCGATCTTACGATATATTACCATGCGTGAAGTCGTTGCGACCGTTGATGCGGGTATGGGTACGTTCTCCCACGGTCCTGTTCAAGGCTGATTTCGACAACTTCGGAAAGTATTTCTATTTGACCTCACTTTTTTAATCATCTTCAATATTCGTCACCTTATCAAAATCAATCATGACTGGCTTTTTCTCCGATAACCAGACAAAGCAAAAGGCATCTGATTGTAATTACAACGCAATCAATTTCTTTCAAGGTAAGGATTGCAAATTTGTTTCAGCAAGTAATGGGAAAGAGTCGCGAGTATGAGGATGATTAAATTACAAAAAAGCAGCTGAAAGTTCCTTCAGGTCCTCCTGAAATTATCAAAGGTGTAGCAAGTAAAACTCCCAAATCTAGTAAAAACAAGCATACATACGTTTCGCAATTTACTGATGCAGATGCTACTATGGGAGAGCCCACTGCACCTGCAAAATCATTCGAGGATTTCTTTAGTGGAGTTAATGATGTAGCACATAGGGTAGTTGCTACTCTAGCATAAATAAAAAGTCATTTAAAGAAGTAACGGATGAATACATTCTGAAATATCTAAACAAGCAAAGAGATTTAGAAAAAAGGATTCATATCGAAGACGACAAGAAATGGCCGATAATTTTGCTGATGAAGTCATGAAAGAATCCGTAAAGCTTCTGAACAAAAACGAACTGCAAATCCCCCGACTAAATTTCCCACCGACAAACGAGCTACTAAAGGAGCTGCTAATCGAGCTGAGAAGAAACCTTTTATTACTCGACAGCTCGAATGTTAATGAAAGTAGTGATGACGAAGAAATAAAAGAAGAGAAAAGATTACGCGGGTTGGATGCTGGCATAGGAAGGTCTATACTGACGATATCAACAGCTACAAAAGTCAATTCGACATAGATTTGGTGAGGCTGTCGATGAATGCAAGGGCAAATACTATTGTGAAGACAATGCTCCTTAAACACCAAGGAAGCTTTAAATGAAACGAAATGCTATAAATCAGTTTAAAGCTAAGATAAAGGGCTCGCTAGATAAAATCTTCATCGAAACTTAATGCTACTTTTTATCAGTCGATCGACACGATCAATTAGCTTCCTGATGATTTTAACATTCAATACCGATATAGCGCTGTAATTTAAGCATAGTTGGACTCCTTCCAGTGAGATTTTACCTTCATCTTTCAAATTTTGATTTCCGATAGTCGTAACAGCTTCTGAACAGACACGCATAACATCTTGAGCTATCAAACCAACTCTTTTTTAGCTTCATTCATATACCTATAACTTACCGGTTTGAGATTCTCAAAACGCTCAAACGGTAAATCGATTTCTTTTATATTCTTATTCAATCGACGATCCGACGTAGCCCAGATACTAAATTAAATGTAAATATTACCACTAAAAGAAGCTGATACATTTGTTAGAGTAAAAGGTTCGCCACCACGATTTGCGCACGCGTTAGACGCTACATCATAATTATACAAAATTGTGCTAACTAGTATAACTGTGATAAATACGTTGGATCCAGCTACATGTAAAGACGCGTTTGGTTATCCGGGTTCGATACCTACTCTGCCAGCCGAACTTACTATATTTGCAGTCATCAAAACCAAATCGTTGGTAGTAGTAGTTCCAAAATATGCACTACTAGTGGGGGTTGCATTTGTTGCATAGCTCAATTGTAAGTCAAAACCAATAGGCGATGCGTTAGAGGATTCCATGAAAATCGGCATAACAAAGCTAGAAGATCTATCATTGGGTGTATTTAAAGCTTTAATATAAAAATTACCAGAGCTTAATGTAACAGGATCAGTTCCAAACGAACAAGTGTATGGTGTGTTGGTGTTGAATGCAGTTTATTTACAGTGTCTGAAACACGGTCTAAACACTCACTCGATGGTAAAGGCGACGATTCAGCAGGATTTAAACAGCAAAGCCTCCGCTGAAGTTGCTAATGTATAAGTATGAGGATAAGCGGTTTTATGCGGCTGAGTACAGCCAATGGGTTTGAGACGTAAATCTCATAGTCGGTTTATCCTTCAAATTGATAGCAAATAAATCAGCACTTATAGCAGAAACACCTCAACAAATGGGCTCCGATTACAAGTTGATATTAAAGTCAACACCGGATACGTTTTGTTTAGGCCCAAACTCGCAATTGTAGTAGGCGCGACAGCGCCAGCACTATTAGTCGTAACCAAAGAAGTAGATTCGCTATTGTACCTGTAGTGTATAAAACCGCGCGTGTTCTTCTGCATTGGGCATTTTTAGAAATAGTCACATATATCCCGCAATTTGATGCAAGCCAAATAATAAGCGACGTAAAATGGCGAATCAGCTGCAACGGCACCAGCAGGAGCCGCATAGACTTGTGGTATCGATACGGCTTAACAAGTTGCACTGCCTCACATCGCATTAAATGCAAGCTTCGTGCTTTGTTGATCAAGAGCGGTAAAAAGCAATCGTTTGGCGACTCGACGGTTTGAGGAGGTGTTAGCTAAACCAAACTCACCGATGCTATTAGTAGCGGTCATGAATGACGACGTGGCCAAATATTTGAGTAATCGAGCTGCTGTGCTAGATCCTTGGATCGTTGGACTAGAACATTCATCCGATAGAAAGTTGCTCGTTGGACCAGGTTTCACATACGTAATATAGCCCGCTTCAGTGATAGCCTTGTACTTTGTATTTACATTTTCATGAACTTGATTCGTTTGTACGGTGGTTTATCAATAAGTAGCTGAACACTGTCAATGATTTGCCACGCACCGGTCATAGGAATCAATTGATTCACAGTAAAGGCAGCAGTCGAAGTGATCGAACCAGCACCACCATTAAGATCTTGTAGCTTTACTGGAAGCTCAATGACGGCTTCTACCCAATTGGCAAATGCAGCATCGTTGAGAGATCAAATTGAGTTTGTTCGGCAAATTTACCGGTGTTAAACGTTGAGTTTTTAATTTTTGTCAATCTCTTATCACAAAGAGTGTCTCAGCAGGAGCTGGTTCGACGGGTAGTCGAAAGCAGAAATATGAGACGCAGACGACATGTTTTTATGTGATCATATCGATGACGGTTACATTATACTGTTTAAACAATTAAAGCAGCATGAGCGGAAGAAGAGTTGTTAAACACGGATGATGCACTCATGAAAATTGACATTTTTTTTGGCGTCAAAGTAGATCAAATTGATTTCAAGCAGCATTCAGACAGAAGCAAAAACTGTATTCTGGACATGGGAATACGATGATCGGTGGATAGCAGTCTTAAACAAGCATAAGGCGTACTTCGATCCTCTCGGCTTTCCTAGGCCACGTGTGATACCAAATAATCATTCTTATCCTGAAATCGAAATTCAGATTCCTCGATTTGGACACTGTGGGCAGTATAGTGTTCTTTGGCTCTACTATCTTCAAAACAATCAATTCGATAAAATTTTAAACTCTTCAAAAATCAGTATGATAAACTTTGATCAATCGCATCAATATAGACATGTTTTAACAGGCACGCAGTCGAAACTGCGTGATCTCACAAATTTGGATTATAGAGTAATCGGTGATTACGATAATAACGACGAGTTTCTTTGTCGAAGTGTTTGGCCAGGGAGAAGCTTTTTGGTGTCGTTTTATATCATACGATCCACATCAAGATGCAATTATTCTGAGGGTTGATCAGTTGCTTTGCCGGGAGCGCCTATTCAAACACGGACAGCTCATCATGGTAGATGTTTGCTGTTGTGAGTTTGAGTTATGATTCTCATTATCTTCTGTTGAAATATACGCAGAACCACGCAATGGATGTCCAGTATATATACTCACAAAAACCACAGCCGATTCAGATTGACGATGATTACTACTCTCTACTAACTCCCATACCAAGATCAGAAGTAGTAAGTCATGGATTTACTTAAACAACACTTCTCCGGCCAAAGCGTGCATATTTGAATAAGCATCGCTTGCGCAGTTGCGCGCTAAGTATCAATGAAGGATCATATTGTTTTGAGCTGCCTTCCGAGGACAGCGCACCCTATAGTCATATTAGCGAGTGGATCATATGACTTGTATTCGTTTTGAATGTGTCGAGTATGTCCGTAAAAGCTTTACCTCACACGAAACAATGAACGAGACAAAATTTGGTTCATCCAGTATCAATAGGAGATAGATTTTGGATGAAAGTGAGTAATAGCAAAATTTTCACAGAGCTTTCACTAAGAGGATGTCAATAGTATCTTTATATCAATAGTAAACGTTTGTGAGTATGGGAGTATGGGAGTATTAGGATAAATTTACAATATAAAATATGAACCAGGGGGAGGGGGGCACGCAAAAAAGAGCAAAATTTAATGAATGGCTAGGGCATTTTAAAATACTCACACAGGATATTTGCATCTAGAGTCACTGTGCAATGTCACAACAGATCCGGCATATATCGGTACAGAACCGGTTTTTCGCTGCGGTATCGCTGGTAGTTTCGTGGATGTTTTTGTTCAATCAGATCATGAGCGGCAGTGCTGCGTAAATTTCACGGTGGTTCAGACTGCAGTAGAACCACATGAATACATGGCACTGCTATTTCCTATCGAAGGCTACGGATGACTAGATTCATCACGGCACGTAGATCGACAACGGCGGTTGCATTAACACCAGAAGGAAGAGCTTTATTCGTGGTGATCGACAAGATTCGGCGCATGTCATAGGTGACATTGACAGCTGGTTGATCTCTGGTGCGTCGACAAACCGTTCCACTTGCAGTTGGCGCTGGTAGAAGGCCAAGTTCGGCGATGTCGTAATGCGCGTATCGCATTTGAACACCTTGAGGACTGATTTTCAAGAGTAGATAAACTGAATTCCACCATAATTGCACCACCACTCGGCAGCTTCCACCAGACTTGCCCACGTCTGAGATCTTCCAACCTCTACTGCCAGTGTCACCCAATCAGCAATAACACGAGGTGCCGGTGTCGGTGTTTGGTCGAGCGTAGATCCCATTGGGCCAAAAGTCGCATCGGCCTCTTTGTTCGGGTTGGCAGCTCTCCTCGCGGTCATCGAGCGGTGACTTGCAACCTCAAAATCATTGCCTGATGCACGATTGAACATTTTCTCGAATGATGCCGCAGTGCTTTCATGCACGCTAGTTGGTAATTCGACTATCACTAGACGGCCACCATCAAGGGCAAGAAATCGAAGTGGAATCCGCAGCCCTTCGCCGTCTCCAACGTATTCACTGAATGCAGCAATGGAGACTTCCTCCACACGACGTACGGATCGATTTCATCGTCATTGTTGTTGAAATCTCGCAACCGCATCAAGCTCCAGCGCATCGATGGCGACGCGAATATCATCGGCGGTCTTCAAAGTCGTCATGCTTGCTGCAGCTGATGTTGGCCTTACCACGTCGTATATTGCACTGATAGAACAATACGAATTCCCATGTGCTCGTTTTCTCTTTTTCGATATGGGAAAGGAAAGCGGGAAAGAGGGGGAAGGAAAAATGGTTTTCATCACCCGCTCACTGTTCGCTCAAGCTACATCTAGAGTACCCCTAGACGCCCTTACAGCGGGTGTATCAGAGGACTGTACGTTTGGAACGTCATATCTGCGCGACGCACCAAAAAATGTCAAACATCGTCACTGTTGTCGCATTTGGAAGTATGATTTGCGACATCAAGCGACGTGACACATTTAACTATCAATTTGCAACCGTCGGACGTCGTTTGCTGCGGGTTTAGGTGCATAATCCAGTCACAGGAGAACTTACGCAGCACAACATTTAATAAAACCTCGTTCGTGATTATACATGCGTACACTAATTTCCTGACTGCAAGTCTTTAGAGGCGGGTAGCTCGAGCGGCAACTATTATTTTTGAATGTGAACACTCGACAGCTCATTGAGCTTGTTCTTGTGGTGTCTCTTCCATCGTGTCTTATGACGGAGGAGTTCTTGGGGGTGGTAGCGATGGGAAAGTTGTGCATTATGGACTCACGTTGCACTTGATTCTTTTTTGAGATCGCAGATATTCGGATATCTATGATATCTTATCTACTAGTATATACTAACCAAAAGAAAGAAAAATGCATCGACGAAAGAGAATTCGACGCCGATGGATACCCAAGCAATGGAGATTGATGGATCAGGAGAAGCGGATCACTCGAAACGTGTCACTTCATCTAAAAACAACTATGGTTCAACAAATATTAAAACACTGTCTAAGCAACTTCAGAAGATCAGCTTTAGTCATCTTGCCAAGGAGCAAAAAAAGATGAAGAAGCTTTGTTATGTTGATGCGTCAAAGTTGCTCAACTTCAAACGCGGGTCTAGGTCTTTCACCATAGATAAAGCTTACTTAACCAATCTGGTGAAAATTCAGGGTAGTCGGTTTTGTGTCGAGCGTAATATCTTGCTCGTCGATCATGTTTATTGAGATCAAGATTCTGATGTGGAGTTTGGTCCTAATACTGAGCAAAACGAGAATCCCCTAAACCAATCTTTTCGCCAGTTTTTGTATCACTCCATACTTTTAATATTTTATTTATCCATGATCTGTCGTATATGTATGCTTAAAATTGTTTAAGCGATTTAAATCTTCATCATACGCTTAATTGACTGTAGTATGACGTCGAGAACACATTTTTCTCATAAAGCTTGTCCAAAATGGACTTCATCTCGAATTTGATTGATGAATTTTTCATCTCCGATTCGATTTGCGCTTTCAAGCACCTTTAAGCGTTTTACGAGACCATCGAAAAGTTGATTATACGCACTTTCAAACCCTCGTGAGGTAATTTTACACAATACCGCATGGATTCACGCTCCTGCTCGTCTAGGAGATCGAACAGGGCTTTTTTCTACTGCCTGTCTTCTCACATCAACCACCAGAGATCTACAAATGCATGAGAGAAAAGCATAATTTTGATAATTACCTAATATTTGTCACTTCTTAAGTAAGCTTGAAGTTCATGAACTTCTACATGGAATGAACCAGCGTTAAGGTATGGTCTCTTATGTTTTTGCTCCATGGTCGCTTTGTATGTTATAGCAAATAAACTATTTATCGTAGATATCAGTCTCAAGTGTTTTGTCGCTGCCAGAAGGAGTAAAATTATCATGGAATATGCCTTTCCGACGGTTTTCAGGCCTGCTTGGAATTCTTGCAGCGGGCTTTGCAACAAGTATTGGCTCAGGCTCAGACGATGTCTTTGGTTCAAATGTTGTATCTGGCTCGACTGATGCCATTTGCTTTGTTGCAGTTGATCGATTTGCGATTTTGTTGTAGCTCGAGTTGCAGCCATGGTCGCTTAGCATGTAAAGCATTTTTATTGCGATTGGTGAGCTTAGCCTATGTTAGATTAAATGAGACTCAGCAATATGTCGAACCATATTCATTGACACTGACTTTTCATTGTACTTCATGAACCGTTTTGTTATGACCTGACCGAAGCTATTGTTTGAACTTGTATGATCGTTTTTACCTGGCTGTCTGTTAAAAACGCGCCACAGGAGCTAGCTAGGTTGCTCTCTAACCGTGTCAGTCAGAAACTCAAGACATGACTTGGTCAAGCTCATCGTAGTACTATCCAATTGAATCGTTTGCAGTCCCATGAGTCGAACTTTCTTGAAATCATTCAGATGCAAGACGTTCCCATGAAGATTATTAGCACCTTTAGAGCCACGCAGTGATGACCCTGACTTCGTCACCTCTGGGGTGAGCGTGACACTTGGCCATACTAAACGAAGAGAACTGATTACTTGAAGCTAGCTCAAAATGGCATGAAGCCCTTATACAACAAAAATCGACTTATCCAAGACTTCGAAGTTGGCGATGTGGTGCTTCTGAATTACAAGAATTTGGATGTTCGATACATAAAAACCGTTTGTGAAAAAACTCTTATTGAGATGTATTAGTTCCTTCCCAATCGTGAAGAAAGTTTCGCCAATTTTCCATGTGTCGGGATTTCCAAAAGGTTTAAATCTGGGCTCTACACTTCACTATAAAAGTCGTATCCTTGCGATAACACTTTAACAGTAGCGTGTATCTAGCGTTGGCAAAAGGTGAAGAAGATCGTATTATCCGACGGCTTCGAGGGACGACCATATCAGCCGTCATTACCCATCATAAGCTAAAGGAAAACCCGCAGTACAATTATGTTGGCATGCTGAAACCAAGAAGGAAGCCACTCGGAAACCCGTGAGAATCTATAGTGGATTTTTGGTCTCATGAATCTCTATTGGAAATCCATCCTTTCAAATAGGCTCCTTCTCGAAGGGAGTTCATGTGACGTTAGTGTCCTCACCGGTAGGTCTAGCAGCAATCACGCCAAATAAGTGAACTGTCTTAAGAATACATATGCATTGATTTTATCCATAGGAATCTATGGTTGCATAGTTCTAGACCAAGAAGCAAGGGAAGTTGTCCCAAAAACATTGAGAGTCACGAGGCTCTATCAGTTGAAAAGCATCTAGGATATGTGAGGTTACAGATATAGTAGAGGCTTTATGATTGAAGCAGTTGATGGCTAGGCGCCACCAGCTAGGCTGTAGCAAGACAAGAACCGAAAGAGCTCTCCCCTTACTTTCACTTCCCAAGCTGCTTTTGGCAATTGATAGTTCACCTTCGCCGACTTCGCACCACTCGCCGCCCAAGCCAGTTTCACTGTACTGCAATAAAAACAGTACATTTTCGCCAGTGAGCTGGCAATCCTTGTAAGCAAAGAGTTATTCTTAGATGTTATAAAATTCATTCACATGTACTTTATAGTGCTAATGTATATAATATCTTTAATGTACCTGAAGAACGGTATGTTTTTTTAATCACCGGTAGCCGGAAAAATGGTATTTACTACCATAATCTAAGACCGCACGTATAGCAAAAATGTAAACTATCGGTGGCGACATGGTAGAGAAAAAGCATTTAGTACATACAGGATGGTTTATGTACATTAGGTGTACCCAGTAGTTGTAGAATGCCACCGATGAGATGCACAGCTGCGTCGGCAGCCCGGTAGCCAATGATTCACCTATGTAAAAGCGACATCCAAATCAAGTCTTCATAGTATTTGTATATCTTCATCCAAGTTGTTGGTATTTACAGGCCAATATTAGTAAATTGCTCACCTCGCCTTTATACTCCAAAATATCGAGGCAAGGGAACAATTTTGCGACTCCATTGCCATTTTAAGTAAAATCAAAATAGTGGCCTTTTTGATTTTCTATTTCTCATTGAAACAATGGAGCCACCTCCTCTCGACAAGCTTTTGCCTCAACGCCTTCCGAGCGCCACAGCGCCACTGCCCGCTGTCAAGAAAACATGTTCAAACGTAACATCTGATAAGAGTAACCAGCTTCTAAGATATGCGCTGCCAGTTGACGCCACTAAGCAAGAACGACTGGCCTTCTCTCCTCCCTCGCTGGCTAAAGAGCCCTCCGCGCATCTCCTTGAGACAGATGCTACAAATCAATGCGAGCTTGGGCAGCGGCTGGCACAGAAGAATGAGCGCTTGGACTCGGGTAATTTAATACGCGACCGTGCCAACGAAGACACGATATTACCACCGGATAGAGCGGAGAATGATCGAGCGCTGAAGCGCAGTATTGATGCACGGTATGATGAGAATTGTGAATCCTCTTCACAAATAGTTAAACGCATGCGACGTGACAAAATGATGGAATTGGGCACAAGTGACATGTCAAAAGAAACCTCAAGTGCAAGGCCAATTCTTCATAATAGTCTGACTGATACGGGAAAGCTTTCTAAGACGTCTGCAAAATCAATTGATGGGCGCAGTGAGGTTATAAATTCGCTCAAGATGCCCTTGCGTGCGACCCGGCCAAAGGTACCTCCACCAGCACCTCGACCAAAGGTATCTGAGAAAGATTATCCAACTTATCAAAGAGACCGAACTGAGATTCTGGCACAACGCGTCCTCTCTGTGAACGAATACGTGCGTGAAATGAAGGGGCCGAAACCGAATCGTCGATCAAACGACAAGTTAGCTAAGATTCCAGTGCCGTTGTTCCCAGGAGAAACGCTTGATGATTACGAGCAACAATTTGGTCGCTGGCTTCATAAACGACTGACTTCGGTGATATCGTTACGATTTTCGCCACTCAAGGAGCGCGTGTATCGCCACCAATTCGCGTTGCAGCGAGTTAATAAAATACCGGGTACTAACAATTTTAAGTGGCTAAATCCACAAAGACGCTCGCTCTCTCCACAATCCAAAAAAACAGATCCTCCTTTAAACACACACGAGGAGCCTCGATCGCGTGATGAACGCGTGGCATTGGCCACGAAGTCACGCTCAACATTTTTGCCAGGGAATAAAGTTGAAAGACGTACATTGTTGGATAGTTCAAATGCTTTCTTCCAGACTAGCCCAGACTCTAGTGATCGGACAGAATGTGCTAGCGAGCACAGCGACACCCACCCACCCGACGCGTCAAACGAAATCCCAGCAATCAGTCCTCAAGCGGGTAAGCAAGTTGCTCGAAATTTTGCTCAAGCAAAGAAATCGAATAGAAACGAGCAAAAAGCCGAAAATGCGTCGCTACATCCATGCACTCATGCTGCATTTGAAGACCTTACCACGCAAACACTATCCAGGTCTTATCAAGCTACGGGTCTCCTAAACTTGAATGCGCTTTCAAAAGAAAATCTACCGAGCTGGGCGGTCGCATTAATCGGAAACGTGAAGAAGTTGGAAGCCAAAGTAACGCACTTGCAACGTCAAATTGACTCATGCCGCTGTTGGCAGGATAAATCGTTCGGTAACTTAAGTTTGGATACTGATTCAGTGCGCTATCGTGAGCGATCCGAGCTCACAGAAGTGGTGAGTGTAAGCAAGAATACATTGGCAGCACATTTAGTCACGGCGAGAGACGACAAGCCTGCTATTGAGAAGAAATCTGGAGCTGCTGAAAGGCTGCAAACTTGCAAGGATATATATTTAAACGCCGCAATCTCTCTTGCCCGCACTGTCCAATTTCAAGCAAGCGAAACCCCCAAGAAGCGTCAGCTGATGGAAGATTACGACTTTCTTAATAAACAGATTTCGATGAACGAGACTGCGATCGAAGATGCTCTTGTTTACATAAAGACTCTCAAAGATGCTGATAAAGCTGCGGCAAAGGAACACCACAGTCAGATAATGGAGCTTGTCGATTCGATCAACAGAGAGAAAGATAAACGTGCTAATGCTTTGGCTGCTCTGATTGTGTGCTCATTTGCCGATGATAAAATTACTCTGCTGCAACTGCTGGAGGAGAAATCATCACGAATAGAAACGAGCAGAGCAAACCATGACTTGTTAAAAACCATTTTCTCACAAATTGAGCAAAACGACAATTTTTTGAAGACTTTAAAGCTGCAATTGAACGCACAACTCCAGTGCACCACTGAATCAGCATCCCACGCTTTGGACACTGAAAAAACACTCCGCCTCGAAACTATTGAAGATTTGTCTGAGAGGCTGATAAAGGAGCAAGCAGCAAAAGAGCATCTTGAAGACGAGCTTGACGACGTGCTGAAAAGGTTTTTGCAAGATGACAAGGAGATTCAAAAACTGGTGAAGGAACTTCTGGCGATAAGCGAAGCTGGAGGGAAATAAGTAAGCAGATATGTGTCCCGAGTTGTCGTCAAGGAGCTTCTGTACTGTAATGTGCGTGCTAATCATCGCAAATGTTTAGCACACAAATTTCTACCAATCCAAGATAAAATCTAAGCCTCAAGATGGACAAGTAAACTTTGTAGAGGACTCATGCGCGCGCCCTTTTGTCAGGTTGTATAAATTAAAATGGCGAGGTTTATTTTAACCGAGTGTCATCAACTACATGAACGGTTTGCAAAAAGAAGTATCTCAGAAGAGATGCACCCATTTTTTTGTCCATTTTTTTGGTCCGACCATTATTTTAAAGCCGTGAATTTGGCATCGGATGCCGAATATGACTTGGAAAGGGCGCGACTCGAAGACTGGAAGAGCTAAGCTTCATTATAAATTAAAAATCGACAGGATTCAAAATCTATAGAGCTCGTGCTTTTATACACAGAATATGCATACTCGTCAGCAAGTCATTATATAGGAACATTGGTAAAAAAAGGCCTTTTATCAAAATTATATGGAAAAAATACTCCTCCAAAACAAAAAATGATAAAAAGCAAAAAATATACCTAGCTATAAATATTTTTGCAACAATGGCAAAAATATACATGTAAACATGTAAGAAATAAAAATAAGAGAATTTATACCTTTGAATAGTAATGTTACCGCATACAATCTATGAAGAGATGGTTAAGATGCAATGCAAATAGAGAGATGGCGCGGGTTCAAATCCACTTGTAACAAATTGGCTGGAATTTGTTGGACAGACCAAACAATGGGGTGTGGCTACGTCTTATGCAGCCAGTTGCACCACTTAAATGTTAAAAATGTGGAAAGTAAACAAGTATGTCCAAGTTCAATTACATCGTTTGTTATGTCGGTTCGAATCGGAACAAACAAGCCAATGGAGTATTGTGTTGAGGTAAACAGTACCAGTGGTACCTGCACATGCGGTTATGTGAAGGAAATGAATGTTCCATGTCGACACCTTATAGCAGCACGCGCAGGATTGTTATTTGGGGATATGTGGTCAACCAAAACGTATAAACTTGCCTAGGATGAAGCACTCGAAGTGAAGCCATTTGTGACAAAAAATGAACTGGTAAAGATTGACCATCTTCAACCAAATCCGTCCAAAAGAAAACGTCGACCCAAAAAGAAGCGAATCGAATCACAGCAAACTACATTAAACGTTGACGCGCCAGAAAGTATTTTTATCGATGCGGTAGCTGCGGTCAAGTGGGACACAACAAGCGTCGATGCACCAGTAATGTGCAGCATAAAAGTATATTTTGAATGAGTTAGGTATATTTTTCTCGATTATTTTTCAATATCTTTTTTACTTCGTAGGTAGATCAAAGTGGAAAAGTTGTGATTTAAGGTGTTTTGTCCATTTAAATATATTTTTTCCATTAAATTTGAAAAAGAGTTTATTGTATCCATTCTCCCCATTATATATCTAAAAATCATATTTGAGTGCCGAGAATGTATATCATCTGAAGTCGGATAACTAATTAGCCGCTTTATTTTAAAAAAGCTAGCGCTATGCTAAAATGTTTTAGCTTCGGGATATTGGCAAAAGCACAATTTATTAAAATTTAGGTCATGCACGATGGTGCCAATAATCCTCACTGATTCTTTAGCGATTTGCATACCAACCCAGTCGAAGACTAGTTCGAAAAGCTTGCGACTGCATGGGCCAAGCTCAAGGAAAAACTCGATGAGCAAGACCACTATGCGTCCAAGTAGAAGTTTGATTCAATCCTCAAACACACTGAACATTACTCTAAGTAGTTCTTTCGACCGCCCCAAATTTTCCACAACACGCCTATCCCTGTGGAGTCAGCTGACGAACTCGAGCAAGTTCGCGAAACCTTGTTTTCGTATTGGTCTGGTGTCTACTGTTCCCCATTTAAGTAGTCCAAGCTCGTAAAACCCGATTGGAACAGCATAAAGCTTCCCCGGATACTCCAACATATTAAGGCTCGACTGACGCCAAAGGAACTGACTTACTTGGACAGCCCCTTTACGGCAAACAAGTTCTGGAAGGCACTTCCACATACCTCGGCTGGAAAGACGCTTGGGCCTGACAGCCTCCCGGCAAGGTCAACTCTCCTTTCTTGAGCCGCATTCTTGAAGTAGTATAAGCGGCCCAACTCAAACTTGGTCGGATGACCAAATTTCGGCAACGTTCTCAGATCTCGTTGCTATACAAGAAAGGGGACCGCAAGGTTCCTAGCAATCACCGACCAGTCACGCTTCTAGGCGTGGATGCCAAATTGGGTACCAAAATTCTCGCCCATCGCCTCGGTTCGATGATGAACAGTCTCTTACATTCAGACCAATGCGGATTGTTCCACGAAGGGATATCCGCCACGCACGAAAAGGTTTCAGGCCTTATCTCAGCTGTTCGGCAAAAGTGGCTCGCCAGCCGGAATAATCTCACTCGCCTTCGCTAAGGCCTTCAATAGTGTCGACTGGAAACCACTTGATATTGTCCCGACGCACTATAGATTCGGCGACACGATAAGGCAATGGTTTTAGGCCCTTTTTCCAGGTACTCGCTCTCTTCAGCACTTTTTGTTGTTTTTATTGAGCCTTCAACGAACCTGAGAGTACAACACACTCGGTGATTAGCCTTGCCGATGATTGCACTGGACTCTTTTCCGAGCTCACTGATTCCCAGTTCTTTCTTAGCCAAGTTAAGAATTTCTGTGTGACTTCAAACTTGTGACTCAACAAGAAAAAAACGATTATACTTCCCTCTCACCCTTGGTCAGCCGAAATTGACCCTTTACTCCAGTTTTTGAGCGAAGTGGGAGTGAATATGGCTGGAACTACAGGACGAGCTCAGTTACTGGGTGCCCGATCCTTAGTGATGCTGATCGACTTTAGCACTTTTTCCCGGAAAAGAAACCAAGTGTAAATTCATGACTTCACCGGGCACGCACACTATGTGGTAAGTGGTGATAATGTAGCAAACTATTTTGCCAACACCATGCTATTTGGTAAGTGTCTGTCATGCCCCCTCAACTGAACTTCATCACCAGCTTACCAAACTCATCTCGCGCTTTCTTGCCGATTCAAGACCTTTAACGATCTACCTAAGACCTGGTGGTGTCTCCCTCCGCGCAAAGGCGTGTTGGGTCTAACTTCCATCCCCATATGATACAACAACTACAGCTGCACATACTACGCAAGAAAATCGTGGCAGGGAGACTTTACCCCAAGAAAGTCATTTAGCCCCAGTTACTCTTCGACCAAGTAATAGCCCCTTGGGGGTTGGATTTCGATATACTGTACACACCCGTGACTATCAGCCCGAACTATGCGGTCTCCCGACTGGGCAGCCTTGGGGCCTATTGGTACTTTGTGACCTTTACGTGGCATACCCGCTTTCGAGGAAAGGCCGCTCATCTTCAAGTCAAGTTGGACAAACTTACAACACCAAAATTGGACAACGCGAATGTCGCCTACAGATATTAGAAATGTACACTGGCAGGAACCTCACGACCATTAGGTTTGATTTACCTTCTGACCAATAACGGTATCCTCCGCCCTATTGATCGGTTTCTAGTTTGTGAGCCACCGGTGACGGCAGAGAAACTATTGCGATCCCTCAGCCTGGTTACCAAGGTACGCTCTTGTTTCAATTTCCTAGACAGAGCTGAATGTTTCCTGAATCTGCTTGCCAAACACCGGATTGGGCCGATCCAAGCGGTGCAACACACCGCGGCATCCCACGCATGAGTCTTCGACATTAATGAAATGGCTGAGCTTGATGTGGCTCGGATTCAAAACGCGATAACCAGCTATCAAGTACCGAAATCGCCGCTTTTCCGCCTTGGTGTGAAACGAGCCGCCTCCCAATCGATGTGGAGCTTAGACCACAAAATGGAGAAACACGTGCTATCAGACTTCTCGGACCTACTTTACAGACTTTGAAACAACGCGTTACATTTCGACTACCGCCTTTAGCATCTTCAAGGAATTCAGTATTTGTGCCACCACGACTGGGTGTGCTTGAGACCATCCCGCATTTCTTCTGGTACTGCGAGTTTGCAGTAGTGTGGTTCAACGTCGAGGCTACACTTTCGGCCAAGTCGCAATACGGCAACAAATCTTTGTGATTTTTCACATAGTGTGGACTTTAAGTCTACGCTGTTTGTGAATGCATCAGAACGATATTCGTTTCCGAGAGCTCCCAGTCAAGCTATTAAACGCTTAAGCCCGAATCAAGGTGACAGTGGCACTTCATGTTGAGCGCTACTATCAAGATCCTCTACTTAGAAAAACGTCCAGCCCCTCTGGACATCAGCGGCACCATATAATGAGCTTGATGGACACTATAAGACTCTCCGATACAGCCACCAACTGTCCATCCAACGGGGCCCCCTCTGGGCAAAACAATATGTAACATCAACCAACGTGACCAAGCACCTTACCTGCTATAGACTTATCCTGACAAGCGCGGACTTCGAGTACGAGTATAAGCCATGCTTATCGGTCGTTCTTCAAAAGCTCCGACGTTCGCGTTGCTACTTCACTTAAGTATTTAGACTATAATCTCTAGCGATCAGGTACGGCAGCGGTAGCTCGGCAATTCGCTAGATAAAAGTGTATTGACATTTGTAAATCTTTAGCTGTTTGCATCCACCATATTTGAAGATCAATGAAGAAGAGCGGTCTTCCCAGAATTTAAAAGCCTTTTCTCTCCCGACTGCTGCTTAGCGGAGAAAGATTTCGATGTTTGATGAGAATCAAGTTTTGTGTAATCGTCGGCGGAGTTAGACCGGGTTTTTTGTTGCAACGGCCGATTGGATCAGTAGGTCGGGACACCAAAGGAAAGGTTACGCCGTGAAGAGATGTTTGGACAACGCTTCAAAAACGTTATTCAATCAGATCGGCTACTTCGTGTGACTTAAAATTTCTTCATTTTGTGTAGGCACGCTTTCATTTAAGAAGTTTGTTTGCTTCCTATAGCAGGTGAAGTTAAAAAGAGTTGGTAACGTTCTCAGGCCAAACTTAAGTCCGGGTCGACGCAATTATTCAAGATCATAGAGTCGAGAAGCATTTTCACCCCTAAACGACCTAATACCTGTGCAGTCCGAAAAACGATTTCCTCTCCAAAAGTGAGCATGAAATTTTTCTTATTTTATCAGATTTGCAAATTGACTGTTCATCAGTAAGTCGTTCCCCAGGAGTAAGTGCAAATAAGGTTCCTGCGGATAGGCACGTGCGATGTGCAAAACACTTGACCTGATCTCCTCTTCACCTGGATGGGCACTAATGTCTGCAGATACAACTGGTAGAGCAAATCCGCATAGTTGACTGAAAATCGCGTTCAAATCGCATCGTGCTCTGCGCTCGTGCTCGTGTAGTACTCATTAAATCTCTACATCAAAATAATGTAGACCAATCACACTGACATTATGAACACGTATAAATATAAATGTACCCCGGTCATATTGTAGTAATATATTCATCCAAATGATGCTCCTTTCGATAAAGTTTCATTTATAGCTTAAACGCTACCGTTCATTTAAGCTAACAATCTTTAATAACACATTATAGATTTTTTTCTAAGAAAAGCGACCAGAATTCGTTTGAGCCAAGTTATGTTATAGCCGAAAGAGGTTAAATATTTACGCTCAACATTTGAAAAAAAAGTGCGAGTATTTTCAGCGCTCTGTGTGTACCGCTTTCGCGCTCACCTACCTCAGGTCAAACACAGGTCCAGCTGTGGGGGGCTGACCCATCAGTAAGGCCAAAATCTGATTCTTGAATATGAGTACCAGAATATCTGTCTCGAGGTGCACAAGTCGAGGGTTTTATAGTGGAGTGATTTGGCTGTACGTTTAGATCTGGTTCGACAAGGCTTAAACTTTTTTTAGGCTGCACCACTCCGTTATGCCATATAGAAGCATATGAGGTCGAACAGTCACAATAGCGAGCAACATTTAAGCGAAGAGCACGCAGTGCTCATGAAGCTGAAACATATTATTTTACTTTTTCTTCTAACATAAGTGAGCGAGGGCCACTATCACTTGAAAACATTTTTGTGTGTTATTTAAACAGGGTTAGGTCCTGTATCTTGTATAATTAAAGAGACATCTTTTTTTGAGAAGTAGCTCGCTACGGAAAGATTTCCTCGACATCATATACACTTTTGATCGTGTGGATAGCTGCCTTTGATTGATCCAAGCACAAACCTGCAAAATTTGAAAAAGCATGGACGATACGTGAAGTGTAACCTAAGTCAAGAGAGGCTTCTGTCAAGACAGAGCTCAAAGAAGAATATAATCTAGGTTTGCAGCTCACATTAGACAGCTGGCGACGGGTGTTCCGTTAAGTAAAGGTGTACTAAAGGCAACGACTTTCTTTTAAGTAAATTTTGCTAGAGCTGCTGCGAAGGACATCTACGTCTTGTACTGTTAGGCTTATTGAGTACACTCCTCTGGCGTTTGAAACACTAGACACTTGCTGGAGCGATACATTACAAATAGACGGAATAGGTCAAAGTTCGTATGTGACTTCGATTATGCAGTGCATTTAACAGCCATATGAAACGCATTTTTAGTATCTTGCGCATCTCACAAAGTCTTGTGGTGTCCTTCCCTTTGTTCAACAGTTCCTTATTTAACACTTCCTTTTGGCGTAACTATAAACGTCCCTGTTTTTGGTTTGTATGTATCGGACCTGACCTACAAACTTGCCTCAACTATACCGGTATCATGAAAAATTCTAAGCGTAGCGCAATTCCGGTCTTTTTATTGGCCTACATGGAAACATTTCATCTAAGGTCGTTCACTGCCCAAAGGTAGCGTCTTCGCCACTATTAATTTTAGCTTTGGCTGATATTTTCGAGCACCATTCTTTCGCGTAACATTGGATATCTATCTTTGCTTGGATTTATGACACTTCATGAATGAGATTTAGGTAAGTGGCGGCCGAAGCCAATAAGCTGTATCAGTAGAAGCATTATAACTTATAGCTGTATAACAAACTTTAGTTAATTAGAACCGGACTCGTATCAGTGGTTTCGGAAAACAACACTATAAGTCCTAAACTACAAAATTTTCCCTTGCAGTGCTCGAAAGAGGCGTTTTCGTCTATGGCCGAGAGCGAGTTTAAATTATTTTTCCGCGTAAAAAGAAGATCCGAGTGTACCGTTTGGTTGTCCATGATCGCAGTCACATTGACTTGCTCGTAGATGGAAGCCCTGGTAATTGAGGCTGTCAACTCCCTCATTCGTGAATGTATCATTGCAACAAAAAGCATGAGCGCTGGCGAAGCTCATCGTACGCTAAAAGAACCAAATACGAATACATAAGCTCTGTCGAAACTTTAAGCTCATCAGAAGGATCGTCCGAAAGCTACCAGACCTCAAAACGCTCTGGTGAAGTGCTTGCACGGATTAGTGACTTAGCTCGGCTTCTTAAGTAGTAGAGTGTGAGCGTACAGTGTGTGTGATCGTTACGACCAAGGCCGCCTTCGTGTCAACCTCTTTTTCTTAATGTAGAGGAGCTGGTGCTGGCCTACCCTTCTCATAAAGCTCAACTCTTAAGTCTTTACCGACTTCGACCACACAATAGGCGCTAAATCTGAGACCACCAGAGTTTGTGCTGCCTGAACCAGCGCAAAAAGTTTAAACGCCACAAAGCGCTTCAGGGGATTGGCAGTAAGGAAATCTGCATATGCAGCTATTTATAGAAGTCAGCAAGTAGAGTTCGAACTGCGCGTCAAAAGATTGGAAAGGTGGTATATTTAATTCAAACTCTTACAAGGAGTTAAACAGACAATTAACCCGCGTGGATATAGGACTGATTACACAGTGCCTTCTAAAGTAACGAATTCACACAGCAGAAGACGTGCAGGTGCGATATAGTTTTTCATATCCACTTGATTTGAATCTGCAATTGATGCAGGGACTATGCTTACTTTGACATTCTGCGAAATACTTCGGGTTGCCAATTTGTATAAATAGGATTCCTTTCGTGAACCATCCTTTTAAGTATCCTGTTAACATCTTGTTGTGACCGCTCACTACTCTACAGTTATTGCGGCAACCCAATTTTCGCGCGTTTGACGGTATTTGTTGCATATATAATTTACGAAAGCTGTACGTCGATACCCGGTCGAACCTAAAGAAGTCTCTTGCGATTAAGGGCTCAAAAAATATTGATATATCTCGTTTAGAGCTTCGTTACTGTGTATGCTATTTTATTTAATGGCCGAAGACTTTTGTATCGTCAATTATCTAGCTCTGTTGAGATGTTATTTCCCAGTTCTTGTTTGGGTATACGCCAATGATGGCCAGCCATAGATAGGTAACTCTACAGCGAGCATTTAATGTCGCGCAAAATGCGTTATATGATTCGATTGCATTACTCACACTTTTGACAGGTTCTACACATGCGAGCCCCGAGCAATCCTGCAAATGCTTTTACAGATTTGTAATCAAATTAGCAATCGTAAATTTTTCACTCTAGTTAATTGCTTGCTTTAGCAAGGTACTTAATTAATTATTAAACATTTTCTACGGCATTGTCGTGATGTTTGGTAGCTTCATAGGAAGTCAAAAGTAATGTGCAATTCCTTGTAAGCTGTTAGTTTGATTCGTTTGTGTGTGGGTGTCTCGCAAGAAAAGCGTCTTTATTTCTCAAGAGCAACTGTTTAAGGCACCCGTAGCTTTTAAAGATAAACTCAAACAAACGAACTCAGTCGGATTTCTTAAACTATGTAATTAGTATATACACTCGCGTGAAGATAGCAATTACTTTATAGGAATCAATTAATTATTACTTCGGTACAAGATCGCTAACCTATCGGTCACCTTCTTAGTCATATAAGCTCAATCGCTTCGTCAAGGACCAGTTGCAGAGCCGTAAGCTGGACGAGCGTATACTGCGCAATGGACCATTTCATGTTCGGTTTCTTAATGCAATTAATATAGAGGTAATAGCTTCGTTTTCTCCCGCTCTGATGGAAAATTGCATGTCTGTAAAGGATGCGTGCAACAAAGCCTTCTGCTTTATTAGCCTTGTTCTGAAGATTGAATCTTAAGCCTGATTAACATTTAAGTATGACTAGGCTCTACACAGTGTAGAACTGCATCACGAATTTAGCAATTGCGCGGTTTTTTAATTGTTATTCCCTTCCATATAATTTAAAACGAAATCTGAGATAGTACCACACACCTTTTATGAACTATAGCTAATATAAACCCGTAAGCAAGAAGGACCGATGCAAATATAAACCCTCTCGTCATGACCATTAAAGCCATCAAGTCGTTCGAGCAGTACGAATTGTTCGTCCTTGGCTCTATCCCTTTCGAAATTTTTGCGAAATTAAGTAGTCAAACTTCCCGACTACAAGTGCTACTCGGTGTACACGGAGTCACTTCACAGAAAAAGCGTGTGGGAACATTTAAGTTTTAAATTGTAATTGAGAAATAAAGTTTTAATACACTACTTATTCCTTTATATTTTACACTATGCACGGCAATTAAGACAGACAATATATATCCCTCAGTAGCTTGTAAGGTGCCTTTTTACCTTTTATCGCAGAAGCTCGCTGGCCGTGCTGCAGCTTTTACATTAAACGAGAT
The DNA here is from genome assembly GCA_003676415.1 of Plasmopara muralis. NCBI lineage: Eukaryota > Oomycota > Peronosporomycetes > Peronosporales > Peronosporaceae > Plasmopara > Plasmopara muralis. Next base: position 322,175 of record RCHQ01000013.1, read on the forward strand.
AATGATCTCCTGTGTAGCTGTCATCGGCGCGGCTGTAAGTGCGTCTCAATTTTGCCACTTTCTCCTTGTTTGAATATCAACTGCTGTTTGCCTCGTGCAGAATAGTCCCCTGTATATTCGCACATTCGGTGAAGAGGGCGAAGACTTGGGATTTCATTACATATCGCACGTGTCTCTAGACATAATCGAAGAAAAACTGAGGGGGGCAGGTATCACCACCTCCAAGGACGACATGTATTTGGGTTTTCTAGGCCCCATTGAAGATTACCGAGTTTATGGTTACGTGACTAACACGTCCGTCAAGTTCGTCGTGGTGCTTCAAGACACACCCGTCCGCGAGTCCGAGCTGAGACCGGTACAATCAATACTTACGCTACAATGTGTTGTCGGCACTCTGACCGATCGTTTATTCTATCGGCTACAGTTTCTGGCGGAGGTCCATCGCTTGTATGTTAACGCCGTATCGAACCCTTTTGCTCCACTGAGCGAGCGGCTCACTTCTCAGACTTTCGACAAACGAGTGTCCAACCTTGTCGTTCAGCACAACACGAGCAGCTAAAGTGAAAACTGTATTCAAGTATACGTCTTATCTTCTAATCATCAGATTCGCCATTTACAGATTTATAGCTTCCACCGATAGATCGCCAACCCCACAATTGTCATCCTTGTGATCCTCATCGCCTGAATTCGATTCGCTGTCTTGGTCCTCATCATCAATTTCGGGCATGGGAAAACGCAAGATAGCAGCGACACCACTTACTTGGTAAAGCTTCTCCCCCGACACGTGTAAGCTACTAAACAGCCGCACTGTGCCGCCATTATTTCGCACACTTTCTACGAGGTCGACGTATTTGCGGCGTGTTGTAATATCCTGCGACCGAAACAGAGCATCCGAAATCATAAGCGTATCAATGGCCATGTTATCATTAGCGCGCACAACGTGCTTGTAGCCATAGTAGGCGCGATCCTGATCGACATGCAGGATAGTGAAGAAGCGCTCAAGGCACTTGACGTCTTCCACTGCCTTTGTATCCGCCACGAGCGAATGAATCGCTGGGTCGTTCAATACTTCGTCAAGCGCATGCTTATGGCCAGACGACGAATGACACAACACAAACTTTTGCTTGTTCTCAAGAATGAACTTGTCATCTTGGCGGACAGCCTGCTCAATCATATACTTGTAAAAGTCGTCCTTAACAAACCCTGGACTTGCGAGCAGTACACACTTGACAAGCTTGAAATCAATATGCTGCCGCATAGAACGCACAATGTTTTCGAACAATCTCTCTGTGCCTTTGGCATGGGCCGTGTTTCCAGGACGCTTCTTTGGTACACTGATCTCGATCTTTGCCCGAATGACGGTCATATCTCCCTTGATTAAGCACAAGTGCGCCAAGCCAACCTGCATGACGACAGCCGCTATCTCCGCTTGTTTAGTAATGTCGCACGCCATGTCGATACGCTCTAGTGAAATAATGTCCCAGAAGTGTTTTGTTAGCGTAAAGTCACGATTCATTTCGAGATCAAGCGTGTGATAAGCTCCCAACTACTCACACAACCCCGTTAATGCATCAAATATACAGCTCCCCATCCTATAATAATACAACAGTCAAACATCATAAACGTACCCGAACATGTTGACTTTCGAGGGTGTTTTTGCCCTTGATTCGTAGCACACATAGCGCAGGGTCAAAATTTACTTGCTCCACCTAAACATGGTCAAATGTTTGGCAATGAAATCATATTTCCAGCACATTTGACTCCTCACCTTGATTTGAAGCGTCATGCGCACGCGCTGGCTACTGGTTGAGCCCGTCACACCTTCTTTGACCACCTGTAAGCGCCACAACCGGCCAATTTATCGGTTTCCGAGAAACGAGCGAAGCTAAAGTGCGCAGACCTTACGGATTGTCGTCGTTTTCACGGAATCCGAGACTTGGATAAGATTATAAATGTGCCACATGTCTTCCGGTTCCTCAGCACGCAAAACAACAAAGCCTGCACCATCCTTCTCGCCGATTTGCGTCTTGAGAAGCTTCATACAAAAGATTTGTTATGGCCAAAACAATAATATTCAAGAATACTATTTTGCGTCAGCCTTGTATTATAAAGTAATTGCGACCACATTATACTTTGCAGATACAATTAATGTATCTGGCTGAATGTCAAAAGTACTGGCGATGTCAATACTGGTTAAATTTGTCAACGCAACAAGGCTAGGCAACACTTAACCGCCAGGATTCTTTCAGTCTCTGGATACGCCAAGGGGTAGATGGGCTGATATATTACCGGACTTCATCGTGTCTTTGCTGAAGACCAAAATTCAATCCCGTCATGGTGATTGTTGATCGCTAAACGGAAAGTGCTATGTTCATCGCTACGAAAGCAACGAACCATACTATGTCCTTATATAGAATTGTATATAAAGAATTATGGCATACCAAAGGCCATTGTGTCCGACCGGGACACCAAGTGTACATCTATGTTATGACAAGCAATCATGTCTGATGCGGAAAATAATTATAATAATCTAATATATCATTAAATTGTATTAATGGATGGACAAACAAAAAGAAATAATTGTTCCATCGAAAACTACCTAAAAGGTGTTATAAACCCATTACTGGAATGATTGGGATAAGTTTTTGGTTCTAGCCGAGATCGACGCGTACATTTACTATCGGAATATCACTGTTCGAGCAAATCTAGGGTATGTTCCTTACATGCCGAATGATTAGGCATCAGATCCACAATCAAAAGTAATTGGACAAGCCTTTCTACTACATCAAAAAACTTTTTACTTAGGTCGCACAGGAAGGATGAGCGAAGCACAAGTTTCTAAGATGTACTTTTACGACAAAAATAGACCTGTCCAAGTCTTCCAAGTTGGCGATATGGTGCTTTTGGACGGCAAAACTTTGGATGTCCATCATAAAGGTTTTGTTCTCAGTCAATAAAAGTTGTACTAAGGTATATTGGGCCATTCCCGATCGTAAACAAATGTTCGCGAGATGTCTATCGGTTAAAATTGACAAAGGGATTCCAGCTGCATCCAGTGATCCACACTTTATTGCGAAAGCTGTATCTCAAGGACCTAAGTTTCGGTAAAAGGTAAATTTGGTCATGTTTGCCGATGGCACCGAGGGACAACTCGTTTAAACCGCATTTGGACACCGTAAGTACAAGGAATATATACGTTACAAAGTTTAGTGGTTTGGTGAAACCCTGAAGGAATCCACTTGAGAGCCCGTAGAGAATCCAAAGCAGATTTTTAGATCCATCGGCCGTTATCGGAAATCCAAAAAGATGAGCTGTATCATATAAAAAGGCATCTTAAGAGAGGTCATGGGACGTGAACGTCGTCACCGACAGGTTTGCCGGTATCGGCTATCACACTATATTATTGCATTATTTCCAAAATACATGCATTAGCACTATCCATAGAAATAGGCAATTATACAGTTTCAGACCAAAAAAGGTTCAGATGTTTCATAATTATTGAAAGTTAAGAGACTTTAATGGTTTAAGAGAATCTAGGATGTGTAAAAACCAAGATGGAGTAAGAAAGAGTGTTAGCCTTCGGGATGATAGCAATAGATGGCCGAGAGCCAAAGTCAGACTGTAGAAAGACAATAATTCATTAGCACTTTCCGTTTAATATCACTTTTTGCTTTGCTTTTAAAAATTACATTCCTCCTCCTTCACCAAAATCGTCCCGCTCGCCGCCCAAGTCTAGTCCGACGGCCGACTTTTAATCAGCTTCCTTCAAGACTGTCTTACAACTCTTTAGCTAGTAAAATATGCAGATTTTTTTACAGAGCAAACTACTACAAGTAGTGCTCGTCAAATAATGCAACAAAGTCATTTATATCTTTTGTACGACTGTGACAGTCAAGGCCTCTTAGGAATACACACAGCGCCTGATACAAGGTAAAAAGTGCATGGTTATCAATTTTTGAGTTAGCAAACCTAAACGCTCTTGGCTAAGTACTATAAGGCCTTCAGACTCGTGTATGTACATTTCCTGCTGAGACATTCGTAAGAATTTGCTTCTCGCGCTCATCTGTAAATTTTAAATTGAGCACTTCCGCTATGACTAGAAGGCGAAAACCCCCATCATGATAAGAATATAACAGATCTCGTTCTAGTCAACACCATACTGTTGGGCAGAACAAGGCAGGTTTCGAATTTGTCAATGTCACCTATCTGATAGCGAAAGTTTGTCGCACAATTGAAATGCAGAATAACTCATTGGAGATCATTGTGTACCACCAGCTAAATATATTGAACAAGGTTGTCGTTAGACTTTATAACAAGCAAGTAGTCCAAGAGCGGCCCATGCTCGTCGACCCGCTTTCATGAGGCCAGATTAAGTTCAGATTTTCTCACGACGTAATGCTTGCTGCAATCTTCCTTAAAAAGTTTTTTTTGCTTCAGACAAATCCTTAGATTTTATATCTCGTGAGGACTTCAGAGCGGCTCAGTTACCACATTTCAATTAAAGATAAATCAAGCGAAACATTTTATACAAATACAGCTAGGGTATCCTACTGCATGCACGTTCAGGATTCACAAAAGGACCAATACCTTCTTCTCGATCCTGCTAAGATTACCTTGTTTGGCCTCAGCATGCGATAGGTGAATGTTACCGACAAAGTTGTATAATCAGATAATGCACCAGTCTCACCGAGAGCGACAAGTTGCCAGGACAGGCTATGACGACGGGCATTTGATCTAGATTTAAAATGCGCAGCACTAAAGCTACTGTAATCGTGTGCTTCACTATATAGAATGACGCGTACACACTGATTGTTTTACTCTCATCTTCTTGCGTACTTGTTCCACCACGGTCGATTTTGTGGACTTCTTGTCAAAGCACTTCGTGACATTTCATCGCGTAGTTAACGCACGTACGCATGCGCTCAATAGATCTATCATAATAGCTCAGACTATAGAAATGAGCTTGCATCGATCACAATGTTTGTGAAAGCGGCAAATTTACCAATTTTATCGTATTGTTCGGTTGGATATCCAAAGCGTCCAACGACAAAAAAAGTTATTATAGTGATAGAATCACAGCATTACGTTCTGCACACGATGTTTTATTGGTCTGTCATTTTTTAAATCAATACCACGATAGATATCTCTGGAAAAGCATTGGCCTCATTCTAATAAAGTGCGCCAATTTTTTTTATAGCCTTTCGACCTTATTTTAATACTTTTTACCTACTCTGAAGACATACTCAACTTTGCAAAGACCTACGTCTGACCGTACGACTTGTTTATTTCTGACGTCTTTGGCTAATAGTCCCGTCCCCAGCTAGGGAGAACTGGTCTCATACCTGAAAAATTCGATAGATTAACCGATGATCTACCTCAGCTTCTAGATTACATCGTATGCCGGCTTTATCGATGGCTTTATGCGATTGTCCGATTGCCGACATATCCATTTGCAATTTGATCAAGCGTCGTCTAAATCGAGCGTTCGATCCGACCGTCCAGTACCTTCGTGATGGGGCTAATTTTAACGTCGGTATGATCGTCCATATCCATTGTTCCATCGTGAAATCCTAGAAATCAAGGTGTGCCATTCATTGTGTCGCCACGATGAATGATAGAGCCTTGCTGGCTTGGCACGAGATCGTCAATCACATTTTCAGGTGAAATAGGCTGAAAGACAAATTATATGTGCGGTGATAATCGTGATCTCCTTGTGTCAAGTCACCTTTTCACGGTAGGAATCAGCGCTCTCCGCAGGTGGTCCACAATGACTTTAATGGTCTCACGTGCATCGGCATCTTAAACCAAATGAGTTTGGATTGATCATCATCTACTAGTAATCGATGCAGCGCCATACATTGGTGCTTGGCTGGTTTATTTTGCTAGCGAAGAAGTTGTAAGAAATCTTCGATCGGCATCTTTACATCTCGTCGCATTCTCGACACATTGAGTGTGTTCGATCGTACAGATGACACTTTTTGCCGAATGATTGAACACTTGCAGCAGTATAAAACTTCTGTCATGGTGGCGCAAGTCGCATAAATATTGCTTATGGGATGTAATCCGACCATGTGCGATCCGTACTTCCGACTGTAGACGAAGATGCGATAATCGAGTTGAAATATTTTCGAAAGAATTTGCAGGTAAAACCGCTGGAATCGGACAAATCCTTTGCTTTATCGATCTGCAATTCTTTAAATGTCGTTACTGGAGGCAAAGATTGCACTAATATATGACCACCGCACTTCAAGTATGTTTTAACGACATATTGGTGACTAAATTTACGTGTACAGATGGGTAGCCAAGTATGTAAAAAGAATCTGTTAAAATCAAAACCGTGGCTCGTACTGACAGTGTCTGTCGGTGATGGCGGCCTGTCTGTAGTCCATGAGACTAGCTTTTTGTCTTTGGCTTGCCGAACTCTGGCGGCAACACACGCATTGTGATGTTCGTGTAACTCACTATTTAAATATCGTGATCTTTTGAACAGCTTAAAGTCAAATCTAATATAAAGACGAATACAGCAATTGTATTCGGTAATACCCGCAGTCGACCATGCGATATGGGTAACGCTGTACGTGTTAAAATTTCTTTGCTTCTTTCTCATAACAAAACCCCAACACATAGTTGAATTGTAGATGTTTATGAGCTCAAGTCGAAGCTATTTAAAGCAAAAGCATGGGCGATCTTGACAACAAATGCACACATGGATCATATTTGCGGCTTGTTTCATACCACGTTTTTGATCGTTTGAAGGAACTTGACAACTATAAGCTACAGCTAACGCTAAGGCAGACGTACGACGCCTTCTCACATGAAAAATCATTAAGGCACGATCCAGTGCCGTGTGACATAACGGAAGGCACTCAGAGCACTTGAAAAAGATGACTTTTGTGTTGCACTAACCACTAACACATAATACTCAGTCCATGACGGGGCGGCAGGAGCAGCCTCCGCCATGTCACGCCGTGTGCTCGTCATACGTAGTCGCGTCACTCTCCATTTATTACATATGCTTTGCTCTCCTCGGTGTACTCGCGCTTGTGGAGATGGGAGATGCGTGTCTGTTATATCTCTTGGGTAGCTGCTTTTGGTCATAGACACGGTTGAGTTGAGCTTATTAGCTTCTACTCGCGGTAGCTTAGCACATGAAATTGCGCTAAATTTCAGCAGTGACTGCGGTCAGAGTCTTACTCGACGAAAAAAACTAGGCTCGTGACACAACAGACACACACTTCTCTGGCAGAGAACGAGGACGCTGGAAGACTGTGTGCTTGAGAAATTCATGTGACTATCATTGCTTACTATCCGTACATTAAGCAGCGATATTTATTGTGAAAAATGTGAAGGAATAGCTGCACAACGAAAGCAGCCATGTCAGTTTTGACTTGGGTACCACAACCGCGTCATTTACTTGTTTGTTAGTAAAAAGTGCTTAGGACTTAACATGCAGATCTTTATATGATCTTGGTCGAGTTAAGTCAATCACAATTGTTGAGTGCATGATAATATCGTCCAATGGTTACTTGCTATTCGAAACACGTGTCAGTTACGTAACTACCTTAAACAATGGCTACTACTGCAGAGCGTTTCGAACGAGCCACGGAATGCGAATGCTGGATTTCACAAGACCCGTAAAGACCTCTTTACATTCACTTTCCAGTGCTATTTTGCAGCGTACTCGGCTGCCATTTTGCTGGACAGCTCGCCCATCTCTACATACCTAGCACGATGATCTCTGCCACCGCCCTCAATAATGTCCATTTGCCTTTCGAGCTCAGCGATCGCTTTGTCTTTCGCAAACACTTTACAAGAGATTTCAGACCACTTTGTATGGTGGGTCTGCTCATCACGTGGCGCGTTGCGGGATGCATTGTGTTCGAGTAAGGCCTTAAACTCATCGCGCCGAGATGTCCATTCGCGCGCAATAAGAGCGGCCACCGTTATTTCACGATTGGCTTTTTCCGCGCTAACGAATAAGCGAAGATCATCCACTTGCTTGCGAAGTTCCGGATTGTCGCTTGTACGACCTTGAGCCTTGAAGTCTATAATAATCTTTTCCTCCACCAAAATTTGGTCGTTCAAGTGAGTGTATGCGTCCACAAGACTTCTTTTGTCCTTCCGAGACCTTGCACGCCAGGGGCAGTTAGACTTGGCTGCTGTTGTTGCTGGTCATCGAAGTGTGCATTGTCGGCGCGAAAACCTTCACCCGTAATTTGATTCTTTGGCGTCGGCAATGTCGGCTTGACACGGCTACAGCTCGTCAGAGAATTCAAAATATTTACAGAATTTGCCTGCGAGTGACCACTTTCGACGCTGTTGCCCGTAGACTGCACAGCGATGCTCGTTTCACATGGCCTCGTAGATTGACAACCATTTGTATTCCCAGAGCGTATTTGCGAAATTGAAGTGTAAGTCGAGGCAGTTTTATCACCAGCAATACCATTGACACTTGCACCTTCAGCCGATTCGTTTTGGCGCAACGCCACCACCTCGTCTTCAAGTTGCTGCATTCGATTTATAATATTTCTCGCCCACCTCCGAACACACGGTGGACAGCTGCAGCCTCCCGCAAGTAGATCACCGCCGTGGCCATTGGTTGAGTGATACACGAAGCTCCCTTCGCTAATCACTAACTTCTCCAGAGGATTTTGTAATGGTGACGTAGGTAAAATAGGCTGAGTCATCAGCTTTGAAAGAACAGAGGGTAAATCAACCGTTCTATCCTCTTCTTGTGCCACTTTCTGCTGAAAGCGGGGCTTATTCCACTCAATATTCAAAGACTCTAAGCTGTCACCATCCCGCACTGATTCATCTGAAGTCTGTCGTTGAAGCTTTTCTTTACGAGCAGTCGCTTTTATTTCACGAACGAAATCATCAGATTCAGAGCATGACAAAGAAGAGTCTTTAACTTCATCAAGTCGTCCGCGCTTCTTAAGATACGCTTTACGAGCTTGGTACCTGGATTTTGCTTTTCGTCCCTCATTTTTAAGCTCTTCTGTATTCATCATCAGTGGAACAGTGTAAGGAATCGTCGTCGGAGGTGTTGAAGGTGACACGGGTGTCGTAATGTCCTGGTTACATGGTTTCACCCTGTTTAAGTGGATATGGAGACTCTGCGGGCTTGAAAATGTTCGTCCACACCTATGACACGTTTTCAAAGCCGACACTCGTCGTCGTACGGTCGTATCATGATCGCAAGGATTTGCACAGTTGAGGTGACCGCGCAGTCCCTGCCAGCTCACAAACATATTTCCACACTTAAAACAAATTTTAGATACTTCCTTATCTTCTTTTGGCATAGACCTAACGAGCCTGGTCGGCTGCAACGGCAAACATTTTCATAGTGAGAGCGAGGACTCACCTCTGATAAAAATTCCTAAGCGCAGGTCTTACAAACGAGTTTGTTGCCTTCCTCTTCTTTATATCCGACTTTCTCAATACCCTTGTGTGTTTGATAGGAAAGAGTGTCGGACACGGCCTTTTCACTTGCAATAGTGGCGGTTTTTCCATTTAAATCCTGATTCTTAGGAACATCGCCCACAAGCGCAGGAGACCTTAAGCAAAATTCGTATTCGAGACAACTTTTTCAGTTGCCATGAAAAGTGTACTCTCTTCGGAGTCAAAGTTAGTGTTTCAATCTATCCAGAGTTCAAGAAGACGGTACGCCAATCAATTGCAACACGTAAGATCAAGTACAAAACTAAACATGAACGAACGAGTTCGAGGCCACGCTGCTAGTGTCAAAGCTCTTCGAAATCGTAAGCTTTTAACAACGCGCGTGCTATCAGTGGATACGTATTGGCAGGAGCTGCGTGATCCAAATCGACGCACGTCGTGGAAGATTCCAGTTCCACTTTGGTCGGGCGAGAGTCCGCAGGAGTACGAGCGCGACTTTAACCGCTGGCTGACGATGCGGCGACTCTCACTAGCTACTTTGCGTGGAAATCCTATGCGTGAGCGGAAATACCCACTGCAGTTTGCACATACACGAGGAGTAGGAATGAGCAGGTCTGCTTCACATCGAGCAGCAACTCCCGACCATTCGTCTCGTTCTCGGTCCCAGTTGCGATCGCCTAAGTCAAAACGACGCATGCGGTCGATCTCAAGTCAAAGAGGTGAGGGAGGTTACGATTGCAATGGAAAACCTTCACTAGAAAATGGGCGTTCGGTTAGTGGCAGATCGGCAGCCGATCCATCACTCCTTCATATGGCACAGAGCCATTCAATTGCTTCAAAACCCACTCGACTCCATGACGATTGGCAAGCACGACAATCGCGTCTGGAAAGTCGACGATCGCCACCGCTGCTTAATGTCTCTTATCGCTCAAATGTTGAGCCTTGGGTGCGTTCGCGATCCAAATCATCTCATATATTTACGTGCAGAGCTGCTGCATCGCCGCAACAAAGTGAGAGGTCTGTGTCGTCTTTTACACGTAGATCAGCATCACCTTACGGTCAGAATTTGTCCAAGATGGAAAGTCTTTCCGAACAGTTGCTGGCACGACGAGTGATCTCGGTGGAAGCATTTCGAGACGAGATGTCTAAACTTCGCAATGGGCTTATCCGTGAAGACGATCTCGAACGCCCGCATGAGGCGACTGTGCGCGTCCCCATAGTGCTGCTACGTCGTGAAACCATATTGCAGTATACGCTAAAGTTTAAATGGTGGCTTGAGTCGCGTGATAATTTGCTGGCATCGCTGCATGATGATCCAGCTTAAGAGCGCTCTTTATGGTACGCGTTTGCACGTACGAGGGTAGAATTGTCCGATACGGTTGAACCAGCTTGTTCCGTATCCAACCCATCGCGCTCTCGTTTTCGTTCAAGCTCGCCGTCTCGGAGCAATCATCAAAGCTCAGAGAGAGGCAATTCATTGATGTCATTGTACGGAGAGAACAAGTCGCTACAGAGAGTTTGTCGAAGAGAACGCTCCGATTATATTGAACGACAGCGATCGACGTCCATGCTTGTTGAGATCTCGCCATGTGAAGATAAGCGCTTGATTCAGGATTATCCGCGACGATTGTTGCTCGAGAGGCGAACTTTTACCTCAGAGCAATATAAAACGTTTATTGAACGAAACGATAGGAACAAATCTTCGATTAGTTTGGATAACAATCAAATCGAGTCTATTCCAGTGCCATTATTTCCGGGCAAAAAAATGGGGCTTTATGATCATCGATTTTGGCTCTGGTTGGAAAAATACAACGAAAGTAAGTCGTCTATTGAGAGTAGCCTAATAAGAGAATGAAGGTTTCGAATTGTATTTGCTAAACGTAGGGTCAGGAAAATGGAGATATCGGCAGCGAATCATGAAGGTCAAGATTTGATATTAAATTTGGAAAGTGGAACGAATACATCTGTGGGTGATCTAACGTCCCCGCGACCTCGTCTAGCTGTGAAATGAAGAGATATAGGAAGAACGATGAGTGGCAGGCTTCTGTCCGTAGCGAAGAGTCGAGCAGCAAACGTGTGCGAAAAGATTCGAAAGAAAATACTTGCACATACGAAAACGCAGGCTTTCAAGCAAGTTTTTTATCTCTTGATTTGAAACTAGATAGAAATTTGACTTTGTTGTCGGGCTCAGATCAATCCTTGTCTCATTTGGGATCGCAAGCAGCAACGAGTGCTTTCCTAGCTCAGACCCCGACTCCGACAACCGCCTCCACGTCTACAACACCTATAGCTAATGCACTTTCTAGACAGGCTTCCGCAACAGCTAGAGCTCATATAGTGCAACTTGCTGTTGCAACATCGACAAAAGAAACGCTTATATCTTCTCCTGTCAGATTCGTCTCTGACTCTGCATCGTCGACTACGCATCTAGCTACCTCACTTGCAGCATCATCTCAGAGCCAGCCAGGATCGGACAGTAATGAGCCAGCGATATTTGCAGCGTCATCCTCAGTGACAAGTTCCACGCATAATCAAGTGAGTTTATCAATATCGTCAGCATCTGCTGACTTGCACTCTATGAAATATGGATCAAGTTTTTTTACTTCTTTCGCAACATCAGCAAAGTTAACGGCATCAAAAGCACCGGCAAGTGACCAGAGTCATTCTATACCAGCTGTCGCAGTAGATGCAGCAATGCCTGGATGGACAAACTCGACAGTTATTTTTTGGCGAACCTTGCAAAGATCAAGTAATTCTGTCAATAGTATCAATAATGCATCGGTACATGCCGCAGCTCATACACCGTCAGCAGTTCACAAGGTGACTGACGCTAAGTCGATATTGGTGAACGGCTTTGTGGAGCACGATGGTGACTAAACGAACCCTGAAGGGTGTTACTGTATTAAGTGCACGCAGAATTGGGTTAAAACGCTTACGGATCGATTGGATCGACTGGAACGAAATGTGGGAGACCTTAAGCAGATTTCACGCTTGCAATGTCGACCAGTTTGCAGCACACTGTGTCTGATCAGTGCCTTTGTATATGTGCTGCTTATTTTACTGCTTATTTGCCTTTCGGTGACGGTGTTGGAAATTCCTGATTTCTTTGGGGTTGGTTGTAGTCATTGTCGCCCTTGCTTGAATCATGCTTTGCATACTTTCTGAAGCGTCTCGTAGTTTTAATGTTTCATGGCATGCGTAGACGCTTTCACGAAAGCCTTGGCATCCTTGCGGGAGCCCCAACGGCTAATTTTAACGTGAAGCGTCTAAAGACTATAACGAACTGGCTTACTGTTGATCAAAAGACACTATACCAAACACGCAGACCAGAGGCGTTATCCACCGATACATACGTGACCAATAACGACATCCTCAGCCTGTAAAAGGCTTTTGTTCAGGACCAACACACCAGTAACTAGTTCGTAAAGGCAAGTGACTCGCACGATACGGAATGGCGAGAGCATGAACGACTGCATAGCTTGGCTTTGCGCCGTACACAGCGGTTTTGGGTGAAGTATGGCTTGTGCACATCATGCCAATTTACTAGTACAAAAATTGCATACACTTAGCGACAAGCCCGCTTGTCAATTGCGAAGAGGCCACTGCTCGCACGTGATAGGATCGATATTGCAAACGTCAAGACTGACAAACTCGCAACGATAACAGGAGCCTAGGACACCAATTGAAGTAAGTGCAAGTGCAATACATATAACGCTCAGCCGCTGCACAATGTCGATAGCGACGCATAGGGATACAAAATACGCTTGACCCACACTTGGCTGTGTCGTAGTATCGGCTTACATTGAAGACGAAGAATTTGACGATTTTTTGCGGTGCCTTGATGATTGAGCGCCGTTCGACATTAAAATGTAATACCGGACCCTTACACTCTTGTGATGCCAAGTAACCTTACGTAGATTGGCATTGTACCTTTGCTGATCATGAACGACATAACGGATACAGTCAAAGAAGGTCAAAGCTACTTGTAGAATCGAACTTTTAGTTCAAAACAATGCACAATCTGCGCTTTAAAAATTCATAAGCGCCGCATATGCAGTTTTGTTTACCATTTTCGTGCCAAGAAGCTGATTCGCAAATTTGTGGCAGCTATCAACCGCACAAACAGGATACAAGATGTTGACACAGCTGTCTGGCGCCAGTGGCTCTGTCACGCGAGCACTGACGCGCCAATAGTTATGCAAGCTTCTACAAGTCGAGAAAACTGACACCAACATCAACACGCATGACTATATTAGGTTCTCAAGCATTATAGCCAAAATAGAACATTCGCATTGCAACAAACCTTGCACATATGGAAGCTGATAATTTGATAGCGATCGCGACAGAAGATCGTTGTTTTTAAAAGGAGGTTTAGGAAGTTTAGGCATGAACGAGCAATCGATTGATTACTAGTAGACCGAGCAGAGTGTCCTTGATCATCGACAGTACCGAGAGCATCAAGGTTGATCTCTGCAATGGCTGTGCGAGCCGCATCGTGGCATGAGCTCTTTAATGATTTTGATGCTTTTTAAATGCAGAGATCAATCTTGATGCTCTTGTTAATTTCGATGATCAAGGACACTCTGCTCGGTTTCAAACCCTAGAGTGTCCACGTATGGAAGGAAGCTGACAAGTTCATAACGATCTAAGAAGCAGGTTTATAATACGTGCAAGAAATCGTGCACTAGAGAGCTTAGGGTTATGGGGGGGGACGGTTAGCGAAAGGGGGGGCTGGTTAGGGGCTCCCTAATCTTATGAATCTTTAATGCGAACTCAACTTTATTTAGGATTCTCGATAAACCCTTTGTGATTCCAATATCCTACCTTAGCTATATATCTAGTAGTTCCTACATATATATGTAATTAGCAAAAGTCATGAGAACATGAATTGCCATTTTTTTAGCTTAGTACTGCTTTCGAATCGATGTTTAGATAATACTTGACTAATATAAAACTAATTTGACACTTTCGTCTTCTGCAACCCTTTTACTCTCTCCCCATCAAGGCTCAAAACTAGGCTGCGAAACACGTTCTAACGAACAGATCCGAGGCGATCCGACTACCCTGTAGCGCAATTTTCATAATAAAAGGAATTCTTAACGAGTAAGCCAAGCCTATAGTATCTGAGCACCGCATGGCACATCACCGCAGGTACGCTTCTCCATCGATTGGAGAGATTAACACAACTCGCGCCACGCGCATCGGTCAGTCTTAAGCCTTACGACCCGCTAGTTTTGGGATTAAGGAGTATAATGAGGGTGCATCTCTCAGCGAAGTTCGAGCACTCTACGGCTCATACTTGCAAGTTATGTCATATGTTATGATCCATGGATGAACCACCCTACACATACCACGCTCACCCGAGCTATAAACACAAAAGTACGTGCAACACACACCATGTATTGCGAGGGATGAAGAGATGACTTTTAAGCGCTGAGTACAAAAGTACAAGAAACTGTACAATCTACTCACGCTTCATGACAACTTCAGCGGAGATGATGTGTGTAGAGCATCGTCATTGGTATTAGCTCATTCTACAAACAACTCGTTGTCAACTTTTGCCAGCAAAGTCGTCTTTGTAACTCATAGTCTGCAACATTATGCTTTAGTTACCTTTGCTGTTACAAAGGTATCCAACGACCTTAAGATAAGCTCAACTTTGAGCCTACCCAGCAATAAACAGTGTAATCTTACCAAAGACAGTATTTATCATGGTATACAGCGTCAATGATACTGTGCGAAAGTGAGTACTTATTTTTCTAGAGCTCTCGGGGTGATAGTATTTCCCCAAAATTTTAAATCCGACCCTGGCGACGGCTTCGCGCGAGAGTTTCTCAATGTGATAGTGGCACTCGTCTCCATTCTAAAGGATTGAAGTAGATTGTTCCTACGCATTAAGTGCACTTTGCTTTAGTATCGCTTGCGGCCAGCGTCTGTCAGACACAGCATGAGAGCTAGCAATGCGCAATGCCGATGACCATTAATGTCTTCACCGATACATAAACGGACGTAGCTCTAAGATTTCAAGGTCTTGCCGGACACTTCTTTGTTTCAAGCACGTTGTTGCAGTGCTCCGCTACCAAGTCACTCAGGGCATCTCCCTAAGACACATACTGCGGCAATATGTGTCCGAAATTAGATTTTACAATTTCACTGATGATCGTCCTCTCGTGGCTGCTCCTGTATAATACTCGGAATCAACGCCTCCTTAATAAATTTTCAGTAAGCGCCCCGAGAGACTTGAGTGTGTTTGTAATTTGAAGGTCAAATTAACATGCTAAGTGCCTTGGCTGGAAATTTCAACAATTCAAACGGCACGAGTGCAACTTAGGCATAGGCATAGCAGTGAATGGTCTTGCAGATAGAATCTCGGTAATGAGTAAGGAAATTGCTATAATTTGAAATGTGGCATGTTTTGATTTCTTTTTGGTCGTAGATTTCTCTAAAATCCGCATTTCGACGCGTACGAGCCCTTAAAAAGTACGTCTTGTGACCACACAGTCTTAAGCTTGCAGGCAAAATGATATCAGCAAGCCGCTTGGTAATTTCCATTGCATCAAGTCCGAAGCTGTCATATGGTGACACTTGTAAAAGCTAAATAAATAAGTGACGTAGCGCACATTATAGTACGAACGCCATCGTATAAAGATTCATTTTTGTACCAAAAATGCACCTTTGTGCAATAACAGAAAAATATTCGTGTGCATGCATTAACAGGTAGAGAGCACGGCTCTCCACGTCTAACTTTCCGTGCTATGTACCGATATGGGCAAAAATATCGTCGAATTATGTCTGTACATACGTTTGGTTAAATCTGAGGAACTGCGTCACCAGACGATCCAATGTCACAGGCGCATTTTAAGATTTGAAGGATAATCAACTTATTTTGAAGTATACCGCCTGGGGTACTGATCACTTTTAATGGTATGTCCATCTCTCGAATGAGGAGTTTACGATCGACCAAGTCCGAGGATTCAGGCTTATCTTTTCTTCGACCTCATTGCTATCCTTTATAGAGTATATAGCCGAGCGCTACATCAATTCCAGACCCTCCTTGTCCAAGACAAGACCCTCTGTACTACCCGATACGAGCCACGAGTAGCAAATTATCTCTTGAAGAGATCGCAAGTCTCGAATAGACGCTTTTTGTCGTTTTCGTATTGGCATGGTCGTGCATTTAGGCATCAAAGTCTACATTGGTATCCAGCGAAGAGCTGTATTCAAAGAACTCTGCTCAGCAAGACATGTGCTGCTTTGCCTAGCCTAATCTGAGCAAATATGTCTACGTCCAATCCAATCGAACCTTGCATCGAACGCTGTTGGCGACAAGCGTTGCTCAATGAATAACGTGCTGTTTGAAATACAAAAAAAATCGCCTTTGATCATTTGACTAAAGTCGAATCATGCCATTGATAGCATGCATCAAACACTGTCGTTAGCGAGAACGTTTGAGTGATTGACGTGCGCATCTGAAGGGCCTTGACCGAAATAATTTTGTCTAAAAGCCAGTCTTGCCATGTGTGGTATGTAGCAAATGTTAATATCCTTTACGCATTGCTCAGTGGCTTTCGTGCCACCCCATGTGACTCTTATCCTCGCCACCATTAGGGTCATTCCAACATTTCAATGTTTGGCCCTTGTTCCGATGTCCGCTTCAATAATGCTTTTGCTTTCTAATATTTTTGGATTCACACTTTACCACAAACATACCCTAGGCCTTTGACCACTAAACAATCCCCAAGTTGTGGCGCTTTAGTCACGCCATGATAAGAAA
This sequence comes from Plasmopara muralis, assembly GCA_003676415.1. NCBI lineage: Eukaryota > Oomycota > Peronosporomycetes > Peronosporales > Peronosporaceae > Plasmopara > Plasmopara muralis. The sequence goes on from RCHQ01000013.1 coordinate 339,348, forward strand.
AGATGCCTTATCTTGCATGTAAGTTTAGGACTGAACAGCACTTGACGCTATCCAAGTCGATAAATTTCGCAGCTTGATGTACCGGGATCCTCAATACGCTCCTGTCGCAAAGCGAACAGTGACAATGCCACTTAGGTGTACATAAAAATCCTCAGCATACGTTGGGCTTTGCTTGACGGCTAAGCGATGAGCATAGCTACCCAATGCATCGGATAGGGCCGCACTCTACTACAATCCTTTACAGCTTCCTCAACAATGATATGCCAGACTTGCAAGCACAGTCTGCGTTATAGAGCATAGCAATCTTTGTAGCTAACACCTTGTGACCTTCAGTTCCTCCTCTGAGGCTCGACGGGATTAGAATTCAGCTTTAGCATGCAACTGTGCGCGTACGAAATGCTACCAATGACTAGCGGCATCCATGTGACGGCGTCACCAGCACCTTGCACGGAGGGGGTGCAAAGGAAGATCTCAGGTCGCTTGGTGAAAATCTGTTTATAATTCTTTGTTCAAAGGAACCAACTGGTACAATTAAGTAAAGTTTAAAATTTGATTTTTGAAAGCACTTTTGCAATTTAAGCAGGAGACATGTCCAATTTATCATTATACAAACGGGTATAGTGCCGGCCGGCAGTCTTCCTGTCACGCACCAGGAGGCACTACTTCCTTAAAGCTTCTTCCTACGGAAACCCACATTTTACCACAAACGCTCGGCTATATGTAAAAGCTCGTTACAACCTCACCCGCTATGATTTGCATTTCATTCAATAGACGAGGGACAAGTGTCATCCATCAGTCTAGACTTTCGGTTTTTACATTGACCTAGCAGGCACCAAAGAGAGTTGTGTGTCGGCCAAGTTAGTTTGCGAAGACAATGTCAAAGAAGGCTGCTATATCTTCTTCAATTGCCAATGCATTAATACTGACCTCTGTTTTAAAGGCCTCGTCTATAAAGGCCTATCGTACAGCTAAGATTGCACCAACAAGAGACTGCGCCTGCACCATGGTCATAGCCTCAATAAGTCTGCTCGCTAAGGTGCCGTTTAAGCATTCGAATACCAAAATCGAGCTGCAAATATAGATGCACATATATCATGCTCCTTAGCGAACTTCATGATCGTGTGAGATTGGCTTTTCAGCTCGACCGCGGCTGATGATACGCGTCTTTTGATTTACCAAGTCTGGTGGCTCCTAGAAACCTCTGTCTTTGGGCGACTGGCTCTTTTTCTCTCGAGAAACGCGAAGAAGCTTCGTGTAAATGATAATGATGTCAAACAAACTTATTGCCTGGAGGGACCCTCCTGACGATATCAAATTTAACATCAGAATCACCAGCCATGCGACAAAGTCTACCAAGACGAACAGAGAAGTCATGGTCTTCGTGGGCAAAGATCAGACTAAGGGTGTCACGATGTCATAATGCCAATACAGGCGCCAAAACCAACTTTTTGGCATTGGTATAAAGTCACTCCTTCCATACTCTAACACGCAGTAAGAAACCGTGGATTAGAATTTTACAATTGCAATAGTTTTGGAAAAGTCGCTCTGAAGCCACCTCTACGGCTTTCAAAAGCTTTCTGACGCGGTAAAACCACAACAGCTCACAAAAAGCTCTCGGTGCCCATTCGAGTGCCTCTGCTTCACTACACTTTCCGCAAGAAGGTTAAACTAGCCCTAGTGGTGAAAGCGCACAGGAGAGAAAATGCTTTTTATTTTGTTATTGCACCTCTTGCAGAAAGAGTACCAGCTTCTGCGTGATCGTGTGTACGCGAATTGAATTTATATCTGAGTCGGCTCCGAAAAGTCGCGGCTTTTTTGGGGTGATCCAAGACCCTTAATGCTTACGATAAGAAAATAAGCTCTTCTGCTTTGAGCTTTTAGGCCGGATTGACCGCTCCACGTCAGCGCTGGGGGGGCTTCGAGGTACGTCGAGAAGCCGCTCCGTTTTGCAGTAAGTTCCAGGCCCGGCTGGTTGCTTCAAGCGTGGACACGTGGACCTTTAGCCTTATGGCCAACATGCTGGCAGCGATGACGATTATAAGCCGCCGAACGACAAACCTTCCTGGTCGTACCAGCAAGGTCGAACGCGGCGACGTCGCTTTGAGGAGCTCGGGGCCCTGATGATCAAAAGTTTTCAAGACGCTCCACATACGAAGATGAATGCATCGACATTGTCGACGATGTACGCAGGTGTATCCCTGTCAAGACCGGTAAAAGTCTGCCCAAAGAATGTTTTATCTTAATTAAAATCACCGAGCTTATTTTCTTAAGTGGAGGGCTAACAGCATCGAAAAAACTTTGCCACCTCTGACAAACACATTTGCCTATTTCACCACGAGATTTCTTGTGTCTGTCTACGGCGGATGCAATCGCAGTCCTTGCCTTGTAAATATATCCAGACGATTTTGCGGAGCCCGAGAAATGTCCTCGTAAGAAAATTACTTTTACACTAGAGACGCGGGAGAAACGTATACCGATCTTTTCCTCTTGGGTATCTCGACGTTTTTTTTACATGAAAGGGTTTAAAGCCTGTAGATGTGTCCTGGTCAAGTGCAAACTCAACCGTGTATAGCTTTTCGGGTCAGGATTGTGACGCCTCGGCACATACACTGTGTAGTATAATTACTAGATCGCGATTGACTCTTTTCATCTGACAATTTGTCCAATGATGTCAGCTAATGGATTCTCATTTTTTTAAGCATCGTTTGCGAAACCATCAGTAATTCGTGGATATCTTTTCGATTGTATTGTGTCCAAAGGGTGACCGCAGCAAATCAGCCAGCTAAAGCTTGCTCTCTATTATAGTAAGTTGGTTCTTTGATGCGGACATACAGTCTACTTTACTATAGTGCTGGATCTGGCAGATTCAGCCGAGTTCTTCTAGACGACGAGAATTTGAAGTGTGATGTACCTATTGAAGCACATGATAATGCAATGTGCAGTCATTCGAACCGAAATCATACGTATTTTGGGTCTCCATAACATATCGGTGGCTTCACACATCCAAGCGGATGGCTAAGTATGTGAGAACCTACTTGATCTACCAGACGCTCAAATTTGCGGCTTACACGCCGGCATCCTGCCAAAACAGGTGAACTGTTGGACTTTTTTAAAGATATCTAGAATGATAGTCGACTATAATAGAGCCTTTCATTCTAAAAATCGCACATCCGACCGCAAATAAATTAGCCAGTGCAAAAATGATGAGACTTTACTGAAATTGGAGCCAGAGATCTCCGGCTACCGAAGCAAGAAGCCTCCTCCATACCAAAACACAGCTCAGATGTAGCAAGAACTAGCATTGTTTGAAATCATTTTGCACAACAAACGCGCGATATATGACAGCTGCCGCAATTTCATCGCTCATCACTCCTTTTGTAATGATCTCGAAAGCTTGATTACAGGGAGTGATATAACTGCGATCGCTGTCGCGGGTAAAGTATTCGACTTTGGCATCTTTCGAAGACAGAAAATAATGTTTGCTTTGTATGTGTAACGAATGAGCTCATCAATAGAGCTTCGGGCAAGTTATTTCATTGTCTGACCTGCGCGAAAGTGCATTGGCAAGCACATTGAAATTTACTTAGTTGTATTCTGCAAAATAATTATGCCCCGCGAAAAGTGAGTGGGGCATTTTGAAATCTGAATTGACCACAAGGAGCTCAGAGCTCAAAAGATGCACTCGGAGCTATGCCAGCGCATACTATAAATAATGGAATAGCTTTGTTCCATAGTTTAAAGCTTTCTTAATCGAAATGAAATGAATCGCTAACGTCCGCTCTTATCGAATTACGATAACGCGAAGCCGATAGCATAGTCAAAAGCGTCGCGAACGACATGCTTTGTCGTGTCCAGCAGTTTGAGACTGCTGAAGGGTTTGCCTGTTGCCTTTTGAATGCTAATGTTTTACTATTTCTCACAGAGAATGTTTTCAATTGATCATGCAAAGGGTTTGTGTGACAACATAGTCACCACTGTATCTGTGCATTAAGCGGGCTAGGCCTGATCACTATTTTAGAATTTTTGAAAACGTGGCGCAGGCCAAGCTGAAAAGACTTTCACTTTACTGATGTTCGGTCGAACCTCTCATTTACTTACAAAGCAGTCGATAGCTTTGATCTCATACTCAACATTATTTTAAGAGTAGCATAACAGTATTGGTCCTCACGCTTTTAAAAAAAAGTATCAGATGGTAACATTAGCCTCCATTTACGACTGATCTCCTCAAGAGTGTGAAAATATTTGTGGACAAACGCCCGTGGTAGTTGATCCTATTTGTGGCCAAATAGTTAAACGTTGACAGAATATTTACTAGCTCTGTGGCACCACTTACCTCTTTCAAAGTGTCCTGCTAGACATACGTATTGCCGTAAAGGACATGTCTGGCTATCGTAAGAGGTATGTCTGGCTCCCTCGTTCGGATCTAATAGTAGCCGTCTACCAATTTTAGTGCACTGCACAGCTTACACCTAGGCTTGTTGCTAAGCAACACATTCTTCCTGTTAAAAAAGTAAATGTGCAGGTACAGCTGCACTGATCGCCTTATCATAAGCATAATCTAGTTGCCACTTTTCCGCTCGATTTTTAAGAGGTGACGAGTTAAAAGACTTGATCTTCACGCCATGCCATTTTAATGAAGACATCGGTGAGCTCACATTGCTCTCGCGACGATGGCTTGTAATATAGTACCCCGTGTCTGGAACGAGGTCAATCTCGTATCTTACTCTTTATCAGATGGTTTTTTCTAGAGGGTCTCTAAATATCAGTGAGGGACATTATTTAAAAAGAAAAGATCTTTGAATTTACATGAGCCAACGCGCAACATCTGCTGCCCACAAGGCCGATCTAAGGCATCTTTGTCAAGATCAGATGATGCATTTAAAGTTCGGAACGCCATTCATATGGCAAGAATTCAGTAGCTTCAAGGTCTTCACGTTTCAGTAGATGTAACGCCTCCGACAGAGCCTTAAATCGGAGCGTATATAGCATGGCTGTCAATTATGTCTTCGAGAAAGTCTCAAAGTCAATTAAGAGGTCGCTCATAACGATTTTTATCGCATCCTTACTTGCTTCTAGTGAAGCTATATTACCCCACTTGGTGGTATTTATTACCCGTCTATGGTTCACTTTGTCATGCAGACTTATGTCAATCTCTTGCAAAATTTGAGTCGCCCGCATTTAGTTGCTTTGTGTTACCCCACTGTATCCTGCGGACCTACGTTACCCGCTTGCGGAACTTCGTTATCTGCAGTTGGTCCCTTCCAATGAAACTATATTACCCCTGTGGAACTATGTTACCCACAATCGGAACGCTATCTTACATGTCTCTGGCAGCTGGTACTGTTAGTGCAGTTTAGTTCTCTGCCAAAGAAAGTTCACAGACGTCGTCATGTCCACTTTCGTAAAGATGTACGTACCTTCGTCCATCGCGTGATCTCGGATCGATCCTTGCCCAGGCTTTCTTAAAAAGTGACCGTACAGATGCAAGAAGTAATAACATGAAGCACCACAGTTTTTGTTGAGCGAATAGAACGGCTGGCATTTAAGGCCTTGCTCTTCTAGTCGATCTAGGGTTGATATCACTTTAAAGCCTTAGCATGCTCAGGATCAAGTCACATTTGTCTAATCCAAGGACAAGACATAACTCTGTGCTGTCAAAATCCTCATATCTCACCGCCAGGTCGATCTTAAATCTAGAAATATCTAGGACTATAGAGTCCATCAATCTATTTTGGCTGACGGCAACATGTTACTGCCTTGTGATAAAAAAAATTCGCGATTCGCCATGACCTTTAAAATTGGGGTGGCTTTCATTCCCTCGTACATTTGCGTATCCAATCAAATGCTGGTTTCTCCTTTAATAGGTGTCAAGGTTGTAGGAGCTAGGGCATCTCGCCCTTTTGGCTGATAGTGTTTTCCTGGGTCTGAGTGCTCGGCTTCTGCGTGCAGCCCACAAAAGCTCTCGGGTAACCTATAAAATGGGATCATGTGTCCTATTGCACCGCAGACAAAGCAGCAAATTTTGCTTTTCTCGGTAATGCTATGCATATTAGGCTAAACCCGAATCAGTTGGTTAGACACCATTATATTAGGCTTGATAGGACAAGGGGGTACCTATGTAAAGCAATCCAGAGGAGCTATTTGCCTATGGCTGTACTATTCAAGAAGCAACTTAAATCGCCTCATCAATCGTCGCGGCCTGCAAACAAAAAGGTTGAGTCCCACCTTAAGGCTGCTCATGAATACAAATACCTGTACTTGTTGTGGAAGTAAAGCAAAAATTGGTTGCAATCCATGGGGTGAAGGTCGCTCGTGATCAAAAGCACCTTGGCTAAATGTGAAAGTGAAGCCAAAAACAAGGCTGAATTCTACATTAAGGCCGCTCATAATGACAAAAACTTTGACTAGTTGTGGAAGTAGAGCCCTAATAATGGATGCTGTCAGTTTCCATAACTCATTAACATATATATGGAGCTCACACCTTCCTTGCTTTTAGTCAAGGGATCGCAAGCGCTGGCGGAGCTCAAGGCTTGGCAGAACGAGAGCTGATCGCAAATGGTCCTTATGTGTTTCCAAGACACGAAACATCTCGATGGAGCTAATCCAAGGTGAGTGCCAAGCTTTTGATACACCATCAGGTATGAGAGTGCGAGCATCACGCGCACCTGACTATCTCTGATAAAAATTACTTCGAAAGTTTCTTCATGCAGAAGAGAAAGCTTTGGGTACTTTTTTTAAAGGTGGAAGTCTTGTGCTTCCCTGGCTCATACCTCACTTTGAATAGGCTACCTGAACCTGTGTTGTGTGACCTCTAAAGCATGGCTTTGCTTGTAAAATTTCAAACGTCATAACGCGTTCCGGCTTTTTCACAGCAGGGAGTGCTTTGAATGCAGCCGACTCCTCGTGTCTAAAGAAGACAGCAAGTCGTCTGATCGCCACCGCTCGTGCAATAGATGCAAAAGAATGGTTCATTCCATACCAATGTGGGCGTAGGAGTAATTCCAAGGGCTACCAGTTTTGACAGAGTAAAGCTGCATCTTGCTTAGAAAAAGCATGCAAGAAGATCTCAAATCTTCTGGTAAGCTATGCCCAGTCTTTAACAGGTCGTGCAATAGAATGCACTGACTTATTTTAACATACTGTTCATCCTGTTCTTAATTTACCTATTTTAATTTTCAGGCGATTTGTTGTGCAAACCGGTATCAGCTTGTCTGTCATACAAACGGGGAATCAGCTTACCACGATTTACGGAACGGCCCATAACAATACCAGACGACTAGCTAGTCTCGCTCCTGAATCTGGGTGCGTTTGGCGCAGGAGAAATCTAAGCCGCAAATGACATGTATCACTACACATTAAGCGTCGACGGACGTGCGTGTGCTGGCAAGCAGCTCAGAGGCTTACTGTAGCTGAGATCCATTTTTATTCGGGTGTAAAACTGGCAATTGCAATCACGACCAGAGTAATACAAATGGAGTGACGCCTTACGATTTAGTACCGGTAGACGCCGGTAAAAAGATGTTCTTCTTCGGCTTTAAAGGTGTGATCTGGTTGGCTTTTGTAAAATAAGTAAATTAACGGCCCACATTGCAAAGTGGCTGATATTTCACAGCTTACGCTGTCGGTAGCGTTGTACTGTTAACAAGCAGGGTGGTTGTTGTCTCAGTACGAAAGCCCTTTTTTTGCATTAAAGGCTCGTCATCAGAGGTGCGGCAGGTGTTCAAAGTGTCTAGGGGTACTCTCGATGCCTTCTTAGGGGTAGGACGAGCGGACGATGGGCGGACACGAAGAACATTCTCGATGCACTCGTACACTACATATTTTTTTCAGCTTGGGACGAGAACAAAAGAAAACATGAGCGTTTTTTTGGAGGGACGGGAATTCATACTCGTCCCTCTGCAACAGCAACTACCATACATCGGTCGCTGCGACAGACGGCGATAATGACTTCTCTGCCTCCTCGTCTTCTTTCAAGCGTCGATCGCATCAATGCTTCTCTGGAAGTTGCAGTGGCGCATCCTCCACCGGCGGCTGGGACATTGCGTGTGTGCCATGCAACGGAAGACGAATGGAACGCTTTTGCTGATAGCGACGGACAAATCGTCCGACCGAAATTTCTGGAATGGTTTGCTGACACTGGAGAGATCCACATCACCGAATTCCTAAACACTCCCCTCGAACGGTTCATCGAAGAGCTTAATAATCAATTCCGTGAGCTGCATACTAAGAGATGGCTCCTCGGACACATGGCCGCCGTGAATTCCTAGGGGCGACGATGGTGTCCAGATCTCAGTTATGGACCACGCCAAACAACTCCCAGCTCTGTGCTTCCTCCTGGCGTTTCAATATTTGCAGACTTTCGGACGATCAAAATCGAAATTGGAGTCTCTCAGCCGTGGGGCATGGCACAAGGACAACTCGACCACAAGGCGATCGGGATATGGGCTGCGATGCCAGGAGTTGAGTACGTGCTGTGTGTAAAGTTCGATCCCGATTTTGCGAATGACAAATACAAGCTGTACGATGCTCGCGTCAATCCACTCGTGCAGCTGGCTCCACTTTTAATCGTCGCTCCAAGAACCTTGATCCAGTTGGACGGCCATCGAATTTTTGGTATTCTACGAGAGATGGCGCTCCCGGTAGCTTTCCCGGCAATTTTGTCCCGATTAAAAATGGATCTTAGCTTTGGTTCGCCTCTGAGCTTCTGGCCAGCACACGCACGTCTGTCGACGCTTAATGTATGGTGATACCCGTCATTTGCGGCTGAGGTGTCTCCTGCGCCAAACGCACCAAGATTTAGGATCATGACCAGCTAGTCGTCTGGTATTGTCCGTAAATCCGAGTTTTTGTGGTAAGCTGGTATCAAAATGCCAAATAAACTTTACATATATGCAGCTATTTAAGTGCTCTTTTTCTAATGATTTTTGCAAAGAAACGTGTCTTGCTTTTATCAGGATCGGGCTTCATGCACGTTTACTATATCGTTGTGTCGCCGACGACGTCAGGGCGCCCACCACAAAACGGAATGAGCGTTAGCGAAGTACAGTACACCATTTGTATATGACATAAAACAGGTGCAATGCGATACGTGAAGAGCCGGGCTACTTGGGAGCAGGAATCATTACATAAGGCCCGCAGAGCATTAATTTCGTCGAAATGCCAGCATTGCATGGCACGTTAGCACATGTAACTAAGACATGAACAGTAGCGAACCCTACCTTCTGTATCTCGCGCTACACTAGAAAAATCATCGAGCACAAAGTTATCATCTTAACTCTACATGATAATGTACCAGCCATTAACACCGTGGCTCTTCTTTTGTAATGCCAAAGTGCCAAGCGAGCCCAACGCGACGCGCGTCGAGAACAGATTCCGAACGCCAAATTTTTACGGCGTGGCCAAGTTGTTTGACGAAAGGACTGCCATCCTGCTCTGCATTGTCGAATCGACATAGCAGCGAACAAATATTCATGTTGGCGATCCTCGGTGACTATGTAACGTCCTACAACAAGTACATGAACTATACTGCTAACAAGCTCAGAGCTGTGGCGGTAAATATGGTACTACTGTAGGATAACCTATAAAAATTGCAGGTTTCATGCTTCAGGTTTTTGTAATTGCACGACGTTCGATAGATCGCCACACATCGTGGACGGGCTCGCCACACATCGGGTACGCTTCCAGGTTTTGGTGACCGGCAGCGCCTTGAATTCCACCAATCACCACCGCGTTTAATTCGCGTGGGAAGCATTTCCATTGGTTCATCTTCCAACTTTTTTCAAAAGAGTCTCTTGTCACGTGCGCCAGAAAAGATTCAGGGAGATGGGCTGAGACACGCAAAGGGATCTACCCCGGCTTTGGGCAGAACCTGTCGTGCCTTTGCATCGTTGACCGTGTTTATAAAATAATCGGTTACCGGGCGAGATTGAGCGGTGTATTGATAGTCTGAACTATAAAGTGGGTGAAGCTATCTTTAGGTGGCTGCTGCAAGCCCTTTATTATGCCCGCTGCCTGGTACTAACTGCCATATCAGTTTGACACCTGTCTCAAGAGAAAAGCCAGCAATGGAAGTGACTCACACAAACGACGTTGCGATTGGACCATAATTAGAGATTGATTCGCTGCTGCTCCCCTAGCCCCGCGGCTGCCCTTTCTTTCCCGTCTGTGCATAGCCAGAAGCAGATGCGAGGGGGAGGCTGCTGTGGTCGTCCTGCGCTTATTACCATTCCTACCAGGCCGTTAGTACTCCACTCGCCTCGCTCGTCTTCGTCTTTGTGGTGCCTGTCTCCTAAACTGGAAGTATTTTTTCTGCCGGAGCAGATCAGTTAGTTTTATGGCCTCCACGTCCACATCTTCGGTGTCCCAGTCCCTATCCACCCGCAGCGCTGTCATGCAGCCGCAAGATTCCAGTGCCACTGCCCTCGATGCCTCGCACGCTTTTAACTACGACCCGGTTTCGTACCAACGGTATCCTCAAGAGCGCGCGATGCATGACCCAACAGTGCTGAAATCCATGGCCGTCAGCGGCTCGGCCAATACTAGTAATGGTCTTAGGGACCACACTACCCCTACTGACTTGCGGGCTAAGACCAAGCCTTTGTCCGCCGATACATCCCCCACTAGCGTCACTAAGATGCAGTCTCAAGCTTCTTTAGCATCAACATCCACTACCTCGACCTCAAGCTCGGTCGTTAAAATCTCAACTGTGTCAGCTCGAAATGATTCACTGAAATCTAATCGTCTTTGCACTATGCCTGGCTGTACAAAGCGAGTGCGTTCCAAGGGTCTCTGTAAGGCTCACGGAGGTGGTCGTCGCTGTATGGTAGACGGGTGCGAGCGCAGCAGTCAGGGTCAGGGCCTTTGCATCCGCCATGGCGGCGGTAAGCGCTGCACTCAGCCTGGTTGTACGAAGGCGTCTCAATCGAATGGGTTGTGCAAAGCGCACGGTGGTGGCCTGCGCTGCCAAAGTTCTGGGTGCACCAAAAGCAGCCAGGGTGGCGGCTTTTGCCGTGCCCATGGCGGTGGCCAACGGTGCGAGAAAGAAGGTTGCAACAAGGGCGCACAGCGTGGCGGTTTTTGCGCTGGCCACGGCGGTAGTCGCTTCTGTCAGCACCCAGACTGCACCAAGAACGACCGCGGTGGGGGATTCTGTGCAGAGCATGGTGGTGGCAAACGTTGTGACCATCCTGGATGCAACAAGCCTGCGCGTAAGAAAGGCAAATGCTCTTACCATGCTAATGCCGCTAAGGGGAAACTGCCAAAAGACCAGCTTGCCACGACTGCATCTTTGCCTCAGCACATGATGGATATGCGACAGATTACTACGCCGACGTTTGCAATGGGTGTCAAGGATCTGCGAGATTCGCACGGCCAGGTTGACGCGCAGCGCGCTGCTTACGTGCATCAGCAGCGCGTCGAAATGGACATGCGCTACAAAGGCTATGATGCGCCCAGCAACGCCGGCCAGTACCTGCAAATTCACGCGGACCAGCGATCATATGAGCCTATCAGTTTGCAGGCTAATGGCCCTACTCGTTATAATGTCTCTGTGGACAACAGTGCTCTTCCCCCCGTCTCCGGCGGTATGTACAAATCTGCCGGTGCGATGGACCGTCAAGTGTACGCCTCGCGCGCTGCTCCTGAGCACATGAAAAATATATATAATCAACATTGGACCACAAAGCCAGAAATGCCACATCATCACCCGGACGGGAGGATCGACTACTTTGACGTGAGCAAGGAGCAGCAGCATCATCATTCGCAACAGTCTGGTCACCACTTGCCGTATCCCGCCCAACCGTCGCAATACCACCACCATCTTAGCCCAGCAGATTCTGCTGCCGCGGCTGCAGCGTACGGTCAACAGCAAGCGTCGCGGGGATTCTATAGTCAGCATCCTCCGCCGTCTTCTGCATCTGGTGAGCCGTCAACGTCCCAACAGCAATCAAACATGATGTATTACTCCACGAACGGATACCAGCCCCACCAAATCCACAGCATCCAGCAGCAACAACAACAGCAGCAGCAGATGCAGATGTTATAAAGCCTAGCATTTTCCAGTGCAATCGTTGAACGAGTCTGCTTCAATGCACGTCGTGCTCATTGAGATGAATCCTAAGAATCAAGCGCAAGCGTAAGCGATGTAGTGACCTGACTGCACTGTTGTAATAGAGATAGAACCATCCCGCTATGAACCGGCAGCGTAGCGTGTTGTATGCTGTTGGTTTCGGCACAAAGCCTACCTCCCGTGTCAGTTTTGATCAGCTTAAAACTGTTTAAGCTAACGCAACATCCACATTAGCATGTTTTGCTGTTTAAGTCAACCTTCTTCCTATAACGTATCGTGACGCGCCTGGGGCTTATGTTCAGAGGCACGACCTACATCTTGGCATCACCTTCCCCTTTTCTTGCTCGTGACCCGACTCTTTCGGTGAAGGGCAAAGCGCCAGACGCCAAAGTGTGCGGCGCCTGGTTTTGAAGGCTAAGAATTACAGTCAAGACAGCGAAGCTACATTTCTTTTATACACCATGTTTGGATTCTGGGTGAACCATACCCTACGAGCTACTTCGACTTAAGCGTTGTAATTGAAATAGTTCGGCGTCGTCGTCCTCGTAATTTAAACCACTTCCATGCTGCCGTCTAGCAGAAAAGCTTCGTCGTCGAGGAACGACGACTGCAAGACGCCTTCTACCAGGGCTCTCGGCAGCAGTGGGGCCACGAACATCTTCAATCTTAGCGATGCGGGCCGCGCCGCCTCGGGTCAACTGCAGCTTGGCCTGTAGATAGGTGCCCATGGCTGACGTGGGCAAATGCAGCGGTCCAGGATATGAGACGCGCGGCGAGCCGGTGGCCTTATGACTGTCGCTCAAAGCCACACAGAAGCATCCTTTGCCGGCGTAATAAAGTCGATAGCATTCGACGAGTTCGTGCTCCATACCTGCGTAAGTTTCAAGCAAATGCGTGGCAGACGATTCGTTTCCCGGTTCGTACACGCGTAGCAGATGCTCCAACTTTGTGCGGTAGTTGCCTGCGTACCGCTGACTGCTTGTGCCTTGGTTCATACTGTGCGGCCTCAGTGGATATAGGAATTTTCGAAGAAATCTTAATGGACGCTTCTATGAAGCTATTATTAGTGAGCAATTCAAAATTGCACGTTTTCGGAATATTTTTCCATCGACTAGAAAGCTGAAATTATAAGGACGCGGCATCTAAAGCAGCGTGAAGCCGCTTCTCATAACTATACCGCTACATTTGCACGTGATGCGCAATTTCACTTGATTTGCGCTTCGTTAAGAAGTGTCTGGAAACAACTGATCAACGAGGCGATGCCAGTTCGCAAGCCTTCGTCTCGCGTTGGAGGATTTGGCTGTGTCACATGAGCAAAGTCAATAAGTCGAATGTCGGCCCCGAAAATTTCTGCCTCCGTGTTACCGTCCTTAATGGACTTTTCGCCGTCGTAAAGAAAGAGAAATGAGCTTGCAATGAATTGAGTCCCTAACTGCTCGTCAAACCACATTCTCAGCTGGTCCAGGCGACGCAAGAACTAAACTTACCAGCAAAATTGATGAGACACAGTATCACTTGTTTCCTATACTAAATATAGCAGATATTTGTACAAACTTACCGCCTTCAATAGCACAATTGTCTTAGTTGTGTCGTCTGCCGGTAAATAACATCCAAATGCTCGAGCGAGATGGTCGACGGAAGAAAGTCCGCGGCCAAAGTATTTGTCATACACTTTGTAGGCCTTCTTCTCTGGGTCAAACACCTTAATGCCCTGAATGCGAAGCCCCACCGTCTCCTGCATCGGAAATTTGGATTTTTCATGCGCGATCTTTTCAGCCGGCGCGTCCTCTTCGTAGGATCTTGTTCCCATCTTGACATCCATAATGCACGGCCAAGTTCTTCCCCACGTGAGATCTTCTAGCATCAAGTGTTCTGCCGTCACTACTCGTTATCACCCCGTCATTTCATTCACAATCCATCTGTCTTCTTACGTCTGGGGTGCAGTTCATCCTCGCCATGCGTCACCTCAGGTACAGTAATTGTACCATAGTATTTCGGCAAAAACTTCTGCAGTCCTGCAAATTTATGTGAGCCTGACTTCGACAGAAACACGCGCTCGTAGAAGTTGTGCTCGCGCATTCCTCGCCCTTTGCTTTGAAAAGGCTTTAAGATGCGTCCATTGTGGGCCTTCAGACCTGTTATCCGTAGCAATGAGACGATGCTTAGCTCACGTATTATTTACGATAAAACGACTAGCATCAGTACTCGTCTCGGAAGTGGCATGGCCGCCCACTTGGTGTGCCATCTTGGTGAAGCCCTGGAGGTCCGACATTTTACTTCAGTGCTAGCGATTTCTAACACACAATTTATGCCTTTATCATAAATAGCTGACATAAAATTTACGAGCGATTTACGTTACTTCGCATCACGATCAACTTGTTCATGTAGCATTAGGAAGCTCATCAGAGAAGACTGAGGTTGTCGCGTGCACTACTCGCATTAAACTGTTATAATCTTAGAGGTTTGACAGCTCAAAGATCTAGCTAATTGCTGTCCAAACGTAATTGTGCATAGCAAGCTCAATTTTATTTTGAAGCTGTCTTATATTTCGTTTCGCTTGCTAAATTGCAATTTGTGCCCAAATGGCGGATGAGCTGTCGTGCAGGAACGCAGTGATAGGCAGTAAGTAGTACATACAAACAGTGCAAGCAAACTACTCTTTGACCAGTTCCTGCAAGTTTGCAAACTTTGTTAACATTCAGTGCACTGTTGTCCATGAAGTGTGCCAATTATTCTAGCTCAACAGTGCTGATAAACTCTTAACGCTTTACAATTTCGAGGTCAGCTCGTACCTCAATACTTCCACTCGTTTGAGATTATCCGGCGATCGACCTTCAAAACCACACGATTCTTGTCAATGTTGTTACCCATAAGAAGTAGCTGGGCAACGCTAAATACGTGATTTAAACGTGCAGATGGTATAGAAGGAACACTCGCGGGTAGAAGTTGCCTCTTGGCACAGCTTGAAATTTGTAATTTTGTAGAATTGGTACGAATCTTGCTGCCGCAGCAATCACAGTATCAAGAGCATATCAACAGATTACATGTAGATTAATATCGGATATAAATTTTAATTCTGATGATTTGGCTGCATCCCCATTTAAGAAAAATTTCGAGTTATATGCGCAGACTGCAACGTTCCGCGCAGCAGTAACGTCGCTTTTTGTGCCCCTTTGATACACCACGACGCAGAAGAAATTAATGACTGAAGAATGTGATTCATTCAGGCTTACGTATAGGCAAAACACAAATCAAAGCAAAAAAGTACAACGCATTTTGCGCCCGCAACGATTAGGAAGTCTTCAATTACTCGATCTCCATAATCTTACCCAAGCTCTGCCGACTTTTCTCAAACGCCTGGACGATCGGATCGTCCTTTCGACTGCCCGAGTAGACCGAAGCCGAGTCGCACAAAGCGATGGCATGGCACGCTTCACTAGGACTTTTACCTTCGCGCATGAGCGACACCAGCTCATCGAATTTGGAGGTAAGCGCGTCGCAGCGAACAAAAGGAGGTAGCACAGTGCAAATGGTTTCGAGCGTCACCTTAGCCTCACGCAAAATATTATCGTCGTTCTTTGCGCGCTCCAAAATATCGGCAGCGTACTCACAGAACAGGCAACTTACAGACATTGAACTTGGCTTTTTCTCCACCTCCGCAGGTTCACAATTCGCAATACGTGTACAGACGGCATCCACATCTTCGTCCCTTTTCAGCGAATCAATAATCATGTCCTTGTGCTTCATAAGCAGCTTGCACTATTTCACAACAACTTCATAAGCTGAATCATTTTAAATTAACAACAACAATACGCAAATCTTACATCAAGGGACTCAGGGATCAAACGGCAAATTGAGTTGATCTCACTCTCAAAGGTAGCCAGGCTATCCGGACGTGCAATTAAAGATGCAAGTAACAGCGTGTTCTGTCGGCAAGACGTGCACTTCGAAGGCAAAAAGTCTTTGCCAGTGTAGCCAAGTAAATCAAACGCCGAATTTCTCGGAGAATCCAAGAGAGCGCACAGCTTCGACACCTGGCAAATTTCTTCAGGTTCTTTACCAGCTTGCAGATCGATCACAGCATCATTCAACACCATGAGATCGGAGTGGCACTATAATACATGCAAAGTATAATCAAGCGTCAAGCAACTTCTACAGAAAGTTTGCCACGTATGTTGCGTACCGCGTCGTCAGCAGGAAGTAATTGGCACACATTGCCTGCAGCTTCACGCATTTCCTTAACTTCCTCGGGTTTAATAGCAAGTGCATACTTTAGCACCGCCATTAGACCGCTGCAAATTGCGCACGTGTTTTTGTCCTCTTCATCGATCTCAGTAGCAGGCAAAGACAATTCCACCTTGGAAGGGACGGGGTCCCCCTGACAAAATGTTAGGTCAAAACACACGGCTTTCTCGTGAACGCCCTTTTGAAATGAATAAACAATCGTGTCCAGTTGCTTTAGAAACGAGTGGCACTGCAAACGCGTAGAAACATCAGTATATACAAGTAAAAAACGGTACTCAAAATCCATTTACCTGGTTGCCGTTCGAAAGCTTGTCGCACATGATGTTAGCTATTTCGCGAATACGTGTAATTGCGCTCGGGTCTCGTTCCATGCTTCTTTTGATAACCGATCCTAATCCCGAGCAAAACGTGCACCCATCAGTGGATACTGCAAATGCATTCATCACCATTTGCTTTAGCACAAGGTTTGAGGCTAATACGTCGCTGCTCAAGTTTTCCGGCGCTAGTGCAGCGCAGAACTTAAGCTCTGTACAAATAGCCTTGGAACTCATGCCCTTAGCGATGGCATCAATGACAAAATCAAACTCTTTCATGTAAACGTGACAGGGATTATCCGAGCCCAGCATATCGCAGATCATGTCAGCGTATAAACGAATTTCACGAATGTCGGTGCCATACTGCTGAAGAGCAACTTTCATTACTGTAGTAGCAAATTGGCAATACGTGCACTGAGTTGCGTTTCCGGGGGGCAACTGAGAAGCCACAATCGCGCCTTTCATTTCAAAAGCAATTGATGGCGCAACATCGTCCCAGCGCATCTTCTTGTCGCAAACATTAAGGAGCTCGCAGGTCTTAAATGGGTGCCCGCCCAATTTATCTGAATACGCAATATTGTCAAAATTCATGTCTACAAAAGCGCAATTGTACCTCGAGGGTACAAGTGGACATATGTTCAATAAAATGGTCTTGACAATCGGCAGCTTTTCTGGTGATGCAAGATTGACGTGGTGAATTACCGTAGCAACACGCGAGCAGAAGAGGCAGCCGTCATGAGGCAGGTAGGCATCACTATTCACCAAGACCGGCTCAGTACGGTCTTTGGGTTCCACTGTCTTCATCAATCCGCGAGGAATTGTATCAAAATCGGAAAGTCGGTCTGCGACTTCAACCGAGCAGTACTTCAGTGTCTTACAAATGGCACGAGGGTGCACTCCCTTTTCCAAGGAGTCAACAATAATGTCCAACTCGTTCACGTACTGGTGGCACGGGCTATCGTCTCCTAACATGCCACAAATCATGTCAGCGTAGTCGCGAATCTGGTCAATCTGGTCAGGAGTCTCTTGCAAGACCACCTCCAAAAATGTTGTAGCTGCGTCACAATACACACACGACTTGTCATTTCTCACCGTCTGACTCGACGGGAGGGAGTCATAGAGCAGATCTTGCGGACAGAAATTAAAATTAGCGCAGACTTCATGCGGGAGCTGGCCGAGCTGCACCAGCTCCACAATGCGGTCAAAGCTCGCTTCAACCTCCTCGCACTTGGATTCTGACGAAACCGTTGCGCACACCATTCCCAACACTGGCTTCACCATATGAAGCTGCTCGGGGAGTACTTCATTAACATGGTAAACAACGCCAGCTACGTGACGACAAAATGCGCACGACGTTTCGTTCTTCGCGGAGGCAGTCACCACTAAGGTTTTGTCCTCAACAACTTGATTATCGTAAATAGAAGACACCAGATCAAAGTCCCTGTCCGGTAGGCACATAGCAATCCGAGAGCAAATTACAAGTGGTTCAGTGTCGTGCTTCAGCCAGTCAACAATGTCATCAAAGTTCTTCAAGAACGCGTGGCACTTCGAGTCAGCAGACATGGCGTCACAAATATCGCCAATTATGGCTCGTACTTGTTGCACTTGCTGTACTTCCTGAGCCATTGCCTGGCTAACCATCTGCACAAATCTCTCGCACAACTTGCACGACAAATTATCGGCTTTATCCAAGTCCGATACGATTGGTACGACTTCGCACACTTCGTCGTCCGTCTTGCCCTTCGACACCAACTCTTTGATCGTATCCTTCGAGTCTAAGATGGTATTACACTACAATTACAGAATAAATTCTCTCAACTGTGACCCATCGCAAACGAGAATATACTTTCGTACCTGCTGCACCAAGTCGGCACACTCAAGATCATCGCACGACGCTTCGCCCCAAAATCTCACCGAGACCATGTCAACGACTGGGCGAAAGAGCAGAGATAGCTTCTCCGTCTCAGTTGGAAGCTGATCCTGCTCGTGAATCGTTTGCAGCGCCTTCATGCATGCGCGCTTCCGCTCCACCGTCGAATCTTCCACCTTGACATCGTCCTCGATCACAACAACACGCACAACGTCGCCGTGGGGCTCGTCATTGCTAAAAAAGCGCTGCAGCATAACCTCAGACTTCTGGACTTGTTCGTTCAACGCAGCCATGACGGCCGAGGCAAAGTCCCCGCCCTCTTCCTTCTGCTCGTCCTGAAGCGGTGAATTGGCCTCGACTGGATCTTGCATGCTGAGCTTGGCGCTTACGATCGCGGACGCAGCCGCCACATTCAGCAGTAGAGCGTGAACAACGCGCATTCTTTCAAGTGGATTCTTCTCTTGATTATGTGCTCAATACGAGAGCTTTGAAAGTGACCAACGGGCTATCTATCCTTTTCTCCCTTTTCCCAGCAGCTTTCTTTCTTTCCATAAAATAAAAATCTCAAATTACAGCGGTAGCTACTTTTTAGCCGAAGTTTATATTTGACTTTCTCTTAATAGTTCGCAGCTCCGAACGCTTTTTGGCACTGAAAAAGTGAATCTTCCTAACGCTAGTCACTAAGACATATGAATACCTTCCGGTAAAGTACTCAGACTTAAAACGGCCAGCAATCAGCAGCAAGCACCCGACAGATTTAATGGTCTGTTGTGCCCCATTTTGTATGTAAATGAACGTTTATCAATCACCGACCTGGTGGGAGGTCATTGCATAAATTCGACATTTCATGCTTAATAGCTGGCTTGCCTACAACTTGAAGTCAAACGGTCTGCTTACAGGATAAAATTAGAAAGGAATTAGTGCTATCAATTTTTTAGATGTAAAAACTTTATATTGGTTGAATTTACTCTTGTCCGCCAGTAGCAGAAAAAAAACTCTTATTATCATGCTCGTATTGTACCAAGTCACCAACCCAGTATCGATGTTATTAAACTCGCTGAACACCAGCACTTTGACTCGGAGTTCCTTTCTAAAATTGAATCAGTATCACTGAGTCAAGACTTTAAATCACGTTATTTTTTAAAACAGACTCAATTAAACAGACTTGAGTTGTGGCTTGAGCTAATTACCGAGAATAGACAAATTCTACATGGATGTCTTGGCAAATGAGCCTAGCGCTTTTCTTTGGAGTGAATATGAAGGTTGTTTCGCGGATGTTTAGAGCGCGAGCACTTTCACACCCCCAAAATACGACAAAGAGGTAGCGTAAAAGTTACGAATCGTCTTTTATGTCTGTTCCACTTATCTATAGATACTCTGAAGCTCTAAAATGAAATTTAAAACTTCGGTGAAGCGATATTACGCGCCACTTTATACAAATTGGCTAGACGCCTGCGAGAGTGCCTTTAAGCCGCATGATATCGAAGCTTGCATTGATGGGTGATAACTGCTTGTTTGCCACTCCCGACAGCTCTTCTCACTGAGATTCTTAGAGAGGAAATGTAGCTGCTTAGACCCACAAATATATGTGATTACACGTCAAATAAGTCCTGACGCCAACCTTTTAGTTAGCAGTCGTCATCGGCAACCGCGCCAGATTAACATTGTACCAGAAACACATACGCAGTGGTCCTATTTTTGTGAAGTCGGTAAATTGCAAAATGAATGTATAGGAATCTTTGTTCGCAATTACTTGCTACCTTTAAGCCAATCATGTATTAAAGCCAACTCTCACCAATTGGACGCAATCATTTGAACACGTCTGTCCATGCGCCTGTCCGTGACGTCACTGTTGCGAGTCATCCATTGAAAAAGAAGAATTATGACCCCTCGGACAAAACTTCGCGTTGGCGGCTATCAGATTTTTTTATCAAGTTTTTCTAAATTGAAACATGCTGTATCCCTTTGTCTAATTCTCACGTAATATTGTGCGCTAGATAATCTTACCACTTGACAAGCCAATCACGTCAATGTTGCACCTAGCGAAATTCTAAAAGTTTCTCCTTTTTTTTCTTTATCGATAAAGATTGATGCGGCTTTCGGCGTAGGTCGTGTCTTGGACTTGTCTGGACTTGGCATATAATGCGTCAATAACCCGAGATTGAACGTCGGATGTAGTCATGACAAGTTCGCAGGCAATTTCACTTTTGCAATATGCGATTCTCAAAGGCATTTTTTTCAATTCAATCTTCTGCAGTTTAACCTCGCGCCGCTTCTTGTCGTAGCACTGCTTCTGTCGAATGGCGAGAAAGCTTTTTCGTGCAAGTTCAACCCAAAGCTTGCGTTTATCCACAGACCTCTTGGCGAATTCAATCAGCGAATCCTCTTTTGTTGAGGTTGAAAACTCGTTCTGCGTTATCGACCTTACTTGTCTTCCTAAGTCGATCGCAAATGGCAATAACTTTGTTGAGGAACTGACAGGTGCTGCGTGTGCATATTAAATAGTACTTTAATGGTTTGCCCAGTCATTGCCAAGATACGAAACCATATAGCCCAATGCTCCTTTTAGAACCAGATTTTGCTGCGTTGTTTAATTGTCTCTTTGAACTTGATGAGCTGTTGTCCTACTAAACTGATTTTCCATTTGATTCATCCACGATTTCCAAAATGTCGACGCGACTTTTACGTCTTCGTCAATGACGACGACTCGGACAATCCGTGGTGTCGTGCGAATCCATTAAATAATGATCTAGCGACTTCTTCAGCATCAGCTTGGTGATTACTTTGCACGCTTTAATGAAGCTGGGATCGGCATCATTTCTTCGAACTTTATTGAGATTGCTTGATTTCCATCGCATACATGTTTCACATGTAAAGCGTACTCCCGAATGTCTTTTTCAGAGTTGGCCAGGATGAGCAACCACTGGTCCATCATGTTGCCCACTAATTATACTCGTGCGCAACTTGTCATAATTTGGTACAAAGAACCGCTTGACGATTCAATCTGCCTGAAAATTAAGCAGCTTTTTTATCGTTACAAACTTAGAGTTTTCTTATACTTGATACCCGTTTCAAGACACTGAAAATTGAATCCATTGCGAAGCCTTTTTCTTAACTCTTCTTTCGGCTTATATCCGAAAGCGTGCTGATGAATACACTTTCACACTGTGCATATTTGTTCGTGATGGATTTTCAGTAAAATTGTTTTCTCTCATAAAGGTGGGTATGCAGCTTATAGCCATCTGCAACAGGCATAGAACTATACTACAATCGTGATGCCGGACGACAGATCGTAGATGGCATATGCAACGATCGATGTGGCAAAACTAAAAACAATCGATAACAAGCTGATGTACCTTAATACGCAAACCTAAGCTGTCCATAATTTGACTCCTTACGTTTACATAAGCATCAATACGCTGCAGTTTAATTCTAAAACAAGAGCTAACAAAAGGCATAACGACGAAACACAAGGGGCAAAACAGTACGTTATTAGATAGTCAAAGTCACAATTTGTGTACCTGTGATCCCAGTGTGTATCCCGCTTGTTGGTTGTATTGCAATATAAGTCACGTGATAATCTGAAATGCAAAACTTAGCTCTGAAAAGCTTATAGAAATAAAAGCAGTGCATGGTTTAATGAAATGCATATCAGTAAGAATTAGTTAGCTCGATGAGTAGGTTATGTAAATCGAAGTGGTTTTCTTACAACGACATTCCTAATTGATGTTGAGCTCACATTTTTGAGGAGATGAAGCTTCATCAAGTCTTGATTTTAGAGCCAGTTTTAGTCTTGAAGTCAGGCAGATCGAATTTGTGGCTTGTATTTCTTTTTAGTATAGAATAAAGGTGAATGATTTAAGCAAATCATTACGTGGATCTGATAGCACCTGTAATCAATAGTGACTAGAATAATTGATTGCAATCCTTTGTGAAGATGAAGCAGTATGCTCAAACATCACAAGGCAGGCTAAATAAGCTGGAAGTCTTGTTTGGTCTCGAGGGGGTACAACAAATGGCTGCACAAACAACAAAGCGATCAATGAGCATCTGGTAGAGCTCTCCAGCTATGGAAACGCTCTGTATACATCCATTCCATTCGTAAAAGACGAAGTCATCTGCGTCGAGTTTTATGCTTTGCTCAAATTAAAGCCACGCACGGTAAATGAATGTACTTTTGGCTGGAAGGAAGCAGAAGCAATCCCGCTTCGGGGTAGAGAGGTTAAAATATTCATGATCTGTGGCTTGTTGCAAATGGAGGTTCAGTCCTATTAGCATCGACGTTCGGCGGACGAGTACACGAAATAATTATTCACAAACAATCAAAATGGCATTTTCTTATCTAATATTCGGTAAGTATCAGCTGAAACAAGTCTTTAAGCTACCCAACTGTATGCACAGTGTGCGGTCACGTTTCCTTACAATGTGCGAGGGCAGAACAAATTTGGTAATATTTGGTCAGGCGTAACGATCTCCGCTGGATAAGCTGGCCAGTGACCCGTTCTCAGTAAAGACGGTAGGCAACATCTCGATAAATGGACTGTCATGGGTGCGGCCAAGACGGAGGTTTCTTTTGTGTGCACCAATTTCGCTGTAAAAGTTGTATATAGTTCTGCGTGTAGCTTATAGACAGCCCCGGTAGAGAAAGGATCCTTAGACATAAGCCCCATCAAACAGTCTTGTATCTATGGATATCAGCTCAGTCGATGATGACGGGGTTAATTTTGACCTGCAATATGCGCAGCAAGATTTAGGGGACCAAATCTCACAGCCAACCAGTCGTCGGTAACTCGCAAGAAAAGGCATCAAGCTATTGAAGCACGCCGACCTACTGCGGAAAAGTGGCTTTTGTCAAGCCTTAGAGTGAAATAAAAGGTCGCCGTAAGCATGGCTCGATAATATCTGTGACAGCCAAGAAAATGTTTGATTGACTATGGTCTGTACTCGTCAGCCACGAGGCGCTCGATAATAAATTTCGGTACTCCACTGTCGAAGAAGGCCTGCCATACAATAGTGTTCTAAGAGCTCACCGATGTACTTGGCGACAGGAACGAATGCCAGTATACATAAAATCAAGGTGGATCTAGATGGATGTTCTTTGATTCTGATAGCGTTAGGCGCTGTTTGGATGCAAGGTATGACCTCATCCTGAACATGGCGTGGAAAGAGCACCATGAGCCCTGGCTTGCTTGAAGGTCAGATAACATCCGCTTTGCTTCTTGCGGGCGCTGCTAATTCAAGGTTCCAACTCTTCTAGGATGCAGAGTGCTATTGGTGTGGACACTGGACTAAGTTAATCAGCATTGTATGAGACACTGATGATGTCGGAATTTTTTTTTGAGCCCTGAAGATTACTGGACAATATTCAAAAAACTCCATCCACTGTATATCATGAGTGACATTTTTGGCTACGAGCCAGGACAATATGGACGAAGACGTATCACTGCGCGATGAGTAGAACGTAAGTCACGAAGCAGTGCTTGCGGAGGAAATCACTCTTCGCAAGTTGTAAATAGCATAGTGAGCCCCCAGTCAAGGCATCAATCGCAAGCCCTGCCGGTTTGCGTAGAATGGCATACTACCCACTGAGCAAATCTCGTGCAAAAATGTTCTCGCTGTAGATTATGCTAAAGTCATCAAGGTCACGGCTCTGGAGTGGCGCGTTGTCTACTGTGCAGCGCTTGTTGAGGACAGCACCTACTGCATTCCATGTAAGTTATTGCTGGCCGCAGGCCAAGGCATTAATGCTGAGATTCGAAAAATACATGTGATGTGGTATGCATAGCGCTCGTCGTGAACAGCACTTGCTGTATAACCGGTATGTCATAGTCGACCTAGATCCGAGGCACCTGAAACGGTGATATTTGTCGTACGCGCAGAGCGGCACATGATTTAAATATGAAAAATCGAGCTCTGTGGAGATGTCGGTCCGTCAATGCACAACCGCGCCAACACAACTTTTACACGAAGCGTCTCCATAATACGGTTGGTCTTGAGACCGCGACGCATGGCGCTCATCGATTAATACCAATCGTCTCGTTTAAAATGCTTGTCGGTAAATGGCAACAGCGTTTAGCTATATGCTCTTATAAAGAGCAGTCAAGACAGAAAAGCTGAAATCGAATCCCACTCTGAATGCTCAACATCTATCTGGTAATTTTTACATGGCAGCGCTGAAAGATATTCTTTATCGACGACCTGGACAAGGCACTGGTAACATGACTTGAGAAAAGATCACTTTCTCGTCACTATTGGATATAGCGGTCTAGAAAGTCAATACTGATACTTCTAGTTTATTTGTTTTGGCATAAAGCGCCAAGACGTGATCTTGATGTCGGCGTTATGCGTATGTGTTTTC
This sequence comes from Plasmopara muralis, assembly GCA_003676415.1. Lineage (NCBI taxonomy): Eukaryota > Oomycota > Peronosporomycetes > Peronosporales > Peronosporaceae > Plasmopara > Plasmopara muralis. The sequence goes on from RCHQ01000013.1 coordinate 364,202, forward strand.
GGCGTTACCCCGACAAGAGGCGTACGAATGAGATCGACCTAGGCCCAGTAGCCGACTAAATGCGTGACACGACAATGGCTATTACCAAATGAGTAGAGTGACGTCATCAATGCTTGTTTTCACCAGGAAATAAGGCAGGAACAGTTAACGAGCGAACGTCTTTCAATTTTACGCCGACATTCTGAGTCAGACACGCATGACACTTATAGAGTAATTACAAGGCATCTCGTCGTAAACACATGTTGATAATTAACAACATCGCACAAACCTTTACGTTTATATAGGGCGTTCGACGAAATGATACGCCTAAGACCTTATCCATCTGAGTTTAGAGGTAAATGTAATAAGACGTGAAAAAAAACCTCTTCATCACTATTGAGCGAAACGGGCTGAAAACTCAACCATAATTTACTTGAGGTTTATTTTAGTTAGGGTTTACAGTATTTTTTTATCTGTTGATAAAGATACACGAGGTTGTAGTCTTGAGTTCGGTGTTTTGAACGTGCAATAGACATGCAGCATATAATTTGGCTGGGTCCAAGATGATAACTGATGCGTGAAACACCCAGTGAATACTGTCCACGACAAGTGTTGTTCAATAAGCATGTTTTGGGCCCCACCTGCAATGACTTGGTCTATTTCCAATCATATCTTGCTGCGAAACTCTGGTGTCGGCGGTCATTCCTCAGCCACCACGTCAAGTGCAGCGGCAGAGTCTCAATCCTCTTTCTCTTGTCATCACCGGCATGCAGCAAAAGCTATTTCTCCCGAATGTCGCTAGTGGTTTATGCCGCAGTGATAGAGCCTCGCCCATACTGCCTTTCTTAACGCCAATCATACCATCACCGGCATACAAAAACCTGCTTCATTTAATCAAGTGCTTTCGTCAATTGCGCTTCTTTTCCCTAGAAGAGGTGGGGTAACAGCATACCAATGTTTTGCAGGGAGTAAAGCAGAGAGCACACAAGGTTCTTGGTCTCCAGTCAAACCAAGGCTTGTGGCGCTACGCCACAGCCACGCCTTATCTAGTTTGAGATGATAAAACAGCTCCTGACGCTATTGAAATTGCTGAGCTACGCACTTTGTTAGCGAGTACCATAAACACTGATCCTATTTTCCATTTTGCTAAGCGATTAGTAGAAAAACCACGTTGGTGTGCGAGTAGATCCTCAGCTTAAGGCTGACTTCCTTTGACGGAAAAGCGTCGTTCATTAAAGCCCGAATTTTGGAGCGGTCTATGGCATACTGAGAAACATAGTGAGAGCCTCAACAGCCAGCAAGCCAAACTCACAAGCACATTTGTGTCAAAGCGGAGCTCTTATAAAACCAAACCCTACCGACCATAGATTTCTCCCTGCGAATTGACAGAATTTAGTTCTTTTATAGTAGGTCTTCTTCGCGCATTTTATATGTTGCGAGGCGGCATAGCTGGTTGTAAAGTAATGTTTCTCTAAACCTTGACCGCTCGACGCATCAAGCATCCCAGCCGCAATTACAGATAAAGCAGCGATAAATTTAGTATGCCCGCTAGCATCTGGAAGCCTTACATCCTCTTCGTTCGCATGGCCGAAATTGTAAGAAGCTTGATAGGCCCTTATTTTGTGAATTTTCTCTTATCCGTGCCACCTGATAGTAAACTTCGGCATTTATGCCACTAATACGGCATCGTGGAAAAAGGTCGGGTGTACTTAGATACGTCCGTCTGAACCGCTTTCGTGCAAAGTGTGCTTATATAGAGATGATTGCAATCTCTATTAAAAGAAAATCAATAACCAGAATAATTCATATCTTTGATAGATTTGACGCAATCTGCTTGCCTGGAATTAGTATCAGTCCTTAAATTGAGACCTAATTTTGCAGTTTGAAATAAGTTATTCGCTCAAAACTTCAATTCAAAGTATTAGTTATTAGTTTTTTCTGAGCGATGTCTTTCTTACCATAATTACTGTTGTATCGACTCCTACGTACTATTTACTGCCTTTTGTCGATATTAAGATAGTCATTTGACGTGAGCAATGAGAAATGTTAATTCCGAGTAGTGCGATACACACTAACTTCGTGTAGCCCCGTTACACGTTTAGTAGATGCTATATTTTCCTGGCATAGCAAGCAGCACCGAGATGCTCTTCGATACAGCTATTTACAATTTTAAAGATGAGCGGGACAAGCTCACTCGACTGCTGGCCAAACAAGCTACAAAACAATACAGCACTTATTCCTTTTCGTCATTATTGCTTTGCTATCAACCAAACCAAAGCGGACAAGCCTCTGGCAGAGTCCTGAACACTGTATTAGTGTTTTAATTCACGAGAAACGCCAACCGGACCGAATTGGTCAAGTCGGCGAGCAATTTTAGGTGCATGTTTGGGTTTCCTACAAGCTATCAAGCTATCATCTGACGTAAAATCGCCTACACTGGTCTGTTACGCGATACTCGGACACGGTAATACTTGAACAATGCTTTCTATATTAGACCCCAACGATAAATTATGAGGAAATGTACATGTGAATAATCTTCGCGACACATTCGCCTTGAGTTGGAGCTTCCGAAAAGCACAGCGGTAATGTCGTTTTGAGCGTTCCGCGTCATTTTTTAATTAAAGAAATTTCTAGTCTAAATGAGGGAGAGTGTACCGGAGTTACACGGGCCCGATGTGTATCACACTATAACATCCAGTCAAGTGGTCCTTCGAACAGCGATAAGAAGATAGTATTAGGACCGAGGATACAGTCGAACAGGTACTGCTTAGTATGCTATCCCGAAAGTGTAGGACACACCCCATCATTTGAAACGTTAGGAAGATACCAACTCATATTTGAAGCTCAAACGCAACATTAAGTCTTGGGATTAGGACCAACAAAAGTTCAAGATCCCAAGCAAATGCTTGTATTGGTATATGTATAGAAGAAAGATGAGAGAATGAACAGTAAACACGTAGTTGTGGCAGCTTCGCTGCACCTAATGTATCTCCTCGATGTCTGGGCTGGCAAAATGGCTGGACAAGATACGATTCTTGGCATAGTATTTATGACTCGGCTGGTACCGGTTGGATATAACAGATAAAACGATGTGACGCTCGCAACCAGCTGGCCGGACGACAAATACTGTACGGAGAGTGTTATAGATTGTCGTCCTAGAGTAGATGTCTACCGACAATCCTGTCCAATCTATATACGTGCCGCTACATGCAAAGTCGTCAAAAACACAGTGAGTTGCAAATCAAGAGCGCTGTATCCCCCCGTTAGTCAACAAACCAGGTTCAAGAACGTTTTCCGCGGCAGTAATAGTCCAATGTGTCGGCACGCACCCACCTGAAGATGGGTCTGGCTAGAGTTCGTGCACTTTGATAACAAAATTATGTCAGCAATTCACAGATGTGCAATCTATAGAGCCTGCTCATATAAGCCACTACAGCTGGTGTGCGCGAGGCACTTGATGTTTTGAAGGATACATTGGAGAAACAAATGATTATCCATTTCTATCAGCCCAACTTAACTAATCTCTCGATCAAGCAGCATCAATCTCTCAGTCTAGCCAGTGCACGATCAGATCGTAGGGATTAAGATAGATCAATGTTCGGCCGATCTGATCAACATACGATTCTAGTGGGGACAAAGCTATCAGGTCATGTTGAGCAAGTCTGCATCCACGAAGGAGATCCTTCCGGTGAAGATTTGAAAGTCCAGATGACGATACTGCCTGATTTGAATACGAACACTGCAGAGGTAAAGCGAAAAGATATTATGGTCAGAGTTTTGAAAGAAAGTACTCTAGAGAAACACAAGAAATCTTCGACAAATCATCTAAGCTCGGCACCACCTGCTTCTAGAAAAAGGCTACACCGTGTCATCTGCTTCACGATATATATATTGTGATATGATTACTGAACATGTCGGACGAGTGGTCCAGCCGTTACTCCGCAGATCTGCGAGAAGCTGTCGAACTTAATCAATGATCTTTCGGCAATTGAACGTCACTCTCCTTAGGTCGTCGCCAGTTGTTGTGACCATAAAATGATAAGGTTGGCATCCAACTTTAAAAATCACGCTTAGTGAGCGACCTGACCCATCGGATACTTCCTGATGCCATTAATCACCGACCTGCTGAAAGACCTTAACAAAGAGCTATTGTACTATAGACAACCGGTTCTCTGTGAATCAAATGATTGAGTGACTTGCGGATTCCTGCTTTCTTTATACTATTAATTCTTCGAGCGGTCTCGTATGCCTTTTGGGCTTAAGAATCCGCCACGATATTACCAGCAGTAGCTTGAAAATCGCTGAAGGAAATAATTGATCTGAATTGGAATATGTCCTCAAGAATGGAAAAGCCAACAGCGGCACGATTCAATCAAAACTCGGTCGACAATCGTACATGAATGACATCCTGGAGGCCAGACATCAGCTTTTAATCGCACATCGAGGACAAGCCGAAACCTGAAATTATCTGTGCAAGAAGATAGGTCGACTTAAAATGATATATTAAAGGAGTAACTTGTCAATCAGTGATGTAAATTGCTCCTGAAGATATCCCAAAGTCGATTACTTAGGTTCCCGCACGTCGAAGTTGAACGGATAAGGGGATCATCAAAAAATCTGAGGACGTTGCCCGGTCTGCCGGTTATATGAACGCTGCGATTAAAGCAATCCAGCCCAAACTACGATAGCTTGTTTTCTGGAAAATATACAATTTGCACCACCCCTACATGAACTACGCGAGATATTTCCACGAATGTCCAAGGCAAAAGAGTGTATGTCAGATCAGGTTGAGCTATTGAGGAGACAAATAAAATTGTGCTAGCGTATCGTTGATCATGCTAATACACAAGATAGCGACAACTCCGGTATCACGACACTTAGGTCAGGATCGACTACTCGTCGTTGTAGTCTATGCACCCGACTGAGCGAATCCGACTAGGCTGATTTATAATCACGACGGCATATTCATGCCAGTAACATTTGCTGATTATTATATGAGCTGAACTTCAGTATGATATATAAGAAGTCTTGACTTCTCTGTGGACATTATACGTAAGTTTAGCGATCCTGGTCAATCTACCAAGGCCTGACTCGGCGATCAACTAGAGCTTGCTATTCGATCACGGGCCTACAAAGCAGATCTGCAGCGAGGTTTAATCTATTTTTGCATAGTGACGAATATTAATAAAGTGTGCTGAAGAAGAAATATAATCTTGGCGCTAATCCACGGATAGATGTAGGCTGCATTTAAGCAGCAATCACCCTAGAAAGCAAGCTTGGTCGCGAATTGTTAAGGTCTCTTTCACATTTAATTTATGCAATATGGTGATGATGATGAGTTTTGACGGATCGGCGTGCGTCAATCGCGCTGATGGTGCGTGTAATACAACGTTGTGAAAAAAATCTGCATAGTATATAGATGTGAAACTCATGCACTTACCTGGTCCTATACTAATAAATCAGAGTATGTATTTAGTCTACTTTGAGGATATGCTTACTGGATACTATATTACAAGAAGCGTTTGATCGGATGCAGGAAATTTAATGTAGTGGCCTGAAAGATGCGGAGCATAATTCAGTGCAAGGCTCATTGGCAAACTCCGTTTTAAAGCATACGCTAAAAAAAATAGCAGGGAGTCTGGCCGATACATGAACTAACACATGCCAAAAAATAGAGCAATTAGTGCGCCGAGTGGTCATAGTTGACCTCAAAAGCGATTTGTGTAATGCTAATTACTCCCCCCCCCACGGCTGCCGAATTTCCTGGTCTGGAAGGATAATGGTCAGATCACGCCCATAGCTGCAGAGATTATATCGCGGTCCCGTCGATATGATACCCTCGAAGTGCTTCAGTTTGACGTCGAAAAACCAATTAGGGCGGATCGAGTACTCAGAGTCCAAGACTAAAAATAATGGATAGCAGTGTTTATGACCGTACGTTTAGTACTCGGAGAGCCACGTCTGACTGTAGTCATAAGCTTGACCAAACGACGCGATCGCCTCCGATCAACACCTCGTTTTGAAAAAAAGGACGCCTACGCAAGACACAAAAGGCTATACGCCACACGCATTAGCCGATATAATCGCCTCCGAATCTGGCGCGCCGTCGGATGGGTACAGACCTCCTACTTTACATCCTACTAAGACAAATAAGTTTAACCCAATAAGTACCACCAAGTCAAGAGCCACCTCGCCGACGGGTACACAAGGCGGGGGAGCCGTTACCCTACCCAATATTTAATACATTCAAATGATGTGGGCTCGTGTGGCGCAGTGTGCGAGACTAAATCAAGCATTAAACTTGCACAATCCTTTGCGAAACTTTCATGGATGGAACTGAGCGTGCCGACTTTGCTCATTTCGCAACTACTTCCATACAAACGGCCTTTTGAGTGCATTTGTGCATTCCAAACTAAAAAATGGGTATCGCTTGTCAGCGGTTGGTATTGCATGTCATGACTTCAGACAAGGTGTCAAACCATACAAACCCTGAAAGAAGTAACCAATTCTTACGCACTAAATAAACTTTTGTAATTGACCTTTCCATTTTGTGATAGCATATCAGCCAATGAGATACTTAAAAATTTGCAGGCCAAACTGCAATTTTCAATATTATTTTTTCAAACAGCAGTTTACATACACTCTTTTGTTAACTAAATCACCAAAATCCTCAAGGTGTTGCGTCGCAGGACAATGAAGTTACAGTATGTGCTCTTTTGACGATTACACACCGGTATCTCGACAAGCTTGTATTTGGTGCCAGATTTTGCACATATTATATATTAAAAATGAACGTGCAAAGATCTGGCAACTGTTAGCTTAGTCCGAAATGTAAATATAGGTCTACGAATGACTTTATAGTCTGTTTAGTGCTTATCCTATTTTTTTGCTCCTGACACTGTGTAGCCTCCGGATACAGAACCTCAAATGCAAGAGATGACAATCACACCTTTGAATATATATCGAAGAAGCAATGGCTGACCAAGATGCAACTTTCTTGTTTTAAAAGTGCACATTACACGTACAATATATAGTGCCATCGATCTCGTTGAACTGCGTTATTAAAGCCACAGGGGCTAATTTAATAACACGAGTCAATTGCAGGATTCTCCGTTGCCAAAAACCCAATATTGCATGTAATATATTACTAGAAATGAGAGAGCCATAATGTATCAGCGTCGTAACGCAAACATAAAATGTAGATATCAAAGTACTGGCACCAGCAACCTGTGCGGTATATCGGAGGAAGGCATACGCATCGTATTTTGTAGTACGGTGCTCACAAATGACAGTTCGTCCTTCTGCATCGCAGGATAAGTCACCCAAATGATGTTAAAAGCTACCCGCGCATGCAGTGCCATTTTAAACCTGCTACCCGCATTTTTTTCGGTAAATTACAGCGTTAAATCTAGCTAAATCATTAGCACTCTCAAATTTAATGCCAAGTTTTCCTATTTAAATAGGAGATGTATTCATTTCCACACAGTAAATCACAAGAAGACTTCCACGTCGCACCATGTACAATGGGGCCGCTCGGGATCGTGGAGACAAGGTACAGCTCTTTGGCTTTTGTCTTTGTTCAACTTCTTCCTTTTTAACCTCGTCTTTGCCCTCAATCACTGTTGATTCAATCTGTCGCCATACACAGAAACGGCAGCGTCTGACGCCCCCACGAAACGAAGTGTGGATTGAGGCCATTCTAAATAACGGTAAGAAGTCAGAAAGTTGCCCTCCTGCATCAACAGCTATGGGTAGTGTGGTGGACGCGTCGTCGGCTGTTACTTGGCAGGGTAGAGCGACGTCTGACTACTCCCAACCATCAAATACTCCAGGACCTGCGCACAGTCAGCACTACACTGGTGCGTCAAACTATCAAGGGATTGCGGCAGGACGCCCTTTATTGTATCCGGCAAGACCCTTAGAAAGACCAGCAGATTATAAAGGGAGAATTGTTCTGTCAGGATGTCCAGAAAAATTGACGAACGAAGCACAGGGTTACGCAGTTAGACCTGTAAAGAATACATCTGAGTATCAAGCAATTTCAGTATCTGGTACTGACATTTATCAGAATCGGGCGATTGAAAGTTCTTCGAGTTACCAGACTAGGACGGTGGATGGAGGGTATCAGGGTAGAATTGTGGACGCGCGGACTGAATTTCAGGAGAAATCGGCGGACGAAAATGCAGCGTACCCTAGAAGGCTTATATATGGGTCTGCTCCTTGTGAGCAACAAATGGTGGATGGTTTTACCAAAAGAATACCATATCAGGGTCAAACAATAGAGTTTTTCACTTCAGGAAAGATGGCCGAGGATTACAAGAGAGATAAAAAGTTGCCGCCGAGAGTGGAAGAAATGCTGAGAGAGCAAGTAAATTTAGACGAGTCGGTTTTGCACGATGCGTTCGCTGTGGCAATGGAAGACCTTATTCCAGAAAAAGAAGCCAATTTTGTGGCCAAGGGATTGTGCCACTTGTGTGGATCGAGCGAAAATTATTTCGTCCCCGTGGTAAATTTTTGCCCCCATGCAGACGAGCACCACTCCCTATGCCGGGAACATTTGCGCAGCGTATACCGAGTGCGCATGGAAGCTCTATTTGTTGGCAGGAACGGATCGGCACCCAATCGCCGCCTTTTGCGGTGCTTAATGTGCACACGAGGCTGTCCGTGCTCAAAATGCATTGCAGAGAGAAAGCAGGATGTGCAAAAGTACAAACACTATCTATTGGACACGCTGCGCCGTAGCGGAGAAGGCTCGGTCATTACGGTGAAGGACGATTTTACTGAAGCAGCTACTAGTGCCAAAGCTGCAATATTGGATGTTACCTCTGAAGGTCGATTGACGTATGGGATACCTCCAGCTACGAGCTCAAGCGATAATTACCGATATGCGCCGTATCCACTCGCTACGGCATTAGAGCCTCGACTTCTCTCAGGAATCTTGAATCGCAGTATTGAGTCAGAAAGTTTATATGAAAGACACAAACATGGGCATACAGACGAGTCTGAGTTTAAAAAGTATGCAGCGGTGCAGATGAACCGCCACGAAGCTATTTCTTCCAGTATGCAGGCCCAGCCAAAGTCTTTGTTTCCTCCTGTCCCAAAACGTGCATCTAAAGATACGTCTGCGGCAATGCACAATGTGACCGCGAACAGTTCACAAACCTCAAATGCTCGTGTTCTTACTCGAGTAGCACTAGCACCTACACTTCCTCAAGGCTTTGTAGAATCACCGTCAGCTGCTACTGTTTTGAATTGTTCCGAGTCTGAAAAATCTTTAGTGCAGTTACTTAGCTCGTTGAATCAAGGTGGCACTACTGCATGTTTGACGACAATGGATGCGAGCAGCCAAGATAACAGCCATCGTCAGGTCGACTTGCGCTCTGGTGCGAACGAAATTACAGCGACAAGTGGAAAGACTGAAAATATGCAGAATACTGGCGATATGGAAATGGAGGCCTCTCCTAAAACCTACCTTGGTCGTAACCGGCACTTTCAAGAAGCTCGTTCGTATCATGAGAAAGTTACCACGAGCTCGGATGAATCGAGCGGCAGTCTTCGGCGTGATGCGTCGAGTGCTAAGACGCGGTCTGTTGACGAAATGTCGACACAAAAGCCAGAGACTAGTGAAATTGACGCCAGCGACCGTCCAGCTCCACGCGAATTGGCATCACCAAATATTGACGAAATTGTGCCACGTAAAAATTGCGCTGCAAAAGAACATCTCAGTGACGAAGCACGACAAATGACTAGACTGAAAACTGACCGTGAAAAGGGTAACCTACACTCAGTTGTGAAAAAAGAAACTCGTTCGACGACGACGCCAACTGCAACAAATCGTGGGTCAGGGCGCTCACGCAAGCCACACTCATCAGGCGGGTTGACATTTTCTGGAAAGAGGCACGCATCAAAAGTTATTTTGTCTACTAAGAAGATAAAAGGTCGACCATCTAGACGTGCGAAGCGAGGATCGAAAATTGACGAAGAGACAAAAGATGAGACGTATGATGTGGAACCAAACGAAAAACACGAGAACGACGAGAGTGTATCGGACAACGAATTGGATGCCAATTTGGATTTTTGTGAAGTTTGTCAGGGTGCTGGTGATCTGGTTTGTTGTGACAAGTGTCCACGTTCCTATCACTTAAAGTGTCTTGATATGACCGATGACGATCTTCCTGAAGGCAATTGGCAGTGCGGTGAATGCAAGAAACCATCGCGGTTTGATGCTTATTTCACTGCTGTAGCTTCAGAGAAAACTCTATATGACAAATGTCTGAAAATTGTTGCGTGTTTAAAATCACACCCTTTTTCAAAACCGTTTCTTACACCCGTTGAAAACGTACCAATGTATACACGGGTGGTGAAGCAACCAATGGATCTGTCAAAGATCGAAACCAAGCTAAAGAGAGGATCCTACGACGTTGATAGCAACACAGTGGCATCTTGCTTAGATTACACGCAGTTTGCGAACGATATTCGTCTCATGTGGTCGAATTGCAAACTATTTAACGACGATGGATCGGGCATCACGCGTGCAGCTGATGTCTTGTCCGTGGGCTTTGAGCGTTTGTATAACGAGCTGATTGAGCCTTCGTTGTCTTCGTAAGGGTGCTGCATTATCAAAGCTAACGAGCCACTTTTCAGGGTCTACTGTGTAGTGCCCTCAATTATTTGTATCTTTGGCAATCTGTGACGTATAATATTTGTGTTCATATTAGTCGCAGTGTTGGTTAAAATTGAGATAATAAGTATGAGTCCGATTGCTATTGTTACTATATGTCTTTTTGCAAGTTTGCACTGTCTAAAACTAGCCTCTTCGGTTATAGAAACACTTTCGAACATTGCTTTCAATTGTGACTGCCATGGAGCTCGCATTGGATGAAGAAGGCGCTCAGGTGACGGCTGTGTCTTCGTACGATCCAACCTTCCCACCAATTAATATATTAAATGGGTAAGTTTTTGTTTAGACAAAGGTTGCGGCAATTAAATTGACTTTTACTTAATGAGTAGTGAACAATCGTCGAAATGGGTAACAACTGGAAGTTTTCCTCAAGAAATCGTCATCCAGCTCGCTACGACAGCCTCAGTCGCTCGTGCTAAAATGTGGACCCGGAACGCCAAGGAAGTAATAGTCGAATCGTGTAGCGGCCCGTTGCTCACGAAATGGAAAAAGCTCTTTGACTTCAGTAAGAAGTGAAAGTATGTATAATTTGAGTTGTATGCTTTTGCTCATTTTGTCTGTCGTTTTGGTCAGAGCTGAAGGAGACTGATGGTGAGATGCAGATAGTGAGTGAGAACGTCAATCCAACGGACGCATCCTTTATCAAGTTCAAGATTCTGTCAGGTTGGAACGACTTTGTGGCCGTGCATCGGGTCAGTGTGGAAGGCTCGACCTCTCGACGATGAATGAAATGCAATATTTGCGAAATCGCTTTATTTGAACAATTTTCGATCTTTACTTTTTGCCAAAAAACGACGTAAGCGACTTCATTCCCGAGCAATCGACATTGTCTAATTTGCTCTTTTTCTTTGCGCCACTCTTATTGGACGGCGTCAGACGCTTGGGCCCGTTTTCGGATGCCTGACGCCGATCAAACCGTTTAAACGTGTCTTGCGGGACGGGCGTTGCTAAGGTTGTCACCTTCACTTCCTTTTTCACACTGCAACAACAATAGAGCATCAGCCACAACAATATGGAACTCAAGGCTGTACTGTGGCTTACCTGAAGTTGTCGCACAGCACATCAACCCACTCCTCTGATAAATAATCGCCTACAATTTCAATCGCCTCACGGTAATGTCTAGTAACGTCCTCTTGGGTCACAGTACTGTTCTTTTCCTTTTCCTTACAACCCAACAAAGTCACTTGTTCATGTATCGCTAAAGTCTTGGTACTTGCCTTTAACTTCTGCGTGGCCAGCACCACCGCCACCTTTTCTACTTTTGCCCTTAGCCAGCTCGTGACTTTGTTCTCGTTGATCTTGACAAAAAGATTATCGACTCCTTCTTCACCTCCGACTGTTTTAACGTCGCAAAGTATTTCAATCATCTCCTGACGCAATGTCGAGAGCTGCAGAAGCCACGTATTGCCGTCCCGCGCCAATAGGTCGTAGACCGACGAGAAACGTGTGCGCTGCCCGGAAGCAGCGTCCAGCAACACAAAGAGCGCGTCAGCTGGTGAGACTATTACCACTCCCCCGTCTTGCATCACAGTGTTGCCAACGAACCAGCTGCGCGATCCCTCGACGGGTTGAAGTCTCTGCAGCTCTAGAAGCTGACTTTTGTGCTTGTCCAAAGCTAATTGTCGTGATCGTCTAGAGTTTGCATTGGGACGATAAGTCCACGACACAATGGAAAGAAATGGAGATTCGGTCGCGTCCGGGTGAAATCGCTCGAAATTGACGCATGATGGGAGTGCCGAGGGCACCAGCGCCAGCAACTTGCGTCCCATGACACAATAACGTACCACATCACATTTTCACGAGATTTAAACCTGTGTGCATTTGATGTACATATTGGATATTTGCAAACTATGGCCAAGAAAGCTGTGCCCAAGCAGAGCTCCATCACGTACGTTTGAGAGCGGCTATCCGTACTGTTAAATGAAATTGAAAGCTAATATCTATTTTCATGGATCATGTATAGGTCTTTCTTCGGTGCAGGGCCACCACCGTCGGCCTTGAAGCGAAAACCTGCAGAAGCCGATGTGGCATACCCTATCAAATTACCTGGCAAGAAGCCAAAGGTTGAGAAGAAGAAGAAGAGAAAGGTAGAAGACACGCAGGAAGTGGAGGAGAATCAAGTGGAGGAAGATCCGGGGAAGAATGAGATGCGAGTAGAGGAAAAAGAAGAAGAGGAGGAGGTTACGAGCAAGACGAAGCGTAAGTGCTAGTATTGATTGCGTTGCATTTGGATAGTTCGTGTGATTGACTTTGATGCAGCTCGTCGACGTCGATTGCGTCAGCGTGTCGTGAAGGAAGAGGATGAGGACAGTGACTTGGATCTTCCTATAAGTGCAAGCAAAATGAAGGAAGACGAAGTCATTGACATGACGCCATCAGTGTTGACTCCAGAGAAAGGTGAGGCAACTACGAGGATGGCAGACATCAAGTTTAAAATGCCAGTGAGCGAGACAAAAAAGCTGATAAAGGAGAGTATGAAGACGGAAAAAGAAAACAATGATGACAAAGAGATAAAGATTAAAAAAAGAGTTATTGATGGCAAAGAGATTGAAGAGATAAAGCCGAAACAGATTGATAATCTCGAAACCAAGGTGAACAAGGAGACCAAGAAGTCAAAGAAGAGTACTGCGACTTCCAATACGTCAAAGACGAGTATTTTCATTGCAACTTTAAGCCGAAAGACTCAGAAAAAGTCGACTAAGGCCGATGACAAGAAGCATGCAATAATTGAGAATGAGATCGAGCCAAAGGATCTGACGCAGACACAAGAAAAGAAAAGTGACGAAGGGCGGGAAATTATGTACTTTGAACTGGCACACTTATTTGCTGAGATTGAAGAAGTCACAGGCCGTCTTGTTATTCAAGACTACCTTACAGCGTTCGTTCGTGACGTTATTCGTCGATCCCCGGACGATCTTTTAGCGTGCATTTATCTTTGTGTCTGTGTTGACCTGGCACCACCATTTGAAAACCTAAAGATTGGAATTGGTGATGCAATTCTGATAAAGGCCATTGGTGAAGCTACGGGTGCCAATCTCAAGTTTATTAAAGAAATGTATCATAAGGAGGGTGATCTCGGAAAGGTGGCGCAGAATGCGCGGTCGAAACAAACGACGTTGTCATTTACGTCGCCAAAACCTGCGACTGGTAGGAGTAGTGGACTCACTGTGCAGCACGTGTACAATCACTTTGTCAAGATTGCAAAGATGACTGGCAACAATTCACAGCAACAGAAGTGCTCGATTATCAAGGGTTTGCTTGTTAAGTGCGAGATGGAAAAGAAGGACCAATGTGCACAGTCTGCCGAAGGAGCTAAGTACATTATCCGTGGTCTGCAAGGCAAGCTTCGAATCGGGCTTGCAGAAAAGTCAATTTTGATGGGCTTAACGTACGCATTCATGACAGAAAAAGAGTTCAAGGACAAGGAAAGACAACAGAAGGCGCTTGTCTTTATCAAAAAGGCGTTTGCCGAGTGTCCTAGTTACAATGCGTTGGTCGCAGCGTTTTACGATGTTCAAAAGGAAGTAACTACAGCCCCTTTTCTCCGCGTCAAGGACTTTGCAAAAGTGGCTCAAAAGTGCGTACTGACGCCAGGTACACCCGTGTCACCAATGCTTGCACGTCCAACGAAAGCGTATGCGATAGTGTTTGATCGTTTTGAAGGGAAACCTTTCACCTGCGAGTATAAATATGATGGTGAACGTGCACAGATCCATATCCTTTCGGGCGGAGAAATTGCCATATTCTCGCGAAATTTCGAGAATTCTACCGAGCGATTTCCCGACGTCAAGCTGGCAATTACAAGTGCTGCCAAGAAGAATATTGTATCAAGCTGTATCGTTGATGCAGAGGTGGTTGCCGTGGATCGTGCCACAAACAAGCGCTTGCCTTTCCAGATTTTAAGCACACGCTCTCGAAAGGTATAAATGTTTGCGGGATTTGACCTTTTCCTTATTTGACACTCTTTTTGTGGTGCTGATAGAACGTCAAAGTGGAAGATATCAAAGTTTCTGTTTGCATCTATGCGTTCGATTTACTTTATTTGAACGGCGAATCGTTCCTCGGCACACCGCTTTTAAAACGTCGTGAAAAGCTACGTGAGATGTTTGATGTCAAGCCCGGCAAGTTTGAATTCGCGACGTCGTTAGACGTCAAGGATCGTATTGATGTGAAGGACAATCCAGAGGCGATGGAAGAAGCAGTAGACAAGGTCCGCAATTTCTTAGAGGAAGCTATTCGGGAAAATTGTGAAGGTTTGATGGTAAAAACCTTGGAAAAGGAGGCTACATATGAACCAGCCAACCGCTCTCACAAATGGCTAAAGCTCAAGAAAGATTACTTAGATGGTATAGGCGATTCGGCCGACCTGGTTCCAATCGGTGCATTTCATGGTCGTGGCAAGCGTACTGGTGTCTACGGCGCGTACTTGCTGGCATGTTACGATCCTGACACGGAGATGTACCAACCGATTACGAAGCTGGGTACGGGTCTGTCCGATGAAGTGCTGAAGAAATTTTACGACCAATTGAAAGAAAAGGTCGTGAATAAACCGCCAAATGATTATGCTATCGGCGAAGGTATAAAGCCTGATGTTTGGTTCGAAGCGAGCTGTGTTTGGGAAATTTTAGGTGCAGACCTGTCAATTTCGCCCAAGTATACGGCAGCGATCGGTCTCGTAGTCAAGGATAAAGGCATTTCGCTGCGATTCCCGCGCTTCATTCGTATTCGTGACGACAAAGTGACGACACAAGCGACTAATTCTTCTCAGGTACGAAGACTTTAAATAATAACTCTGTACAATTATAGTTGCTAATGGTTAATGTTGCGGCTGTAAAAAGATTGCCGACCTGTATCGTTCCCAAGGTCTTTCGACTGTAGCCAATGGTGAAGACGAAGAGGACGACGACGACATGCTGATCTAGATACGAGTTTGAAACTAATTGCGAACTGGAAATACCCAAAGATGCTTAGGAATACTTGCTTTAACATTTGTTAGTGTCGTGTGTCCGCGATGTTTTAATTAGCAAAACTTGCCACGTAACGTCCAAAGGCATGGTGCTACATTTGGCAAGTGGATCCTAATAATACCGTGTACAAGTATGCATGATCGATCTTTTCTTTGGGGTGGACGTAGCCCTTTCATCCACCAAAGCACTGGATCAGGAGAACGCCGACGGCACGATCAACAGCGTCTTTTGGTTGAATTAGAGCTGGACGATTTGGTGGACCAGCGTGTAGGAATGGAGCAAAGCAGGATATTGGGTTCTGCTGGAGACACGCGCCGCAGCCGACAGCTCCATCCTAGCAATTACGGCAGCGTTGAAATAAGGCCGCAATTGCAGCTGCGAACTTCCCAAAGCACAACAACGAAGTCACATACCAAGCATCAGATGCATCAGCTTGATGTTAGGCGCTTATCAAGTTCCAACAAGCCAATGCAGCATCTGCGAGGATCCGAACAGTATTCAACACTTCCGCGCTATCAGTCGACACAGCGACCTACGCGAAGGTCAATGCCAAGACAGTCGCCAGCTCAACTTGTAATCGAGTCCATCCGACAAAATATTCATTTGCGCGACCAAGTGATGGCACACCTACAGCAAGAATTGCTGGGAGGGTTGACTTTGCAACGGGCATCGCACCTGAAGAACGGCTTACTGCAACGAATAGTCAAGCTGCTTAACAGAATACGCAGCCTGTCGCTTGCTGTGGTCGAGGCTGTCGTGTATCTGAGCAGCGAGTTGAAGAGTTTTGACATGGCTACTACTAGCTACGTACACGACACTTCAGAGCAAGTTTTTTTTGGTTATCTGCTACAAATGGCATCGTGTGACTGGAATTTCCTCATGTGTTCTCCACAACTCCAGCGACGCTTTCAAAACTTACACGTTAATTTGACGCGAAATCCTTTTTTGGACGGATTATCATTGAATTCGTCTGAATTATTGCTGTGCTCTTGCCATCAAAGTATGTCGTCGAGTGATTTGTTCTACTCTGCTTCGTCGTTGTCGTCTTCACTTCTGGGATTACTGACGCAAAAACTTGAAACGTTCGCACTCCAGACTCAACGATTTTTTGGAGGCTGGCAGATCTTTCCGGCAGAGCGGGTGGCTGCGGCGTTACTGCATTTGATGGACCTAGAGACTCGTTTTAATGCCATTCAGATGCTCCCGAGGTATCTACAGTCGCACGGTAGCCACGGAGAGTATTTGCAACACCTCACTGAAATGGAACACAGACAGGATGAAAGTCCTTATGGTTCCGATACTTACGAAGGTAAAAGGGTACAACGGCATGAAAATTATCCTCTTCACGAGGATGACGCTAGATCTATATCCGTGGTGGAAGCTTGGGCTGGTTCGCCAGTGGCGAAAAATACAGAGCTATCCGATGCTCGTTCATCGTTTTTAAGTAAGCTAACGCCGCAATCGTCTTGCCGTGGCATTGACCCGGATCGAGTGAACAAGGCACCATTTGCAACTAAATTGCCGATTTCGGTACGATCTAATATTTCAAGTGACTCAGACGTCAAGTCATTGCCCAAAGCTGCGAGGGAGTCAGCTCTCGTGAGTCAAACTCAATTGTTGCAACCCACGACACATTTACCCAAGAAAGAGGAGATGGACACGAGCGATTTGTCGTCTCCACCATGGACGCAATTACCTAATCCTGACATTGTCCGACAAGATTCATACCGGAATAGTCCAGTTTTGCCAAAGGCGTCGGATTTAGGTCTTAAACAATTAGTGGTGCCACTACCCTCGCTAGATATGATGGCAAGTACTAAAATTTCTAGCAGGTCTTCAGGACGATCGGTATATTTGAAAGAAGGTAGCGAAAAGTCGATGCGCAATGATACTGAATTTCAATTTAGTGGAAGGAACCTAGAAGACGAAGCTACAGCGCGCACAATCGAGAAGTCAGCAAATTTTTTTTTTGAAGCTGGCGAACAAAATGGAGAAGCTTTTGTGCCAATTGTTGGACACATAGACTTGCCAGAAGTGGAGCTTGCAATAGGATCAATGGAAACGACGAAGGCTTTGGAAGTCTCTGGGTCCATTGAGTCCGCGAGGAAGTCCATTTTGGGACCTTTAAGTACATCACACGTATCTGTTGACAAAAAAGTAAACTTTTTAGTCAGTGCGGTAGAAACTTTGGTCGAGGATACTCAAGTCGCTTGCCCAGTCGATCATAATACAACTATAGGTAATGAGGACGAATATGCATGCAATTTTGAGTACTCGTCTGAGGCAGCGTTATCCGGTATCGCGATGGTGTTGCAGATGCTACCGGATTTTTCGTTTTTGGCTCCAATGTCTACGCCGGTCGTTGATCAAGTGAAAATTGAAAAAGATTTGCGATGTAGTGAAGGCAATATTGGACATTCATGCAGATTGAAAGAGCAGGAATCAGTTCTAATTGACAGTGCTGTTATGGTTGGCGCACGTGCTTCATCGCCGATCGTCAACGTGGGTTCAACACTGACGCCCAGAACAACTACATTAATTGTTGGTGGTAGAATGATGAAAAAGGATGGATATCAATTGGAAAATGCCGAACAGAAGTCGGATTTGCTTACACCAGAATACGATGAGTACGTATATTCGTCAAATTCAGGTGTTCCAAACAATACCGTGACCATAAGTTTATTGCCGAGTGTCTCGAGAGATGACGTCTTCTTTATCAAAGATTACAAAGCAAAAGATCAGCCGGAGATTAATTTTTCCAGGATGAACAATTACCAACCGATTGCTTCTAAAGTTGAAGACGAATGGCAAAGGACAAGCGTCGGAGAAGCAGCTGATGTTTTGACAGAAAATCACTTATCTGGCAATCTATTTTCACCAAGTCAGAGCAAATTAAGCGAGCCCATCGCGCATGCTTCATTCAACAGCAATGCCACTACTACCGATAGCGTTGTAGCATTTTCATCGCCTACTTTATCATTTGGCGCGAAACACGCTGCATTAAGCTGCGTCAACGATGACGCGTTCGATATTAAACGCGTCTTTGAGCTTTGCCGAGACATTCAAGGAACTGCAATTGACATGAGTCAGTGGGTCTCCCGACGAGAGGTTGAGGATCATATACACTTGACAGTACAGCCCTACTCGTCGCTCGTAGATTACTCGTCACCTTCCAGCTTTGATACGAACAACGCACTTAAATTTTTGGAACGCGAGCTGAAAATGGTACGGCGAAATTTTGTATCTTGGAAGGAGTGGGTCATTGATCATCGACGAGAAAAGCTATTGGTGCGCGAAGCAGTAGCAAGGCGAAAAGTCCGGCATTTTGTGGTTTTGCACCATCGTAGACGTCTTCAAGCTCGATTCGAGGAGGAGAATGAGCGTCAATGTTTGGCAGCATTGCGCATACAGTGCAACTGGAAGGTTTATAGCTCCAACAAGAATGTAGCGTATCGTAGAGCTGTTTTTTTCACTCTTTACTTGGCGTTTCATCGTGCACTTTTCTTTGTCAAGATCTCGAGACTGCGAAGTCGACGTGAAGATGCTAAGGAGAAAGTGGTGCGGTGGTGGAGACATGAAAAGGTTCGGATCAAAAAGAAGCGACTGCAACGTGAAAAAGGGACGCGAGAACGGGAACGACGAGCAAGAGCCCGCAAAGACATTTACAAGTTTCTCAAAGAAGTTATACTACGTCGAAAGCTAAAGACTACGCAGGACTTGGCGAATAGAGTTTTGTTTAGAAAGAAACTGAAATGGGCTAATGCCAAGCGAGAAATGGAGAAGAAAATGAAGCTCGATCATAAACATCGAATTGATCTTATTGCTGATATGGACGCACAATGCGCAGCTCTCGACCGCCAATGGAAAGCTTCCGAGCTCGAACGACTGAATTTGCTCACGCACCACGAACGCTTTGTATACCAACAGCAGCAAGCCGTTGAGGTACGACGAAGACGTCTTGCAGCCCTCAAAATCCAAATGTTTTATCGGATTTGTCTCTTCCACGCAAAGTTGGCACGAGCTGAGTTGGAAAAGAAAAAGTATGCACGTAAGCTTCAAAAAGAGCTTTTGACCAAGGTGATACGAGACGCCACAATACAAAAGCAAAACACAGAGACGCGCGCACAGGTTCGTGTGCTGGAGCAGAAGATTGACCAAATGACACAAGTAGCCATACATACTGACACGCAACACCGTTACGTCTTGCAAAATTACCAAGAGCGAGAAAGGCGAAGTCGTGAAAGTGCCGCTCGACAGAAAATTAAAGCTTTTCTTGCCTCTTGGACGCTTGTGAGACGGGCAAATTGTGAACGTCGGCTGTTTTTGCATGATCAAGCACAACTGCAAGCGAAATCAACCGAGATGGAGCAAATGTTTTGTGAAGATCAGCAAGAGCAGCGGCGAACTGCGCTATCGAACGCGTTGGAGCTCAAGCAACGCTTGACCGAGACGAAGGCGCGATCAGACCTTTTACTTGCAGCGAATGCTCAGTTGGCTGCAGAGAAGGAAGAGAGTGCTCGGCAAGCAGCTAAAGCTCTGGAGATTAGCAGGACTGAAGCCAGATTGAACCAGATAGCTTCTTGGGGGTCCAAGCAGCTCCAGCTGTCTAAAGTGCAGAAGGAAAGAGATACAATCAGGGCGCTGGCAGCGCTCGAAATGGACGAAGAGAAGAAGAAACTGTGCAAAGAGATTGATGCGAAGACACGTGAGATCTCCTTGGTCAAGGCGACAAGCGTCGTGTACCGGCACGTTAGCCAAAAACGCAGCCACAAAACAGTTGAAACGATGCGGACACAGCACGAGCAAAAGACTGCGCTTAAGAAAGCTATCGACGACCGCAGTCGAGCTCTGGTCGTGCAACTAATTCTCGACTTTAAATTTTTGACGGAGCGTGAGAGTTATAGTGGCATCATACAAGGTTTGCACGGTTTGGCGCACTTGTGCAAGGTGCAAGCTCAAACATCTACTAGACTGAAGCAGCTTCGAAGAGAGAATTGTGCACGCACTATCCAACGAGTTTGGCGACAGAGGACACTTCAGCAGAGAATCAAAAGTCAAGAGTTAGCGGTGGCTCGCGCAAGAGAAAGCACACTTCGACATGTGTTTGCTCAAAGAATTCAAGTCTGGTGGAGAAAATGTGTCCGCGAGCAGCAAAGACGACGAGAGCAACGAAGGATCTTTGAGGTGCACTTAAAAGCATTTCGAGTACAAGCGAGTGTACGCAAAATCAGCCATGTGTGGAGACGGTGGCGATTTGAGCGACAGCAAGAGCGACTCCGTCAGCAGCACATTCGGAACAAGCACTTGCTCGCTATTCGCGTGCGCGTAAATGCTCGAAAACTCCAACGAGCTTGGAGACGTTGGCTTTGGATTCGTGAAAAAATGAGGCACGCACATCAAGAAGCTTGTAAGGTGCTACAACTTGCCAGTGTGATACGTCAACGTGCAAATACTCGTGAAATTCAAGAAGTGTGGAAGCGATGGATCCAAGACGAGCGAGCACGAAGACACGTTCAACTATTAGCGCACAATGCGCAAGTAAATATGATTTGTATCCAAGCTAATGCTTATAAGATCCAGAAGATATGGAGAAATTGGGTCCAGTCTGAAAGAGATCGAAGGCTGCAGCAACAACGCGCGTTTGAGGAACATGTAGAAGCAATACGTTATCGATCTCACTTACGTAAGATCCAGCGAGAGTTGAGGCGCTGGATCGATAATAAGAGAAAGCTTAAAGAACGGCATTGTGCTCACCGTCGTGTGTTTATAAACATTGTGCGCCTTCAGTGGTGGTGGCGAAGATGGCGGCACAAGGTGCGAGTGAAGGCTACACGGAATCGTATCATGCTCAATGCTTGTGCTCAAGTAATTCAGAGAATGTGGAGGCAATGGCATCGTATGCGAATAGCTAAACGAGAATTACAACGGGTATTGAATCATCGAAACGCTTGCGCTTGCAAGTTACAGCGACGCTGGCGTCAGTGGCGATCTTGGAGACAAAGACGAAATGACAGCGCGAAGCGAATACAGAAACGATGGAACGAGTGGCAGAAAAAGAAAGTGGATGTCGAACGCGTGCGAGAAGCACAAAGGCAATCCGAGCTGGAAGTACTCGTAACTCGAGCTATTAAACAAATTCAAAGGGGCTGGAGACAGTGGCATCGGAAGAGAATAGAATACAAACAACAAGAAAGAAAAGAGCGTGCAGTGTCGGCTAGTATTCAGCAGAAGTGGATTAGAATACCTGCTCGGCAAAGCAAACAGGAAGTTGAACGTCAACGAAACATCGGAGCGCAGCGAATACAAAAGCAATGGCGTCGACAGCATTGTGTTGAGAAAGCGAGATTATCTAGGAAGGCTGCGGTAGAAAATGAGCGTATAAGTGCTGAGTTGCTTCAGCGAATGTGGAAGAAAGCGCTTTCAAAACGAAGGCAGAAGACAGAGCAGATCGCTTCCAGAAAGGTTGAGCAGCTGCGTCATTGCAGTGCGTTAAAAGTGCAAACGTGTTGGCGTAAAGAGCGGATCCAAAAGAATAAACAACTTGAGATGGAACGTGTTGAAGACCGTCAAAATGCAAGCCCAGTCACAATTCAACAGGATTGGGGAACTAGACTTTACAAACATCAGATTTTGCACAAGCAAGATGTAGCTGTGGTAAAGTTTCAAACGTTGTGGCGGAAATGGCATTTTAAACAACAGGAGGAATTCAAACGAGAATGTATTCGAGACGAAAATTGTCGTAAGATTCAGCGGACTTGGAAAGCTCTACGGCAGCAACGAAAGATAGCTCGAGAACGTCTTCATTACCAGCAAAACTTGAGTGTGTTGAAAATATTAAGGAACTGGCGACGTTCGCGCTATCATTGTCTTACGCGATCGATTATGAGCAATGACATAGCATTCGATAAGCTACAAATTTATATGGCGGCTGAGCCAAAGGCTGACAAGGAGCATGAATTGGGAAGCCCAGTTCGATTAAAACATATCACCCAGCAAGTCCAAGGCCGGCGTATCGCTCGTGCAGTCGAGAATTATCTTCAGTGTCAACGAGCGGCAAAAGCTGCGACTAAAATCAAGACTTTCTGGAAGAGAACACTCTTTCAAAAGCTGTCTTTACAATTGCTCGAACAGAAACGCGCTAAAGAAGCTCGCCAGTATCAGCTGAAGCTTTCAGTACTTGCAGCCAAAGTGCAAGCATGCTGGCGACAGTGGCATACTAGATTCCGTCAAGCAAAGCGAGCAGCTGTGATAAAGGAAGAACTTTTTTTGATCCAGAAGGCAAAAGCTCTTGAACGGAAGCTGGCAGCGGCAAAGCGCACGCTGGCTGCTAAACAAATTCAAAGATATCTAGCTTCTCGAAGGCGGTCGATTGCCATCAAAAGTGTTTCTAACAGGAAGGTTTTACCTAAATCAGAAAAAAGGATTGACAAAGAGGACTTAAACTTGTCGAAAGAACCATTTCATGAGCTTGCAGAAGGACAAGCAGACCAGTCACAGACTGAAGATTGCGGAAGTAATAGTGAATCACAAATGATCGTTATAGAGAAGGATTTAGATCGTGCCTCCGTGGATTTGATTGTCGAAGACTGGTCCCACCGCCACCTACCGCACATATTATCGCGTAGTGTGAACCAGATTCTGTTTTGCCACGAGGCGGCAATCGTGATCCAAAAGTGTGTTCGAAGCTATCGAAGACGGCGCCAGCTTCAAATTTATTTTCAATACGACTGTGGAAGTACATCACCCAATTCAGACACGAAAGCTGACGGTACACACTTTTACTTTTACTTTAAAAAGGCTCGTGCGTGGTTGGCGCTGGGCGTTCCCGAGTCGGGGGGTTCTGGATATGTCTCTAAAGAACGCATGGCCGTTTTGTGCCTTCGTTTCGATTCACAATTGACGCGTAAGTTGTTGCAATTATTTGAGCCAAACGACAAATATTCAATGTCAGAAATTCTTACAGTTTTGCGTGCGATTTCGGTTGATGCTGTGCCCATTTTCCAGTCTCCGGTCTGCTTGGAAGATAATGACAATTCAAAACCGGAACTGCGCTACCACGTTGTTGGCGAATTGGAACTCCCTCAATTTGTTGTTCAATTTCATAAAGTTAGACAACATCATGCTTTAATTCGACGTCAGCAGCTCTTAGAAATCGATACAAATTCCGAAAAATTGCCACCCTCAGGAGTGAAGTCTTTAGTTGAAATTGTACCATCGTCTCCGTCGCAAGATGCAAAGAAGGAAGTCACGGTGTTCTCTGCAATAGAAATGGCATCGGTGGAGGATGCCATGTCTCTACAGCAACGAGGAGCAGATTTGTGGGCACTTGAAGCAAAGACGCAACGTAATGCTTTGCACCTATTGTCATTTTCCAAAGGAAGTTATCGGTTGCGAACTAAAATATTGGAGTTCTTCCTTAGCTGCGGTACTCTTTTCAATGTAGATGCTGCTGATTGCAACGGAGATACACCGTTGATGTTGTACGCGTCGCTCGGGCATCTCGACCATATGCAAAAGCTGCTGCAACATGGAGCTGACCTTCACTTGACAAACAAAAATGGCCAAAATGTGCTACATCGAGCTTGCGAAAATGACCAAGTCGAAACCTGTGGCTTTTTGCAACAACAAATGCTCAAAGACTTAATTGCCGAGAATGTGCTGACAAACGAAACGATCTCATCGTTGGTGCCCACACCTCTCTCACTTCACACTCCGGACAAAATGGGGAGGTACCCTTTTCATTATCTGGCTGATAACGGATATATCGAGTGTGTGAAGCAATTAATGGTCCATACTGAAGCCAAGCGCTACTGGAACCGCGTGGTGCAAGCCCAAAAAGATTTCGATGGTCGGACAGCGTTGCATCTCGCGGTGCAAGCGCATGATGTAGCCATGACAACGCTTCTATTGACTGCCGATGGAGTCACAGACGTCAACGCTTTCGATCACTTACATCAGTCGCCTCTGCATTATGCAATCGACTCACCCGCTGCCCTTCAATTAATCTCTTGTTTGGTACAACGCGGAGCTCTTGTAAACGTAGCAGACGAACGAGGCGACACGCCGCTACACAGGGCAGTGCTTTCTGGCCGCGCAGCTGTGACACGGACGTTGCTCTCACTTGGTGCAGATCCCACACTTTGTAATAGCGATTGGGAGACTCCCGCACAAATCGCTGCAGCCTATGGTCAACTCGATTGCATGCGTCTGCTACTTCACGCACAGCAACAAATTAGTTCTGTTTCGATAATTGATCATAAGCTGCAACAATTGTCTATTCCATTCAGCGACGATTATGGTGTGCTGAAAGTGGAGGAAACTGTGAATCGTATTCATCGACAAGCTTTACCCCGATCAAATGATTGCAATGCTTTAGATGATCTATCGAACATAACATCCATTACCGACCAAGCCCATGAAAGCTACTGGGAAGAGTTACATCAAGACATGCAACTCGTAGAAGAAAGCGGGCAATTTTCATCGGATGACGAATAGGCCTCTACTCTCGGACATGACGACAAATTGCCTTTGGAGTGTTGCAGTACATGGTAAAGTGGAGGGTAGGATGAATTGGTGGCGATTATATCTGTCAAAGCTATCGATGATGTTTAACATTCCGACAAAGCTGAAAAAGTCATTGATTGACCATTTGCATACGTTGGTTCGCGCACTGAATAGTGTTTTTAAGTAGCATGGCCACGGTCATGGGACCAATGCCACCTGGTACAGGAGTAATGGCGTGCACGACTTCGAGTGCGGCATGAAAATCTACATCTCCTACAAGACGATACCCACTCTTTTTAGTCGCGTCCTCGATTGGATTAATGCCCACATCAATGACTGTAGCACCGGCTTTCAACCACTTTCCTTTCACAAAACACGGACGTCCGATTGCAGCAATAACGATATCAGCCTCATGCAAGCGCGCCTCGAGATTTTGTGTATGTGAATGACAAATGGTGACCGTGGCGTTGCGGCGTAGACATAGCAACGACACTGGTAACCCGACGATCTGGCTACGACCAAGCACAACAACATGCTTGCCTTCTAGTGAAATCTTGTAGTGATCCAGCAGCTCAAGGCACCCTGCAGGTGTACAGGGCAACGAGAAAGGGGTCTCTTCTAGCCCCAAGGCCTTATTGGTTCCAAATTTGAAAAGCTTAGCGTGGTTTACGGGGTGCAAACCGTCAACGTCTTTATTGGGATCAATAGTAGCAAGGATGGCGTTTTCGTTGCAGAATAATGGCAATGGGAGCTGGACAATGATACCGTCCACGGTTGTGCTTTCGTTTAGTTCCTTGATTGTGGCGAGTAACTCACTTGTAACCGCTTCCGGGGTACTCTCATTGTCTAAGGAAATTTCAATTTTCCATGACTTTATATTCACAGCAGTGCATGCCTTTTGCTTCATACGCACATACGTAGTGGAATCTTTGCGGGAGCCCACGAGTATGACGGCCAGCCCCACGGGGCGTTTAAAGCGCTGCTCGAATGCGACGCACTGTGGCTGCAGCTGTTGCATGCAGATGGCGTTGCTTGTAGCCTTGCCGTCCAGTAAAATGGCCGTCTTACGGGTGGCTTCGCAGGTCTGTTGGCGCATTCCAAGACAATTACGTGACACGCGCCAGATGTACCGGTATTTTAAGCACAAATAAATGCAATGCCAGTCTTCTGATCGGAAAATTTAGAACGGCGTGATAGTATCGGTAGACACGTGTAATACAAGTTTTCTCAGGTTAAGTCAGAAAGAAGGTCTCAAGTATCAATCACCTGGCTGCTGTTCAACACTACTTTGCCCCTTCTACTGCCGCTTTCAACTTTAAACACAGGCGAGATTTTTGATGTAGTGCGGTACACAACTAAGTCGATGTATTTTTGTAAACTCTCATTTTCTCACTGCAAAGTGTTCTAGTAAGATTGCTTGCAAATACCGATTTAATTTTAATCGGAGAGCCTAATTGGAAGCCGAACGTTTGGCGAAATCGCCAGAGTAGAAAGTCAAGCCCTTTTGAAGCAGTATTACAATAACTTTGCTTAAGTAGGTAGACGCCATGACATTACTCTAGTACTTCAAAATGTAACCAGAGTTTATCAAGTCTCCAGTATCTAGCATAGTGATTACCGCTAGTATGCACATCAAGTAGTCTTCGGACCATCTTTTGCTTTTCTAAGTACCGTTATTTATTTGACAAACAAAGCATTGCTAAATTTTTGTCACACAACGGCACCAATTTTGACTTCTTGAGTTTATACCAAGAAGATTTTCACGGAACTTGCGGTCTAGCAGGCACCACCGTTGTGGCTTTTACCACAATCAGAATCCTGCATAGCGACTAAATGCGCCGCAAAGCTCATTGTACTGCCGCAATATAAAGTCGACCTTCTTCCCCGCCGTATACACCTTATGCGTCGCTGGGGTTTGATACGGTAATCGACTACGATAAAGATATCAGCGTAGACATGCCAAATTGTCGAATGTCGACAAAATTGCTAATAGAGCACACTTGCACCATGCGAGTCGATCATCCGAAGCCCAAAGTACGCAGGACTTAAGTGTTATGGTCAATTACGATCTACGGTCATTCTATGAGAGATCTCCTTTACAAAAATCTGAGATCCGCTCGCTAGCCAGTGACTCGTATCACCAAGTCGAGTCGTTCACATAGACACTTAAATAGATTCCTGCATACGCCACGCTCAGCGGAGCCACAAACTCGCACACCGCGGGCTTACTGGCGATCAGTGTAATCGTTGCGCGCCCCACGCGCTCCAACTCCTTCCTCTGGTCGTACGCATAGCTAGAGTTTATAATCAGAAATTTTGATGAAGCACAAGAAAGCAAGTTATCATCGAAACGAATGAGAATACCGCTTGACTTCTGATCCACTGACGGCTTCAACGTCGTGTCTGATAAGTCAGCTATGATATCCCAAGAGGCTGTCTCAGATATGCCGTACGAGTCAATGGTCGGCCTCATCACTGAGCGTGCAGAACCCGCAGCTCCAAGAGCTAGCTTGAAAATATCGGAGAAGATTCCGTGTGAATATAATGACAATTCTTGGCAAATCCACGGCACCGCAAAACTTACCGTGGTATTTATGTCTCATGAAATCGCCAAAAGACAACAACACAGCTAAGCATTGAGTGCGAAACCACAACAAGCTGAATTGGAGTCGATGCGCGAAGGGATTGGTACCTTTATAACGAGTGCGCTCGACTCGAACAGGTCATCGTCTACCACTTTAAAGCCTTTAATTCTCAACGCCATGCTACCGAAAGCAAAAAGTGCTTTCGTAGCAGTCATTTCGAGCTTTGAGTTGACCTCTGCGCGTGGCCCCTACGCTCTTTAACCTAGCATCGGAAAGTACAATCTAGCTAAAGATAAGAATTTTTATGCTTAAGCGGCTAAGGCGCCAGAAAAGCCTAGTCGAAGCATTTATCCAACTTCCGGGGGTGCTCGAAGTGAGGACGTTCCCATAAATCAAAAAGAGACTATGTTTGGCGCTAGAGACGATGTCGAGCGAGAAATGACTCTATAGATAGTGGTGGAGCTTGCCTTAAAAAAGGGACAAGATTCCCCAGCATCAAGCTGCGCACTGCTTGCACCTTGCTATGATAGTGCTTGCGATCCAGAAGCTGGTGAATCGTTCAAGCTCCTCGACATTCACTGGGTGCCAAATCTCCGAGATCTTTCAGTATTGCATTCTGGAAATCAAGCCTTGAGCACGCACTTGTATCGCTGCGCGGGCGCAGTTTAGTATAAAAGACACAAGCATCTGCATTTATAGGTAGGTTTTAGCACCTTGTAATCTTGACCTTTTATCTAAAATTTGTCTCGTTTCTTATTTCCCATCGTGTACGCATATGCATTGTAAGAGGGCTGATATCAGCTAGCCGCTTGGCTACTTCCTCCCGGCTAGCCTAAGACCACAATGATGTAGCGTCAGCGGATGCGAGGGATGGCCAATCTAATCTTTTAAAAAAGCATGGATCGTATTGATGCTTGAGCAGCATTGCTTGGCGTAGGCTTGAAAAATATAAGCATGTTGCCCCGCCGCCTTAATTTATTTGCGCACACAATATAATCTGAATTGATTCATTGATTATTATTACGAGCGTCAGTTGAAGGCTTAAGCTTATCTTGCAGACATTGCGCTTAGTTTGTAGTACAAGGAACGATAAAATCAAAATCAGGGGCATACATACAACGGATAGCGGCAATTTATTTTACATTAAAAGTAAACGTTCTTAGAATGCAATGTAAAACGTATCAACTTGGACGATAAATGTTTTAAGTTTCTGGCTTTGCATCAAATGATTTACAAAACAACAACGGCACGCAAATCGTCTCAAACTGGTGCGCCAATTTCTAAGGGCAAGCTTTGCGCTTTTTCGGGCGATGACTGAACCAGACAACATATAGTTAAGAAGAATACGGTCGCGCGATGGCTGACGTCTGCCGACTGAACCTGCGGCGCACCGACAAGTGACCATTGTGGTAAAGCCAATTGCATTGTTTTGGCTTAAAGTAAAAGGGGATCGAAAAAGCATATTTAGCAGTTAACTGGATTCAGGTGATGTTACATTTTCACAAAAGAAATAAGTGTAGTCTGCAAACTTTAAATTAACTAAGTGGTTCATTGGGATGTGGTTCTTGATCTGATCGGTTGTATTGATTCATGAGAAAACGGAGCGTTACCAGGTGTATTGTTGACTGGTCAAAACTGACAAGAAGTAGAACGTGATTGATTTAAGATACATCGAAAAGAACTCTGTCCTAGTCTACCCTAACACGTGATTGTATATCAGGGCGTGATCACTAATCTATTTGCTCGGATCTATTGATCGATGATAGAAGGGAATCATTGCCTTTCGACTATCATCGAAGAGAAATCGCTGATTCGATCTAAAACAGCTAACTAAGCGAGTACGAAAGCACAATCGTACGACTTGACCCAACCAACTACGCGTGATCTAATCGGCTAGACATAAACACCTTGCTTATTAGATTAGCCGCCCTTTACCAGTCAAATTATATCCGAATTGGTGGACGGGATGGTCATTTCAAGCATTACGCTTGTCAGGTAGCCATCGTACATACCTACTTGGAGTAGCGAAGGTATTTTTACAGGCCGAAAGGTTTTACAAAGATCATAGGGTTGGTAAGGACAGACTAAAATTGACGAAGATTCGTTGGACTTTTTATTCCACCGACAAGTGGCAATCAGCCCACATAGACACCGTACGCTATGCGTCCAGAAACTTTCTTCGGCCTGAAAATTTAACTTGACTAGCACTATCGGAAGCAATCAAAGTGATCTAAGCTGCACAAACTGTAGCGGCTTATACTGACGTATACCTGTAGAACCACCCGGAGACTCCGCACAGCGCAAACCTTTTATCCTAGACCAATTTAGTCAAACGGCTTCAACAAATTTGAAGCCATCAGTAAAAGGAACTAGCCTCACGAACGGACACATTACGCGAGGCTCTCACAACTAACAAATTGTTCCCTTCATTAGTCGGCAGTCCGGCCACCTTGTGCGATCGGAATCAAGCAAATTTTGGGACCACATAATTGCTCGGCGCTATGAATTTCAGTCGCAGGAATAACCTTGCTCGTCCCCGGTACCTGCTGTCGTGGTGTACCAATTACACTTCTTTCTGTTAATCTGAAGGTTTCAATCCCACGCGCAATCCAATCGCCAGGACATCAATGTTGCGTTTGATGAGGCCGGGAGCTTCATAAAGGGAGAGGCCCTATTTATTAAGCGATTCTTTTGTCTAAAACAATTGGTTTCGTGAGGCCACTAATGAACAGAAAACCGACCATTATTCGTAAAGATCCGCTCGACTAAAAATGCAATTTTGAAAGCAAAAACGCTTATACGACATGAAAATGTTAAGCTATATTGCTTGGCACTTCTAACAATCTTTTATCGGCATTCCCTGGTCTGTAGGATCTAATTATGCCCTATTTGATTACACATCGCGCAAGCAACCCTTCGTTTAAGCTTTGACTATGACTTACATGCACGATGCGCAAGAGCGTCGTGGCAAGCGTGGTTGTTGGCATGGTAATTTTGACTTAAGTTTCCCTACCACTAAGAAATGAATGCGGCGAGCTAAATCTGTAAATTCAGATAGAATAAATCAACGCAACACTCTACACGCGCATTTTTTTTCAGAAGTTGCCTCCATAAATGGAATGATTACATGATATTATTCATTAGCGAAAGAAGCCCGCGCTTGACTTCCATTAGAACAAATATGAAGATCTCTTGCAAGTTCTCATCTTCTGGCCTGCGCGGTAAACTTAGCTTGTCAAAATACTGGCAGCATCATGCATAGCATTTAGTTGAGCATTATGCACAGAATACTCTGCACTTCAGGGGGTTTAGCCCTCTGGCGCACTCGAGAAGGCATAGACGGAGGTAAATAAAGCTTTTCTGGTATTTAGCACCATATATAGAGGTGCTCTGCATGTCGTGCGATCTTTTTCAGGAGCACGCACATAATGTACACACGGTGGCGATCCTGAGCAATGGGCGATTTACAGATTCCACTTTGTAATTGTTTATATTCCGAAAGTAAATTGTTTGGCTTTCCAACTTTGACGCCTGTCGGTAGGCATTAGGGAATAGACTTTACAAAATAGGAGGCTTATATTCACGCTACCTCTGAGCAAATAGATATGGCAGCCTATGTGCTAAAAGCTTATTTGCATTTGCACTCTTGAGTGCAAGCCGAAGTCACACCAGCTTAAAGCTAGTAACAATGGTGGAAAGCCCGATCTGCATGCGGATTTTTCGCCGATCGAATTTCAAAATGAGGTCGGCGTGTAAATGGCGATTTCAAGGCTAAAGCAAAGCATTTTTGGCACGAGTAATTTTGACCAAAGCTTAGTCTAGTAGTAAAATGCATCAGCAATGCACAGTCGATACAATTTACAATACACATACGTGATCCGTATCAATTAATAAGCAGTCGGCTCACCAAGCTTGATGATTTGATTTGTCCCGCTCTAGTATCCGACGTTATCGGACATTTTCCGAATCTGCGATGATAAAAGCTCTTCCATTTTACTGACTGGTAGATTTATAAAGCTATTGCAAATTTATACCGGTAAATTGATAAATCCTACCAAAACTACTTGCGTCATGAACCGCGGCGTCGAACACGTGTTTTTGACGGGCAGCTTTTTCCTCTTCTCCTCAACCGTAGCGCTTCTATGTGCAAAGCGCAAGCTTTACCGTCAGCAGGCGTGGCGCCGACGTCTTACTCGCAAAAGAATTTCGAAATCGTACCAAACTTTATTCGCTTTGCCACTCGCTGAACCTACTGCTAACTCTACCGTTGTCATCGTTTCAACAGCTCCGACCTGGGAACATCTTTTGGGCTGGACATTGGTGCGTTAAACAGGATGAAATTTGAAAAAAAATCTTGATTTGTGTGGCTTTAGGGGGCACGCTGGCCAAAATCGTGTACTTTGAGCGCCACGAAGTAAGTACCGATACGCGCAAGCGGCCGCGTTCGGCGTCGCTGGACGTTGCAGCCGGTGAAATGAACAGGTTTTTGCGTGAGCACGAATTGTTTGGTAGCACGGGAGTGCAGGACGTTCGATTGCAAATTCACTCCAAGACCCTCAACGGAGTGGGTACCAAAACAAAGCAGTTATTGCAGTGAACTTTTATTTACCTGACGGAAAAATTAATGCTGTCAGGTGTTTCATTTTGTGCGGTATGAGAGCAACAGGACCCGTGATGCCATTGAATTTGTAGTGAGCAATGGGATCAATCAGTCTGTGCGGATCTTGCCCTGCACGGGAGGTGGAGCACATAAGGTATGCCTGACTTGATCTGACTAAATGGTGCTAACATCATTTTTCTAGTATGGGCCTACTTTCAATGAGATCGCCGGAATCGAGCTTAAGAAGTACGACGAGATTGACTGCACTATTTTGGGACTCCACCTCCTGCTTACGATACTATCAGACGAAGTTTATTCATACGAAGTATGAATAAGGGTCTCTGAATTTATAGTGGCAAGATAGACGTGATCTTATTACACTTGCTGCATTCAGGTCGTGGATTTCAACTCACTGGCGGCGTCGCGGGTGAGAACTGTTCGCACTGAACGTGATGAAGATGTTTATCCGTATCTGGTACGTTACAACATACGGATTTCGATGGCGATTGCTTGTAAGAAAGAATTGACTGAGCCTATGCAGCTTGTCAGTATTGGTTCAGGAGTGAGTGTTTTGTGTGTGAAAGGGCCTGGAGAGTATAAACGCGTGAGCGGGAGCAGTATCGGTGGAGGCACGTATTGGGGGCTGTGCCGTCTAATGACCAACTGTGACACATATGATGAAGCTTTGGACTTGTGCGTCCATGGCTCCAACCAATCAGTTGATATGAGTGTAGGCGATATATATGGCGGGGCGTATGACAAGTTCAAACTACCCGCCTCAACTGTCGCCAGCAGTTTCGGCAAAATGATCTCAGTGTCTCGTGATAGCGTAAGCGACGCCGATTTAGCGCGATCGCTACTTGTGATGATTACGCAAAACATTGGCCAAGTTGCTTTTTTAAACGCAACGCTATACAAAACGAAAAACATTTTCTTTGTTGGAAACTTTCTTAGGCACAATGAAATTTCGTCTCGGACGCTGGCGTACGCTATCAACTTTTGGTCGAACGGGGCGATGGAGGCGCGATTTTGTAAGCACGAAGGGTACCTTGGTGCACTGGGTGCATTTTATCGTCACGCAGAGGCAACCAACGCCCACGGCGAAGAGTTCGTGTCGGCGACTCGTAGACCGCGGTATTAAGTATTGATGGGATCAAAAATAATTTGTTAGACACGATGATTTCATTCTAACTTTAGTATGTGAATTTCAATGAAAGCGCATGTACGCAAGGTCGTATTTGAGTATAATTACATAGGACCTATTTAGCAATAAAAATAGAATTTTATGCAAATTTTGCCAGACTTTAGTTGAAATGTTTTCAAACGTAAAATTGAGTAGATATGCGATACCCACGAAGGTCACCATACCTCAACCACTTAACTTTTCTTTACCTGTCTTCTATTGGGTTGGAGGCAATACACCGCCTGGCCATGATGCAGCGGGGCTGCAATAGTTATTTGCTGAAAAGAAACATTAAATTTAGGTCTCAAACCTTTGATCTATACTTAGAACGAAAACGAGTCACAGATTGCTAATTACCACGAATCAATTCATACCCAGACCTGATAAAGCTCGTATGACTTTTAAGCTTTATTTGCATTTGTCAAATGACCTGCAATTATTATTTAGCATATTAGATTGTGTCACATAGCATGGTGATACCTGTTGGTTTAGCTCACAGCATTTGTGTAGCCTAGTTAAATTGTACCCCATCAAACTTTAGGTTCTTTTATACAAGATTTTTTTATAGCTTTTCGTCGAGGATACACCTTTGTTGGTGACTTGCAAAGCCTGCACAGCGACTAAATCAACTTCGAAGCTCATTCCAACACACCCTAAATTGGCCGACTGTCTCGTAGTGCATCGTACTTGTCGGCTACAGGCAATCTAAAATCAAACACAATTTAGGCTCACAGCGTATGAGTACCGCACGACATATCGGCAAAATAACGCCATGGTGATTTTGCCGCTCACAGAGCACATTCGCGTTGTAAGCGTTGATCACCGTCTTCTTGTAATAAACAAGACCCCAAAGTTTTGATACTTTTTGACTCACAAACATTGACATCAGAGGGCGAAGAAAATTACCGTTTACATTATTAAAGTCCAAACCTTCTTGTGCCTCATACTCGAGTCATCCAAAAGGACCGCTCTGCATACGTCCGTTTCTGCCTAGGTGACACACTCACAATTTCACAAGTCTTTAAGATGCACATATCATGTTAGCAATTGATTTGTGTATCCTTCGCGCACCCCACTCATTCTTTTGCTCGATAAGCTCAAAAGTACGATTTTATTGTCGAAACGGACAAAATCAAGTGCCCGTTCAGCCGGCTGTGAATGCTTGAGAGGCTACCCCAGATGCCATAGGTACCACGTCAGTCTCGACAGATGCTCAGCATGATGACCATGCAACTCTTAAATTAGGGACGTTAATTGCGCAGTAATTTGTTAATGCGGATGACATAGACTAATTGGCGAGTAAGTGGCTCAACGGCATTGGATTCCGTGCGCGGCATACCGTCCAAAGTAGCTACCGTTTTGTTCTAGTTGATCGATGAGAGCTTTTATATACAGTACTGCACTCGTACAAATAGTAGGTTAGCTCTACACGTCACGAGATCATTTGAAAGCGTAATTTAGGCAAATTCAAAAAAAATTGTTGTTGGGGTCAGTCTAAAACCTAATGGATTCATGCATGTAAGGTAGTCGAAAATCATTCTTGCTGTACGGTAACATTTTTCGAGGTTGGCATGTCATTTAATCGTTTCCGTTTCTAAAAGCTGACCTAGTTACCTTTTAACGAGGGTTTTTCCTAGTCAGGCGTTGGCCCTCGGGAGCCGTGGACTTCACTGCCTTTTTTTATCGAAGCCTTGTGCATGGCTAATAGATTTAATGATAAGTCTGACACACATTGGGGCTGCTTTGACAATAGTGTCGCTGACTTGACAGTTCTTTGCAGTCTTAGAATGCAAGAGTTCGCTGGAGCGCCTGCTGTGCTTTTAATATTGGTTCCCGCTACTAATTCGCAGACACCTCTGCTTTTGGCTGCGAAAGGGCATTAGACGTACGCTTTCCGCCGTACCCAAGTTAAAAGCTCTTCTAGCGTATTTCTATCCTGGATGGGTCGTTGGCAGGCGAACTACTTTAAGTTCGCCGTTTACAAAGTAGACGTAGCCTTTGTGATAAGTACAGCCTTCAATATACACGCATACAGTGACCGAGTTGGTGCAGATGCTCTTTGGATACCTAAACAATCGTTTGGAGAGTTTCCTTGGTCGCCATTAAGCTCATTCAGCCAAGTGGCATTTCTTTTTCGCTCGGACGTTCATTGTCCGAAGTTATGCATGTAATTGCAAAGAGTGATGAATAATACAAGTTCTCTTTTATTGAAGTAAATCCAAATCGAAGTGTATCAGGCCATTACATAAGTGTTCAAAGGGTGGCTTCAAATTGCATTACGAATTTACGTCTTTCTAGTGAACGCTTGTTAACCGCAAGATCGTATATATCTGCACACCACTCTACACAAAAGATCTTAATTCTGAAGCAACGTCGGAACCCATGCTTACCCACGCTGCAAGCGCGGGCGGGCTTTACACATCCATGTCCACCCATTCCCACGAACACCTGGCTGTACCTACACATACCCAGCTGCCGGCACGCGAATAAGTATAACTGAATGTGCCGTTTACCCACCCATGCCCACCCTTCCCTGTAACTGCTCAACCACACCCAACCGAGGGCCCATTCTCACTCAAAACCCATGGGTTTGAGTAATTCATGAGTATGTATGGGTACTGCAGGACTCTGTTCCGAAGGCGGCACACGGCACCCAGGCTTCTCTATGGACTATCCACCTGTCAACCATTCGTGTCGCGTATCAAATATTTTCTGTGTCTCGTCCGCGCGTATCTCTTCTCGAAATCTGGCAAGACACCTTGCTTCTTCAATAAAAGTTATGGTCTTTTTCTTACTGCGGACGTTGAGCAGCTAGCACATAGAATATAAACCGTGAATTTTCCTCGATTATCTGTTGTTAAATAGTAAAAGTAATCACGACTAAGCTGCTCAATACACTTCAGTAATTGTAGCTGAGCCTCCAGCTTTTCTCCACACGACGAGATCCAGAGGATAAAGGATTGGGCAGCCCTATAGATCCTAGTATATTTAAATAGTATTTAAGTCCTAGGTTCTTGGTCACTTCAACGACATACACGATGTCTGAATGCTGTAGCCTAGAATGGTCAAACCTGAGGAGCCTACCGGGAAGAATTTAGAATTATTTGTTGTCGTGCTTTTGCATTGTAAAATATTGCGTGCCAATCAGCTATTTATATAAAGGATTACGCAAGGCTGCTTAAGTAATGTCGAGCGAAAAACAAATTCCAAAGATTTAAAACTTGGTGGTAATCTTTGTTCGGGCTCCAAATTGCTATATCACTCAACTTTCACTTTATTTATCTATTGTTGGTGATTCGAATCAATTTGCATTTAGCATCACAGCAAGTTGCAGACTGCCACCATGCGCCGATCGAGGAACCCACAAAAGCAGCGAACCACCTCCAGTACCAGGAAAATCAAATAGGCCTGGACGCCACCGATCCAAATACAATGTCTTTCCTCCCAGTACTGTTACATTTGACTCCCAAACCACGCTTTCGCCCGCACGAACAATAACCTCATCGATTTTATCACCGCCCGACTTGATATTGACAGCAACGTCTTTTGTGTCAACGCTGTTGAACAGTATGGTGACACGACCGTCGCCAATTTTCGTCCACGTGCCGTTGCTATTGTTGAAAGCTCCCTGCACAATAGACATAGCTAGTGCTCTCTTCACGTCACCGTCGTCAATCTCGCCCATTAGCTGGGTGGGCCCGCAAATGGGTTGGAAATACTGGGAAACAACGGAAGACACGTAGAAGAAGTCCCAGATTGCATAAAACCCAATTGCGCGATCTGCTATTTTAAATGCGTATTCATAAAAATTGAGCATGGTGCCGTTGTCGCTAGTTCCAGCACTAATCAAGTCGTCCACGATGGTTGCGAATGTCTTCCGAAGAGTGTCCCTTGTGGCGTATGCGGTGTGTTCATCCGATGCCACCAGTAGCTCGGTCATGCAATTATTCGTTGCAATAGGAATGTCATTCAGCATGAGATTCGATCGGCTCATGACAACGCGAATATCATCCTCGGACATATCGGGATTAAGCAAACGCAATTCTGCGACAGTCATCCACGTACGATCTAGGAGACGCTTCAAGTCGTAGCCACACGTTGTGTTGGACTTCAGGGCAGTCTTTAACGACTTAATATCTGACCCTTTGAGCTCCTTTATCTTATCACCTAGCGCAAGCCTTTTCATAAATTGCGTAAATTCATCCCAGCTGGACAGAATGAAATCTCCGTTGGAGATTACGTCCATTATAATATACTCTGCAGTTGTGAGAACTGAATCTGCAAACTTGACCTCGTCAGACGCCCGCTTTCCAATGCAATAAGCAATTGTCACTGGAATATCAATAATGACGTTGTCTATCTGGTACAAAACACTAATAATCTTGTCTTTGGTGGTTTCTGGATGGTAAACTTTGAAATACCGAATATACCGGACTAGCGATTTCGTGATGCTGATCATATATTTAACGCACTTGACAGCGACTTGAACGCTCATTGCCCACTTTGTCATGTCACCGTAAATACTCCATCCAGACAGCGAAATTGCAGTCTGGACCACGACTGCAACTTTATAAAAAATGGCGGATCCACAGTCGTCATTTTGTTTGAGGCACTCGAGCCCACACTCGAGCGGATACGAAAACGGGCACTGCATCCAGCAAATCCCAAATCTATTCTCGAATCCTAAAGGGCATGTTTTCGCGATGTGAGCTTTACGCCAGCAAGCTCTAGAAGAACGGGAAGTATTAAATGCGGAACCAACCCAGTTGATATGAGTCTGCTTGATCGTGCTCGTCGCGTTAAGCACGCTACCGAGTTTAAATACTGCATTCATCACGGTTAGTGTGTCTGCCGACTCTTCACCATGCACGTATTCATCATTGATAGAAGACGCGAAATAGCGGCTCTCCACAGACTTGTCTTCGTCTCGATCGGATGCTCCATCGTCATGATTGGTTTTAATGGTACCGAAAACGGTATTGACATCTCTTAAAGAGTTAAATAATGGCTTGGGTTTATCCGACGAATACTCAGCAGATGGTGCCGTAGCGAGCGGCGTTGACATCGATGCGCTACTGAACGAGTTTAGCGTTCCACTAGAAATTACACCGAAAACAGCCAGCGCCATTCTCACCCTTACCATTTTTTATTATTGACACAGTTAAAAAAAGTGCTTATCAAAATGCGGTAGAATGGAATATGTAAAATGTCGACTATAAAGTCATTGACGTCAAGCGTTCCCGATGCGCGTAACGAATTGCTTTTTTGATTATATTTGAAAGCTTCGACATGTACTTCCAATCATTACTATTATTTTTGCTTGTGCACCACTCATGCGTTAAACATTAAAAAATACTGCTTCTTCCAATCATTAATATTATTTTCGCCTGTGCACCACTCATGCATTGTAGATAAACTGTTAAAATTACACCGCTGAATGTATGTTGAACAGGTGGATGGCGTCACAGTATTTACAAGTAGTAATTACATATGGTAGCCGTTCATTGGTCTATAAAAATATATTCACTTCGGTTTTTGTCTGCAATTGTTACCTTGACGTCGGCTTTAAGTTGCTTGATGTCGATCAAATCACTTCGGTGAGGGCGTCGCACCACTGTCGATCAGCCAGCTTACTGGTTGCTCATCCCCCACAGCAAACACTGCATCATTACCGCTAGAACGGTTTCTGGAACGGCTCTCAGCAGCTGGGCAGTCCCGTTTCATATGACCAGTCTGGTCACAATTGAAGCATTTTCCCCGAAAACCGCCGCCCTTGCGTGGCGCGTAACTCTTGCGGCCACTTCTTCGTCTGCCCTTGTTCCGTCCATCATTGTCTGTGACTCGAAACGCTTTCTCACTCGCTTCCTTCTTCTGTAGTCTGTCTGACTCCTTCAAAAGCTTATCCTTGACTTCGATCAGAGTGATATCCTTGGCTTTCTCCACAATAGAAGATATTATCTCATATTCCGCCGGCAAGCTGCTCAGAAGCACCACTAGCTGTCTTGATTCATCCATCGGCTCTCCCGTCGTCTGGAGTCCCACGACCAGCTCATCGAACGCGTCCAGATGTTCCACCGTGCGAGTGCCACTCTCCATCTTGAACTCATGAAGGCGCCGTGTCATCGTGACACGATTGTGTAGGGTGGAACGATTGTAGAAGTCGCGAAGCGTTCCCCATGCCTCCAAGGCACGAGTAGCAGACCGAATCTTGGTCTGGTGTTGAATCTCGACGCCCTGGGCAATTATACCCAATGCCTTGGCGTCATTCACGAGCCACGTCTCCGTTATTTCGTTCTCGGCCTTCGCGCCCATAATGTGCCCCAGAAGCCCTTTTCTTGCGAGGGCCATCCTCATGTTGAACTCCCAATGGTAGTAGTTACCATCTCCTAGGAGGATTTCGGTGCGCTTGGTAGTCATGGCGGTGATGGTGTGGTGAAGCGAGGCTGTTGTTTGCGGCTATTAACCTGTTGAGAAGATGGCAAAGCACTGCAGTGTACCTGATCAACCGCTCTCCTAATACAATGCACCCAAACAACACCCCATATGAATTGGGATTTAAGATGAAGCC